>CM075773.1:31900852-32500852 GCA_037974665.1 Ehretia macrophylla | reverse complement strand
ATTAAAGTAGTTATCCCATCTACCATTATAATTATGTTTTATCGCAATAATTTTTATTTTATTAATAAGATATATCGTAAGATTAGCTTCTTTTAAAAATAAAAAATAAAAAAAAAATTTAAGTTAAACTCCGTGCATAAGTAGAATTTTCTAAAAGTAAGCGACAATTTTTTGGCGAAAACCGTACATTTTAAAGGATAAATATTGACATAAACAATTGAAAATTATTGCACTTTATTAGTCACTCTGAGAAAAGTTTGATGGAAAAGGTTTTGGCAATGACCCCATATTGATAACGTTAGACTCGGTCAAGATGATGTTCTATGTTAAACATAGGATATGCAATCAATTTGTAATGACAAGTTTTTTTTTCATTTTTTTTTTTTTTGGATAATGGAAGTTTAGGTCTGATTCGAACTTGATCACAATAAATTGTTACCCAATTATTTTACTCATCTCTTAGAATGTAATTTGTAATGACGAATTTAATCACTATAATAAAAAAATTTTCTTCCAACATGAAAGAAAGCAACACCCATCCTCAAAAAAAACTCATTGGATAAAGGTACAAGGCTCTAATTTTGTACGTAAAAAATTTGGAGGAACAAACGGAGACGCGAAGTGCATCGAAAGAGTTTCGTAAAGCCCGTGAATTCTGTACGCAAAAAATATCCCATTACTTTTGGTTTGTAATCTTGAGAATTTTGCTATAGTGGCTAGTGTGAACTAAAGAAATCGAAGTAATTTCTGATCAAGTTACAGTAAGCAAAGATCTCTTGAAAATAAAGCTAAGACCATTGAATTCATTTCTTTTCGATTAGCTCCAAATTTCAAAAACTTTTTGTTCAAACTAGAATTTCGTCGCTTGGTCGACGTGGTGATTATCAACATTCAAGCGAAGACCTTTGAATTCTCATTTCTTTCGATGCACTGATTTTACTGCAAATTTCATTGTAGTTCTTCTTGAGTAATCAAAACTTTTGTATACTATCAAGTTACAATTCAATGAATTTTTACTTACAGTTGAAAACGATAAATAAATATAATAAAATAAAAACTTACTGTAATAATTTTACTTAAATTCTCCTTTCCTTGTTTTTAGTTAGGAAACACTCTTTACCTGTTGATTTGATTTTAGGTATTGCAATTAATGTAGAGACTGATTAGAAGTTGATATTGGCGAAACTTCTACTATCTATGAATATCTTTTCTTTCGATAAAAAAAATATATATATATATAATGAACTCCTCGCATATAGTTTAAACTTTTTTAGATGATAAGGTAATTTAATTATATAATACTGGCCTAGATTGCCAAATAATTTTGAGTTCAAGTCTTGTTACCACCCGTTTAAAAATACTAAAGTTGTTCATATCCCCTGAAAAGGATCCATCCTCCTCATTCCTCCTCTTTACGCTACTGTAGCTCGTGGAGGCATTCTTCTAACTGAAATCTCCTTCTCTCGTCTTAGTTTTTACCCACAAGAGAAAGAGGGTCACTTTTATGGCCAAAGATCACATCGTGCAAAACTAAAACAAACCAATTATGCTTACACGTATAGAAACGTGTTAAAAGTAATAAATAAATATAACAAAATTCTCTCAAATAACTTAAATTTTCAAATAAATTGAAAATTTAACTCTTACCTAGAAGAGAAAAAGTTCTTTTGAGAATAATATCACTTAGACGACTTAAAGTGGGTCGTGATATATAGCTAGTCAAGCCTTTTGAACAATTATTTTACTCTTTCAAAGAGAAAAAGTTCTTTTGAGAATGATATCACTTAGACGACTTAAAGTAAGTCGTGATATATAGGTAGTCAAGCCTTTTGAACAATTATGTTACTCTTTCAAAAAGCTACCTTATTAAAAAGTATAACATGTTACCATTGTCATAGTTTCTTCCAATAGAAAATCATTCAAGTCCATGAAGACAGTCAACATATATAGGTATAGAAAATGCCTATGTTGCACTTTTAAGGTTGCATTTTAGACCAAAGCATGATTAAAAGATAAACTTGTGTAAGCGAAATAAAAAAAATTAGTTGAAATGGTCCAAGGACCTTTTATCTTTATACATGGCTCCATATACCACGAATCACGTTAAATTATGAGTACGAATGATTTTTTTCTTCTAGAAAGAAGATTGGAAACGATTTAACTAAATTATGGATTCATGTGTTATTTATTCAAATTCGTTACGTTACCTAGATAAAATATCAAATCAAATTAATTTTTTTTTGAGTCGTAGAAGAAAAAAAATACCTTATACTTTTCTAAGGTTATTGGTCATCTATATCTATCCGAATGAGCTAATCAAAGGAGTTGTAACATTATATGCGAAATTAATTTATACTGAATTGAACAATGTATTTATGTTCCTTGACAGCTAATGCTTTTGTTAATTTCTTTTGTAGACTGTTTTCAAGATTGGAGGAGGTTAAAAGCCTTCATTTTCATCGACCAAAAAAAATAGCCTTCGTTGCAGTCAACTAGTGTCACTTTTAATACCAGAAGTTTTGTCACGTCCAAAAGCTGCCATTACGTATTAAGGATCGGGTGGAGTGGTCAGAGAGTGACTTCTCCGGATTAAAAGTTTTAAATTCAAATTTATATTTTCTTGTTGTAAATATTGTCTGTCCCTTTTTTCCTTAGCCACTGGTGCACTATGAGGTTTGTAGTTTTCAAGTAAATTTAATGTGATTCTACTTGAAGTAAATTTCTCGTTATAAGAAAAAAGAAATTTTTGTTTATATGTTGAGTAATTGTTAATTACTTGAATGCCAAATGCAATAGAGATATAAGAGAAAAAAAATTAAGAAAATAATAATGAAAGACCACACAAGAATTACGGGGTTCGACTATGCCTAAATTCACAAAACAATTGAATAAATTACTAATGCGAAGGAGAAAGAGATTACAATATCTCTTCAAAAGAAAAAACTCTCAAAACCTATACTAAATCTATCTCAACTATAATGCAATGAGATTGCAATATTGCAAAGTTATTCTCTCTCTCACACCACCCTACCCCATAGGGTGAGGTATGGCTTATGGCACCTAACTACAAGCTAGAAGTGTTAAGCAACCACCTCATCTAAATGCTTAATTAGTTGTTAGAAATGGATTTATTATATTATTCATTATCTTTAACACGCTCCTGTAAGTGTAGGCGGAGTTCACTTTTGAGCGTTGCACTTGAATAATTTTAGTATTTTTAAATGAGTGACAGTAAATTTTGAATCCAACTTGGCTCCTCTACAATTTCATTCTCTATAATTTCATACAATTGTTATTCCGATTAATGTCACGTGTCATTAAATATCATCAATGGACTATATTAATTTGGCTAAACTAGCTTTCCAACTATGATTAGAAGTATTAAATATCAAATTTACCCTACCATATTTACTTAGCAAAACCAATATGGAAACATATAATTCTAAAAAAAATAAAATCCATTTATTTCCCAAGAATAACAATTCACTAAAATTTAAAATAATCACAAATAAAGTTACTAAATCTACGATCAACACGAGTTAGCTCAAGCAAAAAACAAAAGAAATAAACAAAAACTTTGAAGCTTTATAAAGAACAAGGTAGAGAAGTAGGAAAAATAATTGTTTTGCAGTGTTTAAATATGATCTAACTAAAAAAATAATAATAATTGGCATCTCTAAAATTGTATAAATGAACTTCGTTTGAAACTATTTTGCTATAATTGCTTCAATTGTAACAATAAGAAATGCTACCTACTCTTTTTTTCATATATATATATATATATATATATATACTTACCATTAGATGTAAGGAAGAAGTAGTGCTATTAACCAGTGATCAACAGAGTATTAGACTATTTTCACAGAAATCATTAGACAGAGCCAAAAGAAACGATTGTAGGTTTCTTCATATTGGCTATGTGCAAGTCGCACTTAAGCCTCTTATCAGAGAAGGTCTAGATACCAGTATATTTCTAGCCCTTAGAGATTGTAGATTACTCAGATATAATGATTCATTACTAGGATTAGTTGAAACTAGTCTATGTAATGGTCCAGTTTTCTTTAATTGTTTTCCAGATCATACCATATCGCTTACATGTCCTCATGTCATGAAAACACTTCAGTTAGATATTAAGACACATAACTATTATGTTGATTGTGGTACACACGCATATGAAGTTATCTATCGTCTTAATTATAAATTGATGACTACGAGATTAAATCATAGATCTGTATCCAGAACCAAAAGAAAAGGTGAAACTATTCTTTGAAACATGGACAGAAATAGATCAACGGTTAATATACCCAGAACCATTAAGTGGAACGAAGTTTCACTTCCAAAAAGTGAGATATTGAAAATGCCACCAAACCAACTGTTTAGGACTAGAATGTCCAGAACTCCAGAATTGAACAGATTGTTCAATATGAGGATGGTACTGTTTCAATTAAAATAGATAGAGGAAATAGGGAATCAGTTTCCAGTATCTCTAGGATCAGTATTTCTGACCCAACTCCAGGATTTGTTGATCTACCATCAACAAGTAGAAATCAAACTCAATCTGTTCCTTTAGGAATAAGGATTGAAAACCAGATTGTTCGCCCAGTCTATCTAGAATTTGAACCAACAGATACATCGTCTGTTGACTTCAACCCTTCAGCCTCTGACTTTGGCATCAATATGCTGTCAGAAGTTTTCGAATGTGATGTTCAACTCCTGAAAGAAGAATTTCTTTCAGATGGGAACAAAGATATCAGAAACTGGTATATGAACTCACATACCAGTACACGACTAGCAGATTTAAAAAGCCAATGGCTCCAATATTTGTAAGTTGTCAGATTAAATGTACCATTTTTCCTTTGGTTTAAACACAGAAATAAACCAATGAATATCAATGTTCTTACAGCAAGAACAAGAAAATGGAATTTGACCAATTACACAACAGTAATTGATGCGGAACATCCTCCATTCAACATACTCAGATTCCTACCAAAGAAGGAATTATAGATCTTAAACCAGTAATCCTCACAGAGGAACCAAAACTTAAAGATTTAGCTCAACAAAGTAATTGGACTAATCTTTCAGTAGTTACATTACAGAAACAAATTCAGAATATCGAAGATATTCTTGAAAAACATACTTCGGTCTCTATAACTCCAGTTAAACCCTCTGAATCAATCCAGAAGTCCAAAGAACAAACTCCCGTTTCTTTGACAAAACCATTTGATTGTCTTAAGTTAACCAGTTCAAAGGTTAAACCAGAATCCCCAATCAAGGTTTTACCTTTTAAGATATCCAGTTTCATTCCAAAATTGGAATCCACAGAAGAGAAGAATACTAAACTTCTCTAGGAACTGATTTCCAGATCAAAGAATTCAGAACCTTCATCGAGCCAACCGGCTCTCCAAACATTAAAACAGTCAGATAGTAATTCTGATTGTGAGTCCTCACCTTCACAGAATTCCGGAAGGGATAAAAGTATCCACATTAATAGAATTTCTTTTCTTAATACAAAGAATTTCTATCCCAGACCTTCACCTCCAGACCTTCAAATTGAAGAATCTCATTCCCAGAGAGTCTATTCAGGAACTCAAATCTATGAATGGAACATAGATGGAATGACAGAATACCAGATTCTCAATGTTACCAAACAGATGATTATCATCAGAAACATTTATAAACAAGCTGTTATTGAAAGAGCAGCAACCAGAAATATCGTCCTTGGTTTCAATGGCCAGCTCAAAGGATGGTGGGATGACCACCTCAATGAGGCCACCAAAGATAGTATTCTTAATATGGTGAAAACCAATGAGAATGGTGAACCCATTCTTAATCAACAGGGTCAAACAGAGTCTTGTGCTCTATCTGCCTTTGTCTTCGAAATCATTTACCATTTCGTAGGGGATCCCATTGTTTATCAGGAATGAACATCTGAAATCCTTCAGAACCTCAGATGTCGTACACTCCAAGACTTCCGATGGTATAAGGATGTCTTCCTCAGTAAACTATACCAAAGAACTGACAATAACGCCAGTTATTGGAAATAAAGATTTCTATCTGGACTTCCAAAGTTATTTGCTCAACAAGTGAAAAAAGCCATTTCACTTGAATTTCCAGGATTAGACTATGATCTAATGACATATGGTGATATCATATCCCATATCAACAAGACTGCTTTGAAGATTTGCACTGATCTTCGTTTTAAAGCACAAATTAAAAAATAGTCTAACAGAAAAGAATTAGGAAATTGGTGTGAACAGTATGGTATGGAAAGTATCCGACCACCCCATACTGAGAAAACACATAAACCCAGAATTTCCTCCAGAAAATACAAGAATCACTTCAAGTCTATAGGACAGAAGTATAACCAAAAGTATGGCAACAAACCATACACTAAGAAAAAATATTACCAAAAGTTTCCACAAAAGAAATGGAAAACCAGACATCATGGTAAAGAACAGAAATCCATAAATTGCTTCAAGTGTGGTAAAACAGGACACTTTGCAAAAGATTGCAGAGTCAGATCACTAATTCAATCATTAGAATTAGATGAAGCTACAAAGAACAGAATACTTCAATCCATTGATGATCTTGAATCATCATCCAGCTCTTCTTCAGATTACTCTGACGAAGATAACATTAATCCGATTGGAACAAACTACTATTCCCGTAGTTTTTCCAACTCCGTTCAGGAATGTGCTTGTCCCAACAAAGGAGCATGTTTCTGCCAGAGTGCCAGAAAGGACTCAACGTCCTCGCAGATTCTCACAGTCTTATGATCGATATGATCTATAAGATTAATGATCTAGAAGAAAAACAAGCTTATCTTCTCAGACTTAAAGAAATTATGGATGAGAAAGAAGAAAAGAAAACTCTATCCATAACACATCATACTAATATCAAGAATACAAATTATTCTGATATTATCAGTCAATTCCAAAAGAGAAAATCCTAACCAGTGGGAATCTCTGATCTCCAGAAAGAGATCAATCAGCTGAAAATAAAGATTCAGCAACTTAGACAAGAGTATGGTCAAGAGATTTGTAATCTCAGAATTGATCATGAACATCTCCAACGAGATGTCCAGCTCTTACAGATTGAAAGTCAAGAACATCTTCCTCAGGATGGTGAACTTGATAAACAGACTCAGATTGCTTTAGGCAAACTGAAAGAAGGAGAAACAGGTACTTCTGCCATTGCAGAAGATTATCTCAATCTTCTAAATAGAATCACGTACCAGAAATGGTATGTCCAGTTAACCATCAAGGTTAATGATTTCAAATTCGAAACCATTGCCTTATTAGACTCAGGTGCAGATATGAACTGCATCCAAGAAGGTCTAATTCCTTCCAGATATTTCGAGAAAACCAGAGATAAGCTTTCTACAGCTGACTTTACCAGACTTCAGATTCGGTACAAATTTCCTAATGCCCGTGTGTGTAATCAAGGTGTTTGTTTTCCGACTAGCTTTGTTCTTATCAAACAGTTGAATTCCCAGGTCATTCTCGGGAATCCATTCCTTCAACAATTATTTCCCATGACTGTTACAGAATATGGTGTATCTACCAATGTGTTGGGTAAACCAATATTATTTGAGTTTTATTTCCCTTCACAACGAAGAGATATAAACTCTATTCAATAGAAAGAAAACCAAATCGATTTTCTTAAACAAGATATTAAAAGTCTCAGAACTGATGAACAGATTGCTAAACAACAAAAACCCATCAAAGACTTTCAGATCAAACTTGAAAAAGAAGTTTGTTCAGAACTTCCTACGGCCTTTTGGGCTCGTAAGAAACATTCGATCTTTCTCCCATATGAGAAATACTTTCAGAACGAAATATTCCTACCAGGGCTCGGCCCATTCAAATGAACTAGGAATATTTGTCTCTTTGTAAAAAAGAGATCCAGAGTTTATTAGACAAAAAGTTAATCCGACCCAGTAAAAGTCCATGATCGTGTGCAGCCTTTTATGTTAATAAATATACAGAACAGGAACGAGGAGTCCCTTGTTTAGTCATAAACTATAAGCCCTTAAACAAGGTCTTACAATGGATCAGATATCCATTACCCAACAAAAATGATCTCCTAAAAAGATTACATCAGGCCCATGTCTTTAGCAAATTTGACATGCAATCAGGATTTTGGCAAATCCAAGTTTTAGAACCAGAAAGGTATAAGACAACATTCACCATTCCATTTGGACAATATGAGTGGAATGTTATGCCTTTTGGGCTCAAGAATGCACCTTCAGAATTTCAGAATATTATGAACTAGATTTTTAATCAGTTCACAGATTTCACAATTGTTTATATTGATGATGTTTTAGTCTTCAGTAATGACATACATCAGCATTGGAAGCATTTGTATATTTTCTTTAAAGTAATTAAAGAAAATGATCTTGTGGTTTCTGCACCTAAGATCAAGCTTTTTTAGACAAAAATCAAATTTCTTGGAAATATGATTTCTTTCGAGAAAATCACCCCTATCCAAAGAACCCTTGATTTTGCAGAAAAATTCCCAGACATTCTTCGTGAGAAAACACAGTTACAGAGATTTTTAGGATCTCTAAACTATGTTGCAGATTTTTATCCTGGCATTCGCCACCTTTGTAAACCACTTTTTGAATGTCTTAAAAAGAACCCTCCAGCATGGTCTGATATTTATACCAATGCTGTACAAGAAATTAAGCGTCAAGTTAAGGTTTTACTAGTTTTGACTTTATGTCAACCGGACACCCCAAAAATAGTTCAGACATATGCTTCTAAATTAGGATTTGACGGCATTTTAAAACAGATTTTTGAAGGAAAAGAACACATTGTTCGTTTCCATTCAGGAACATGAGATAAAGCCCAACAGAACTATTCAACAGTTAAGAAAGAAATTTTGTCCATTGTAAAATGTATTTCAAAATTTCAGGATGATTTGTTGAATCAGAAATTCTTAGTACGTGTTGGCTGCCAGTCAACAAAAGACGTATTAACTAAGGATGTTAAAAACATAGCATCCAAACAGATCTTTGCCAGATGGCAAGCTATCTTGTCAATTTTCAATTTTGATATAGAATACATCAAGGGAGAGGATAATTCCATCCCTGATTTTCTAACCAGAGAATTTTTGACAGGCCATGTGCCTATCATATAGGATTCCTTCGGGAATACCTTTTTTTATTTTTGTTGTTTTGCAGATCACAGAAGCGGACACCAAGAATTCATTTAGTGAATTCAAATGGACAGTTTCAAGTCCACCGCATCAAGTAGATTGAAACAAGATTTCAGATCCAGAAGCAGAATTGATAATATTTCAATTCCGCAGCTCTTTCTATATATTGTTGCTAACCATTTACATGAATCATTCACTTCTGACTTAGTAACAATGGCACCAAAGAAAGACAAAGGCTAGGCAAAAGCATTCGACATCAGTTCTTATGCCCAGAAAGCCATCACTCTAGTTGCTTCACCAGCACAATCATCAACCCCAGTCAAGGTTGAATATAAATAGATAACCCATACACAGAAAGTTACCTAGTCACCCCTAGGTAGAAACCTCACAATTTTAGGGTTTTTGACCCCACAAAAACAGTTAACCGGTGTTCATGCAGGTGTTGTAGGTACATCGTCTTCACAGACGATAGTTAGTAACAAGTTTCAGCCCCTTGTTACCAAACTCAAACCAGTAACCTCAAAACCCACACAGCCATCACCATACATTTACAAGGACGTTGTTGACCAAATCCTTGTAACAGAACCAGAACACTTCAAGCATAACCCAGATATCACAGCAGATGATTTTGCTCGTGCATATCTTTACCCCCAGTCAAACTACATCCCAGACAAAACATTCAAAACTCAAAGTTACTATGAGGCCATTCTCACAGTGACAAAGTCAATTGAGTTCAGTCCAAACAAAAGTGGCATTGGACCAGGTGAATACAACCATATTAAGGCTAAACTTGAAAAAGTTATCACCTTGGAACAATGGGGACAACCCCTACACAAAACCAGACAACTTCCAATTGACAGACCATACAGAGACTATAACTATTATGATTACATTGCGACGTGGTTCAGATGTTTCTATCGCCAAAATGACAAACATGATATGTCATGGTTTTTCCTTTTCAGACGTAGTTTTCCAGTTGAGGTCCCAAATTGGTTTATCTAGTGGTGGGCATTATATGGACCTATTACAGACATTTTACCAGAATCGGTCCTCAAAAGATTCCAGTACTTCATGGAGAATTGGCAGGCACTAGCACATTTAGCCTACCTTCCACCTTTTTCGTGTTTTACAAAGTTTTCTTTGTGACATGGATTTTCAAATCAGAGTTTGTTTTCAAGCACACGTCTTTCGAAAACCAACAAATCATACCGGCTTTCGGAAGAAACCATTTAGTCAAATGGTGGGATAACATGGATAACAATTCTTGTTCAACTCCCAAAGTGCAAGTATGGCTTGAAACAAATCAGTCACAAAAGAAGAAGGAGATTCAACCAGAACAACATGAGTTTCTCTCCTTCAAGAATCACCTTCATACACAGCTCACGGCAGCAACTAGTTTCGATGAGATGAAAGCCATTCTCTTTCAACTCAAAGAACTTGATTTAGACCAAGACTCACTTCCAACAGACTATGCTGATGACAATGAAGATGATTGCCACGGCATTTGTACTCCACTATGAGTATAAACTGGAAACAAATGGGTTTACTTGCATTCCCTCCAAAAATGTAAGACAGAAGAGTTTTCCAATATTCTCCCCAAAAACATGGGGCAGATAGGGTTTTGTTCTTCTAAGTTCCCTTCAAAAATTAAGATGCAACGGTTAGACTTCCCCTCTCTGAAGTCATATGGTTTCTGAAAAATTCCATGAAACTTCAACTAGTCCAGGTCAAACGACAACTGGTAAAGACATCTCAAGTCCGTTGATGGGTGTGGCTTTCCCAAAAAGCCAAAGAAAGTTTTAAACTTGTTTATCTTCTAGCCTGTATTTTATTTGTATTTTGCTTAGTCTATTTACCTTTAGCCAACTTACCTTTAGTCAGACTACCTCAATAATCTTGTAAGGTCACGGGATTAAGGAACAGAAGGCGTAAGACTCCGTTGTTACCCATGTGGCGGTTAGATGAAAGATAGTATGGCTTCGAAGATAGTAAGACTAAGTTAGGTACAGAAAAAAGTATAGGGAAAATAGACTAGTTTATATTTTCTTTGTATTCGAGGGAAATATACACCACTCAATTTACTTGTATGTATTTTATCATTAGCTAGAATGATCCAGACATGAAGAAGTTCTACAACATCTTCAGAATAGAACCAGACTCAGACTTAGAGATGAAGAAGAAAATGAATCCAGTCAAGATTCAATCAGACATCATCATCATAAGACAATGAAATTACTTTCGGTCACAGTGAAAATAATCCAGTCAGTAGCGCCATCATCATGTCAAGACAAAAGATCTTTCGGCAACAGTTAAAGCAGACAAGATCAACACGTCAAGACAAAACAAAATTTGGCCACAGTAAAAGCCGACACACTATTCATGAATAGTAAAAATCACTTTTTACTGTTCACTTTAGGAAAAGTTACTTTTGACTTTTTTTTTTTTACATTTCAATTTTGTAATCACATATTCGATATCCTATATTAAGGCAGAGTCTGCCTCAGAACATAGGATCCGAATTTTCTTTCCCTATCTTATTTTCCTTTTAATTCGACATCGCTCTTTTACGTTGTACTCCTGTACAACTAATAATAAGTAAGAGCTTATCGTCTATTATCTCTGTTTATTCCGCTTTCTGTTATGTCTATCTTTATCTGTTACTCCCTGGATTGTTTCTGGTATATATATATCTAATTAATTACCTCTAAAGTCTTTTTCGTTTTTATTACTTTCTTTCTAAATGATGAGCCGGAATCATAAGGTTTTTTAACATTTACTAGAAAAGTTGGAGCAAATATTATATGGCTTCTTTTATTTTTATTTTTATTTTTTTTAAAATAAATCGTATGACTTCTTGGAGCAAAAATCTAATGGCTTAAATTTTTTTTGGTCCAATAACTTTTATAGATTTTTCTCCAGATTTTAAACACCATTTGTTTTTCACATTAAACACTTTGTGCATTTTTGGTTGAGCCTATAATTAAAGCAATAAATATCCTTTTCTCAAGACTTTAAAGACCAAAAACCACTTGCTATAAAAAATGCTCACGTAATATTTTTTGGAGCAAAAAAAGTATGGCTTCAAAAGCTACATGTGGCTTCCATATTTGTTTTGCTAATTAAATATGGTAATCTATATTTGATATTTAATGTTTTCTAATCATAGTTGGAAAACTAGTTTAGCCAAATTAATATAGTCCATTGATGATATTTAATGACATGTGACATTAATCAGAATGACAATTGCATGAAATTGTTGAGGAAATGCTTTCTACTTGTTTTTATTTGTAAAAATAAAACCCTATTCAATAACTGAAATGCATAACTTTTGCTAGGATGAAATGCATAAGTTGTTTGGTCTCACATTGGACAAAAAGGATTATTTGGGAGGAGCTAAATTCAACACCGACATCTAGCGTCATAAAATATTTCTAGTCAATGGCTCGCTATTATTAGTCCAGAAGTAAATTGGAATTGCACACACGAATGTTATTGAATATTGATTTATACTCGTAAGACTAGTTGTATCCTTGCTGTTTGAATTTCAGTTAAATCACTTGCCGTGTTTGTACGACGGTGTTCATTAGAACACCCCGGTGTAATATTTGTCAAATTAATGAAATTTTGAATAGAGCGTTAGATAACAACTCGTATTGAAAATAAATTAACTACAATTGATTTCCTAACGTCTTGAATAAAACTTAATTTCTGATCTAAAACATATATTGCACGTCATTAAAAAAAAATTAATACTAAGTGGGACTCTGCTTATATAAAGAATAATGTTGAGATGGTCTACCTTGAATCCGTGATGGCTAAGTTATCACATTATCTAAATATAAAGGGTAAATAACGTATTACCTTCATATGTTTTGTTAAAAATGCACAATACATTCCTGTATTTTAAAAATTAGTTGATTACCCCTCTATGTTTTGCTAAAAGTGCACAATACCCCATGTGTTTTAAAAATTAGCTGATTACTCCTGTGTGATTTGCTAAAAGTAGCTGATTACTCCCTTGTATTTTATAAAAGTAGCTGATTGCCTCCTTATATTTTCTAACAAAATGGCTAATTTTTAAAAAAATACAGGGGGGTAATTAGCTAATTTTATAAAACACAGAGGGGTAATCAACTAATTTTTAAAACACAGGGGGTATTGTGCACTTTTAGCAAAACACAAGGGGGTAATCATCTAATTTTTAAAACACAGGAGTATTGTGCATTTTTAGCAAAACATAGAGGGTTAATATGCTATTTACCCTACTTTTTTTATTGAACTTTATACGTTGATGTAATTTTATAAATAATTGTTAGTAAGCTTTGAACTCAAAACCTTTTTAAACTTAAGTTCTCATATCGTATTAAGTTACAATATCATTAAAAAGTTTAGATTTAGAGATGGGATGATGAATAGTTTTATTATTTATTGTGTTCAACAATGATTTACACACCACCAGACCTTTGATCCAGTGTTATATTTTTCGTTGTAAATATGAAAAATTTTAAGATTAATTCTCATGAGTGACATAGAATCGAAACAAAAAAAACGACACACACAGACGTGTCCATCGGTGCTGGTGAGCTTGTCTCTTAGCAAGAAGAAAATTCAATTCTCACATGCGTAACATCTATAAAAGCCCCCTTGAGCACACCCTCACATGCACTTGTTTAACACCTATATTAATGATCACAAGAACACTGTTTTGCAGAGAAGAGCCATTTCGCATTGGAAGCCAATTTCTTGTAGAAGGCCTCATTTCTCAGTGATACCAAATAGACATCAAAGAGAGAGTCGATCATTAATTCTTGTAACATTGTTAGTAACAAAATTTCGTGTACTGTACTATATTTTTATAGCAAATCATGGGAAATTACATGGACACATGCATACAAAAGCCAGAAGAAGAGGAAAAGCAACAACAGCGAGAAACAACAGGAGAATTAAACCTCGGAGGAT
Source organism: Ehretia macrophylla (assembly GCA_037974665.1). Lineage (NCBI taxonomy): Eukaryota > Viridiplantae > Streptophyta > Magnoliopsida > Boraginales > Ehretiaceae > Ehretia > Ehretia macrophylla. The sequence goes on along the minus strand of CM075773.1, from coordinate 32,486,734 downwards.
TGCAGAAGTATGATCAGAATAGTAGTACGAGGATAAAGATTGTGTTGACAAAGGTGGAGCTAGAGTGGTTGTTGTTTCAGCTCAAGGATAAAGAAGGGAAAAGTTTAGAGGATGTGTTGAGAGAAATAGAGAGGTCAGGCAGAGGAAAAGCAGCTGGTGGATGTGGATGGAAGCCTTCTTTAGAGAGTATCACTGAGAGCCCTGAAGTGCAAGAGATGGATAGATGACTTCTTTTGAGAGTTGTCTTTACACGTAATAGCTATTTTCATTCAAAATGATAGTCGTTTTGAAGAATTTTCCGTTCTTGGACGTCATAGCCACCTTCTTTCTCTCTCTCTCTTTTTTTTTTTTTTCGCACCTTTTTCTACATGGTCAGGACTCAGGACCCATGCTTGTAATTATTTGCTTTGCACATGAAGCCTTTGAAAGTAGTTGAGGTAGAAGTTACTACTTGGTGCTTTTGGAGCAATCAATCTTCTCGCTTTTTAGCATTTTCTATTTTACGTAATTGATGTCCCACATTGGTAATCAAAATTTTTCATTGTCAAAATTTTTCATTGTCTTTAACATACTTCTTCATGTACAGTTAAATTCAATCTTACTCGTGAATATATTTTTTTAAACATATAGCGACAAATTTACTTTATTATTTATTATCTTCAACATTCATAATTTTTTTTTACTTTTTTATTAACCAATTAACTTCAGTTCGTCCAACTTTTAAGCCTAATATTTCAAACTTGAGGGATATATTTCGTTAGTTATGTTGGCATTTCCATGGGCAGGGTTTCCACAAAATGGTGCTGAGAAAAAGGAACAGATAATTGAAACTAGCTAGTGATGCGATTGTTAATTATTGCTATAATAGTTATGTATATGGACGGTTTGTTGCTTATTTTAGACTCACGTTAAAAAAAGTTAAATTTTTGAACGCATAACTTCGCTTTAAGGGGTATGACCTAAATTAGTAAAGTGCAAAATCTATTGAAATCGGTCTGTTATTTGATTCGAATCCAAGATCGGAGCAGATATTTTCTTGTACAGTTTTGTTGTCAAGGAAAAATAAGATTGATACTGTGCTTTAATGCCCAAGTTACGAACATTTTCATACAGCAGTCAACATAAACCAACATGAAGAGGACAGATTGATCATTCATTTTCTTTTACTTTTCTTTCCTTGAAAGGTATATATTTATAGCGAAAGCCGACCCATAACCAGGAATTTATGATATTTATTTCATTATCAAGGTGGTTTTATGTTTTTGTTTATTTTGATTTAAGAGAGGTTTAGTCGTGTAATATACACTCAAGATTCAAGAATGTCAGTTACGAGAATTGATATCTCAATTATTTCTTACATTAGCTTACAACGAGGAGCATACTACTAGATGAGATGCATGTTGATGTGTAATAATTTTGTAAACTCATAATAGAGTGAATAATTATAAATCAATTTGTAATTTCTTTAAAGTCATTTTTTATTGATGGTTCTTTTGTCTTTCTTCTAAAGTTTCCAAAGCCAAATAGAATAATATGAAACTCTCATACCCAAGGTTCAAATTGACAAAAAGATAACTTGCTCTTTGTTATACTCCGTGCTATTAATAGAATCTTGATTATGTTTATACGTAATGGGAAAATTTTTACACTAACACAAACTAGTGAAGACTAAGGAACGAGATTTAAATAATCAGACGAGATCTAATAGATATAGAACTGATAAAGATAACGGTTCTTGATAGAATTTAATGGTGTTAATTAAATCTATATAATCGACCTCTTAATAGTTTTTTACTTTTGGATAAATTCTTTTTTCAACTATTCAACAAAAAAAGGTAAGTCTCCTCTCAAAGCGTTCCACCACTGGATCCCATATCGTGTTAGACTATAAACAATAATATCTATTTGAATGTTATATTACAACCAATATTAATAAACAACAGAAGCTGAAAACTCTCGCTAAACACGAAATTTTACGAAAGGTCGATATATTTCGAAAAATATTAGTGAACCATGATGATTGAAAATTTAGGCTACAACTTCTCTAAAGCTCTTAATTTACTCTTCAGGAATGCTTTGAAGCAAGCAATCACTGTTGTTGCTTGGAGAAATAACACTCACACGATGACTTGGTACTTTGATGAGCTCCTGAGCCACGTCTTTGAATTCAAGAAATCTTCCAGCTTTGCATTTCGATAGCAGTTGTGCAGCTTCTTCTTTTTTCATCAAAATTTTGACTTTCAGCCTACTGTTGTCTGTAACATAACCATTAATGGCTATGTTACATTGTGCTGAATTAGGTTTTTCTGGTGTTCTCGTTGAAACACGTGGCTCTACTCCTTGCTTATCGCATTTTGGGTCAAAACCATTCTCATTTCCTTCTTTGTGAAGTAAGGTTTCTGATTCGAACTTCACTCTTTTCTTTTGCTTGACAGAATTAGCTGTAGGCTTGATCTTATCCAACTCATGATCAGTGAATACGCAGTCTTGAACCTTTGATTTCTTTGCTTTGTTTTTTCCACCAAAGCTCTTCAAGAAGCCTAACATTTTGCCCATGTTAATTTAGCTCGTGCAGGCACAGAATGGTTTTATTTGTTTTCTTTTTTGCAGTAGGGTGGTTGGGGAGGATCGGGCGAGGGTCGGATTTTGTGGCTAAAAAGTGGTTTGATGCACGGAATTCTTGCTAATTAAGTGGGAACTATTTTGAGGTTTGTGACTGGTGACTATGTAAACGAAGGGATGTTCAAGAAGTGTGCACCTTGAAGATAATTTGGTGCACAAAATTTTTGTTATATGCAAATTGATGAAGGGTCAGAAGGATGTGGTTTTTGACTTTGGACTATGTAAAATGAAGCAATGTTGAAGAAATATTGTGTGTAGCTTGAAGAATGTTATACAGGGGGTATGGGGTTCGGAATTTGAGGCGACTAATTCAGTACACGAAATTTTATTATGTACAAACTCGAAGAAGGATCGGACCTATTTTAAAGTTTGTGACTTATGACTATGTAAATGAAATGAAAGGATGCTCAAGAAATGTGTGCAGCTTCAAGAATGTTTTATAGAGGTGGTATGGTGGGACTTTGCATGGAGTGGTCAGTGGAGTACAATTTGGGTTGAGGTATTGAATCAGTCCAACACCTTACCTATGGATTATTGACGTATTATTGAAGACTTGCACATTTCATTTCAATTTTCAGTCAGAAGTCAACACTCAAAACTTTTTTTCCTTTTTTTTTCAACAAGAGAATTTATATTATCAGGTTAAATAAGACTACATATAAAGAGACGACAAAATATACATAAATTCAAAAAATAATATAACAACAAGCTCAAACCAAGCCTTATTATCAAGAAAAATAAAACATAGAGTTAAGGGGGCGCGCATCAACCAGAATTAAATATAGGGTAGAGATTCAGTCTGCACCAAGTCAAAGTGTATCCATCAAAACCATCGGAGAAGCGGTTAAAAGCTCACTAATGGCGAGCGATAAAAATACATGTAGAAGGGGATGAGCAATCCCCTTGAAGGCAACTAGTTAGAAGTCCTAACACCTAGCCACTCTAATCTCACTGGTACACGATAGGGACTACAACCAACACTCAAAACTAAAAAATGCAAATGCCGTCCAAGAGTGCTAGTTCTAGAATTTCAATTGCATTATCATCTGAAAAAAAAAAGTAGAGTCAATAATAAAACTACTGGTCCTTTTCTTTCATTTCTAGCTCGTTATCAATCACCAGATTATAGAGAAAAATCAAACTTATAAAAAGTAGCCGGCCCTGTGATCACGCAACTTCTCCATTGATCAGTATGAGAGTTGTTTCTGCCTAAGCCCAAATTCATTTTGTTTGGGAGCTCTTTGAGCTCACCTCCGAGGCTTCAAACATTAGACACTAGATCTCGTTCGGAGAAGGCACGATCTTAGTTAGTCAAACACAAATTTTATCGGAGTTGGTCCTAAGAAAATTAGTTTTTTAGTTGATTCAAATCACAAACGTGAATTAAGTCTCTTGCTCATGTTCTAAACGTTTGAATTAAGCCTAGATATATTTTGTATATATATTAGTGCAAGACATAATATGAAAGTGATTATAAATTAATATTGCGAATCTAATATATAATTCATGATTAACAATTTTGCTTCAACAGACTTATAAAAGCCCATAACAATTATTTATACTTACGACATTAGTCTTCTTCAGATACTCAAAAATTTAGACCAGCCTTAACAGTTTTAAGAAATTGAATTAACAAAATTATAATGTTAGTCGTGGACTTATGGTGCTTGCCATTTTCAAGTTCTCCAAAGACTTGGTCTGAGAAAATGACTTGTCACCACCAATAAGTAGACCACTAATATAGTATTACGCGCTTTGGATTATTTTGTATACTTTAATTACTTATAGTCAACATTACTGAAAATAAATTAATTATGTAATTGATGGAACTATGTTATGTTGCAGTACAGTCAACATCAGTTAGTTTGAGCCCCTTGTGTCGTTTACTGATTAGGAGTTTCTTGGAATGAGCAGAGAAGAATCAGCTTATTTAGATACTTATTCCAAAATTAGCATCAACCAGGAAGAAAATTAAGGCCACTCTAAGTTCAAATTTCCTGTGGATAGTCCGATGAACGAAATTTTTATTATGTACGAAGTTTATGAAATCAAAAGATTACTAATTGTGATTAATTCATCCAAGAAAAGTTTATAAGTAAATTTTTGTTTTGTTTTTTTGTTTTTTTTAAAGGTTTTCCGGCTCTAATATGGAGAAGTTTTCAAATGGCATTTCAAACCATATTGAGGAGAAGATGCACATATCACACTATGTGAAGTTCACACGATACATAGTATACAAGGAGAGCTAATATGTTTATCTTGCTTATCTGAGTCCAGCCTACCTAGTTGGGTTGGATAGAAGCCCGATAAGGCTTTATTAATCCCAAATAAAGGTTTTCTTAAGAGATGTTCAATTGAACTATCTACCATGTTTGTTTTCCAAATATGATAGCACCTATTTAATTTGTTCTCTTCTTGATACAATACGATCTTTAATCATATATATTTTTCAAAATTTTACCCCCAATGAAAGGCAACTGCAATTACATTACAAAAAGATGTTATTTCAATTTTCAACCACTTGAGTTTCACTTAGCTCCTTTGACCAAAAAAGGGAAAATAATCCTGATAGTCCTTTTTGTTTCATTTTTTCCAATTTAGTCCCCATTAATGTTTAAAGTGACCAAAATGGTCTTTAATGTTTTAAACAAAGTTCCAAAATAGTCATTGTACTTAAAAGTCGGTTAGTTTTGACCAAAAAATATTAAAAGACCAAATTACCCTTATTTGTTTTACTAAATTACCATTGTACCCCTGCTCAGATGTAATTCGCCCCTAGTCTTTTTTTATTTTATTTTATGAATTCGACCTTTTGATATATATCATATGATATTTTTTTTTGGGTCAAAAATATTATCACATTAATTAGGGACTAAAGTAAATTTTTGGTACTGAATTAACAAAAAAAAAGGTGAATTGGTGAATTTTCATTTCTGCCCTCTTGAGAACCCCTATCTCTCAAGGGGAGATTGAAGCCATCTTGGTATGTAAGAGTCTTTGAATTTGCATGTTATCATCACCATTTATTCTTTCCATCTCCTTTCTCTAATCACAATTATCTCTCATGTTCGTAAGTCGTAACCATTGTCAGATTTGTAGCAAATTAACGACCAAGCAAACATATATGTGTTTAAAGGCAGTACGTCAAGGAAACTCAAACATGTAGCTTTGTGAAATGATATAAAGTCCAGAATCTAGTACTTTTGGAATATTAATATGTTAACCTTCTTTTGAATTCCTTTATGGTTAGGACGATACTGCCAGACCAGTGATCTTTGTTCTAACAATAAGTAATGGGTTTTTATTGTAATACCTTTTTACATTGATCAAATAATGATCAACCATTGATGTCTTTGTTTAATGATTCAAAGGAAAGTGAACTGAGTACATGCATTGAGGCTTAGCTTGTGTTTTAACTATGTGGACATACTTGGATATGAGTGAGAATTGGGTATGAATTTGATAAGTTGTGTCCCTTTTTCTCTCTGGGATAAGTTATGTTCCTTTAGAATGCAATATTTGGTTTTACTATTCACTTTATTGGGGGTTTGCACTATGAATATTGTGATTGAAATATGGGTGCACGATCGACTTTAAATGTTCTATCCCTCGGCCCTTCGGCTATCAGCGTCGGCATATCGTGCGTAACAAATCCTTATTAAATAATGAGTTTTTAAGGGGGCCAACTTACGCAACACTCAAACAAATATCATCTACACATTGTCCAAAAATGTGCTCCAACATAATAATTACTCTAATTTTATTTGGTATCGGGGTAAGTTTTTGCAAGAGACCATGAAATCTCAAGTTTTGACCAAAACTACATAGTCGCGTGGGGGAAATATCAATATAAGCCTTCACAACAAGGCCAAGAAATTAATCTCTACCTCGATAGCTCGTTATCAGGTCATTTCTCTTACAAGGGACATCGTTCCATTCTTTACTAAATACACTACAAGAAAAACTGCCATTTGCGATGAAGAATTAGCGACAAAATTTTTTGTTGCCATTAGTGACGAATGTGCAACGAGTTTAGACGGAAACAAACTGGTACAAATTTTGAGACGAATTTGCTACGAGATTGCACCGAAAAATGATTTTGTTGCTAACTCACCACAAATAGCAACTAGTTAACGACGAAGTTCAAGGAAAAAATATTTATCGGAAGTTCGTCGCTGATTTGTCTCAATTCGAAACAATATTAGCAACAAAGGATTTCAAATTAAAATGTGACGCTAATTTCGTCGCTACCATGTCACAAATAGCAATGAGTTAGCGGCGCATTTTGTAAAAAAATAATCGTTGAAATTTCATCACTAATTGGTTTCAAATAGAAACAACTTAGCGACAAAAAGGATTTAATTATCATGTGTCGCTATTTTTGTCGCAAATGCGCATCAATTATTGACGAAGTTTTATGCATCGCTAAGTTCCACGCTAATAGATACATATTTGCGACAAAAAACTATTATCATGTAAAATTGATGGCTTCAAATTAAATACTTGTCACAAAATTGGTTTCAAATTAACATGTGATGATTTTTTAACTCCTCTTTGAGATAGATATAATTAACCGATAAAGCATAATAGAGCAGTTCAATATTTGCAAGTGATGCAACTCAAGATTTGTAAGTGATGTATAGCTCAAATTTGAAGATACAAAAGTGTTAGCACAATCTCTCTCAAGAAATATATATATATATATATATATATATATATATATATATATATATATATATTATTTTTTTTCTGTTTTTACAGTTCTCAAATTCTCAAAAAAAAGATGTCTTTCTCTGTTTTTCAAGTTCTCAGATTCTTGTCATTAAAAACAGGGCTTAAACTGCTGCAACAACTAGTTAACGGATTGGTCGACGTTCCTGGGTGACACCCTTAGCCGGTTGTATCACCCAACAAAGGTGAAGTTTGTTGGTTGATGTTGCCGGTCGACCCCATCGACCGACAACCTCGTCCGACAGCTTCTGTCTTTTGTCGGTCGATGGTGTCGGTTGACTCCATCATCCAACTGGGTTGGCCGGCGCTAGTGCATTAAAAAAAATTGACATTCTTAATTAGTACAAATAAGAGTAAGAAGTAACAACTACACTAAATCCTTAGAAGATTATGTATCTTTTTATGGTTAGTAGAATATTTAGCCTATAGCAACACACATGACTATTGCTTAAAATCCAAAATTTATAAGTTGTAAAAAGAGATTGAAGTAGTTCAAGCATAAAAAATGAGACAAGGCACTTGCAATTGTAGATATAATAAAAATTTGAAAATTAGCGTATAGTTTGTATAACTTCTCTTTAGCAAATGCTTATCTTGAGCATAAAACAAATAAAATTAAAGTTTTAAAATTTAAGTAAACCTTCTACGAAACAACTACATGACAAACAAATTTTGTGGAACAACTATATGTATTACTTTAAAGAAATACATTTAACCACTTTTCTAGTCCATTGCTATAAGAAGGACACACACACACACACACACATATATATATAGGTGTGTGTACTTTTGTTAAGGTTGTTAAACAAATAAAATTTTAATATTTACCTTTCAATCTCAAATTCTCTACTAATCTCAAACCTTTTGATTTGTACTTTTGTGAATTAGTATTGAGTGGTGAGACTCTTAGAATTGGTTTAGGGTTTAGGGTTTAAGATTTAGGGTTTAGCGTTTAGGGTTTAGAGTTTAAGGTTTAGGGTTTAGGGTTTAGAGTTTAGGTAAAAAAAATTATATTAAAATAAAATAAAATAAGAATAAATAGAAAAATAAAAGAAAAATAGAATGAAAATAAAAGTACACATGAAATAAAATGAAATAAAGAATTTTTAATTTTATAAAAAAATAATAAATTTAAGTTTGTAATTTTGAAGTGTCAAGTTAAGATTTATAAATTATAAAAATAAATTTATTTTCGTTATTGATATAACGTTTCAACATTTTTTTTTACTCTTGTATTAGTAAAAGTACACTACCATATTTTATGCCTATTACAACACTTAAAATAAAAAAATTTAAAAACCGTTGCAATATCTATGTTTTTTGCAACATTTTTTAACGGTTATCTAAAATTAGAATTTTTAGCAATGGTTTCTTTTAACACAATATTTAAAATCCACAAATATGTTTAATTCACAACAAACTTTAAAAGATATATCAGATCTTAATTAACAAGGAAAAAAAAAATAATGTGCTTTGACATTTTCTCTCTCTAAAGACCATGTCTAAAATTTAGAAGATATATCAGATCTTAATTAAGTTTCTCTCTCTCTCTAAAAACCTCTCTCTGCTTTTCTCTAAAGTAAATCGCGAACCTGCTTCAAACTCTCTCTACACTCAATCTCTCAAGGTTCGAATTCTCTCTCTAGGTTTGATTACAACAAAGTCAGGCTCAAGCTTCAATTTTATGTACCGTTGATTTACTGATTCTCTCTATCTTTTTTATAGCTATAAACACAAACACATACACGGAGATGCGAATTGCTTATATATATCACTACGAAAATTTAGAGAATTCACAGCACATTTTTTGCGCGGGTTTTCAGAACCACTGCAAAAATTTCAAAATGCTTGCTTTCTTCAGTGGCGGTAGAGAAGACGCTGCTAAAACCAATCTAAAAAATGCAATGTCGGATTCGAAATTGACATTGTAAGAAAGTTTTACCACTGCTAGACCACTAGGACATACAACAAAATATTACAGATTTTTTGTAAGCCTAAAATATATAAGTATACATATTTTCATTTTCTTTTCTCAAAAACAAATATCTAATCCCACTTTAGATCTGACTTCTCTCTCTCATTTCTCTCTCTTCACAATTCTCTCTTCTCTTGATAGCTCCGCCGCACGCAATCTTTGATCATCATTGTCATGCCCCAACTCGACCCCACCTACAATCAGTCAGGACGCAATAGAATTTTGGCAGTATAACGACAGTAATTAAGACACCGAGGCTCTAAACCAACCTCTCAGAATATCATACAACCACACTCCTCAACCATTCAACAATCAACTCCTCAATTAAGTTAACAACATACAACATAACCATATTATACAATAATCATTCTTTATTATACGCCTCCGTTCCAAGATAATACCTTTGTCATGCCCCAACCCGGCCTATAAAGGTTAGACTAGGGTGTGATCTAAATGTTCAGGTCACGTCACATACTTAACCGTTCATGAAGATTTAACACTTAACGTTTTGACCTAAACTCTAAAATTTTTCGAAAAACCGGCAGCATAACGGTTGTAATTGGGCTATTTGGTTTAGCCTGATTCTCTAAACGCCTCAAAATTTTCCAATCTTAATTTCGTTTCCAACTAGGATTATCATTTAACATCAATTGAATTGCCTATTGGTTATTTCGACGTCTCGTTTGATTTATAACCTAGCATGATGCTATGTCTCGTTTGTTTGTTTATCCTCGTTACAAATGTACCTGTTAATCTTAGCTTAATAGCGAGAACCTGTTTAAGGTTTGGATGGTTCATCTTACTTCGCCCTTACCTAATACTTCATAATCCTATTATAGCTACTAGCGATAATAAAAGCAAAACGACCATAGCAGTATCTAATGTTTGTCTAGAAATATCAGTACAAACCAAAATTAGACCCCAAATTACAATGGGGGTCTTTTACATTACAAGCAACAAGCAGCATAAAAGAAATGGTCAAGTAGCATAGAGTTCACAAGTAGCCATAATCACGCAAAGCACACAAGACAGGCAATCACTCCAAGGAATCATCGATAGGCACATCGTCCTCAGGTACCTGTTCTTGATCTTCTTTACCTGAGATGATAAAAGAGGATGAGTCCTTATGAACTTAGCGAGGGGGAAAACGAGAAATAGGTTTTGAAACTCATTTTCCGGTTCAACTTATGAAATCCTTTTGCAAGCATGAATATAACAATAATATAAATACAGGAACAGAAATATCAGTCTTTCCTCCCCGAGGTTCTCTAGGAACCAAGCTAGAGTACTTATACACATAGTAAAAAGGATACAGTGAGCTTTTGCTCTCAGATCAGTTCCAGAATCAGTTGTTGCGGCAGACTTCAAATCATTCCCTAAACACGTCAGGTGGGTGTACTCCGGATGTACCCCGAAAACCTACGACCCAACTCTCTAAGGAAGTCTAGCCTCCAAGCGAGAGAGGGAATGTGACTATGGTAGTCACGGGTGCACCGGCAAGCCCGATGCCGCCCGGTATGCGTGATCGCTACCATGCCGACAAGAAAGGTTACAACCTTGTATGCAATGCACAATTATGACATTTAAAATATCACATTAGGAGGACAACAAAGTAGGTTGCCTCCAGACAGTCATAAGATTGTACATTGACAAGTAAACAAGCAGGGCACAATAAAACAGTTAATTTCACTTGAAAGGCATATAGAGTTATATGAACATTAAACGGGCAGCCATGTAACACATGTAAATCAAGCCATATAACTCATTTTGAAGTCCACGTAATCAAGTGATAAGATTATATAATATGCAACAACATCTACGTGGGCTCGGATGCCAGAAAAGCCTATTTGTCAACATGCAATGGTCAAAATCACATTTAAGGCTATAAGGCAACTACGGCCAGCCTACTAAACATATAATTCCACACAATATCCAAATGATCAACACTTAGCAAGCCTACCTAGTCATTAGGGTTTCTATTTCGTGCTTACCCGTGTGATTAAACCCTAAGTCAACTCAAAATCAATCTCAAGTCATGCATCATTTAATTCAAACATCCTCAAGTACTCAAAACAGTCCATACAACATCCCAACACCACAATTCCAAGCAATTAATACCACAAGAGAGGTTACAACAATTTTTCCAAGCATATAACTAAGTGAAACCCTCACTGCAATAGGCTGTTTTCTCACAAACATTAAGATAAGCAAACAATCTCCAATTCCAGTGAATAAGATGTAAAATTAAAGCTTAAGAAGTGAACTAAAATCAGAAACAAACCTTGCATTATTTGGAGTTCGGGATCAATAGTTATAGCCGAAACAGTGGGATAGCACAAAACTGTCCAGATTTGCACACATTTCAATAATTGATGTTTTTGAGGTCCTTAGGGTCAGATTTAGCCTTAGTCCATTTCTGACAAAAATGTCTAGAACTGAAAAACCTAGCATCACACAAAATTTAATGCAATTTTGACATCATTTACTAATTCAAATCTGGTTCGTTCTACAAGGTCAGTGCATTTGCCAAAACCTGCTTCATTTTTCCAGATTTCCAGATTTTGACACATTTTAAAGATTTGCCATTTTGAGGACCTTAGAGTCGAAATTAGCTTTGGCCTATTTCTGTGAAAAATGTTCAAAACTGGAAAAAATAGTCACCTACCAATTTTAATATATTTTCAACATCATTTTCCTAGCTAAACTTACCTCAAAACAAACTGGTCAGAGAGCTGTCAACAATTCGACTTCACCTATCATCACTTTCAAGCCAAGATCTTGCCATGCATGGTTGCAAAAGCTTACGAAAGAACATATAACTCAAGTACAGAAGCAAAGACATACTTTTATGAGCATGCATGTGGATTTTTGAAGGATTTTCAAAAGGTTTTGGCCCTCACCTTAGCAAATCAACAAGAAGATGCACAAAAACTTGTTGAAGCACAATTTTCTTCTTCTTCTTTGCCTAGCCGAGATTCCAACTTGGTTTTCTCTATTTTTCCTAGCTTAGTGACCAAGCTCTTAGTACATGCATGTGGTTAGAACAAGAAGAAAAGAAATGGAAGCTTAGTAACTCACCTAGGGCCGAAATGAAGACTCAAGAGCTTGCATGTGAGTTTTCTTGCAACCTAGCTAGCTTGGTTGAGTTCCTTTGCTTGTGGCTTGTCTTGATTAACCATATGATGATGAAGATGAGCTAAGAGGTGTATGAACTCAGCCAAAACCGAGATTGAGAGAGAAGAATGAGAGGGAGAGAGAGAAATGTGAGGAGAGTGAAAGAAATGAGAGAAAATAGAAGCTTTTGCAATTGTTGATGCAAATGTTGGCCTTGGGTATGCAAAAATCAGATTATGTGTCATCTTTTGAGCATCTTTTGAATTGTTTTTATGTGTGTAAGAGAATGTTGGGTATTTATGGATTTTAGGGAGAATAGAATATAGGATATGTTTGGAGGTTTGTGAGATTTTGTCCTGTAGTGAGTTTAAAATATAATATTTAGATGTTAGTGGATTTTGTAGATATTTGAATTAGGATTATAATAATAGTTAGTGATGTTTGTAGGATTATTTTAGTGTCTAGTGCTTTGTGTAGGATTCTTTCTTGATTAACGTGGTGGCACGGATTTCTAGGTCTAGGGCACAAATGACGAGGTAGACACGAATTACGAGGTAAGACACGAACTTCAAGACTAATGCACGTACTTCAAGATAAATGCATGAATTCTAATGCAAATACACGCAACCCTAGGTAAATATACATAAACCAATACAAGGCATGTAATTCAATGCAATGCACGTAAATCGAGGTACAACTCTTAAACCTAGGTTAGGACACGCAATTCAAGGTCAGGGCACACAAAACGAGACAACGCACGCACATCGAGGTTAGGGCACATATATCTAGGTATCACACAAAAACCAAGACATGACACGTAATCCAAGGTCAGTCATATCATTCTTGGTCTATGGCACGCAAATCAAGGTAACATACGTTATTCGGGGTCGGACCTCACAACCTTAACTTTAATATGCAATGCAAAATAGATTGAACTAACCTAGCAACCTAATCATAACAAAAGGAAGACTACTAAGATAGCATCATTTAGTTCATTATCTTTACTACAATTTATACATCATAAACTACAAAGTAAATAAAAGACAACTAGTTTAATATACAAGATAATAGAGTATACAACATCTCAAGCATCAAGGACAAGACTCTGGCACATAGGACTCGTCCACATGCGGCATATTATCATCTTCTGGAGGCACGTACCAGTAATCTTGCTCAAAGACACCTGTAAGCATACAATAATAGAGAGTGAGCTTATATAAAATAAGCCCAGTGAGGATTCGATAGATCTCTAACAGTATTTACTATACTCCTTGGAGATAATCCTCTGAGCAGTAAACACATAACATTCATCAATAACAATATAACACATAGACTATAATGACCAATCAATAAAGGATACACTAGTTGGTGTAGCTCAAAACGCCATCACGATCTCAACCATCTTCTTATCACCCCCATGACACACACACCCGAGGTACCTCACTAGCCCTGCCCTCCATGGCATCTCCGCCTATGCGAGATGAGGGTAGCCTTTGGTAGTCATGCTGTTATTAACCCGACAGCCCAATGCTGCCTGAGAGGTGGCACACATATACCAAGATTCAGTAATAAAATAAACAATCACATCACAGGAGGACAACCTTTTCCATTGACTATCTCCCGGTTCATCAATAATCATCAATAATCATCAATTGTCATCAATATAACATCAAGTAATCAATTAAACAACAAACAACTAAGTTAGATGACAAAGTAGGCCATCCAACTTAACATGCATCAAACACACAATCAAACCCTAGTTTAACTATCAACAACTCACAATTCAATCACTCAAATACCACCCAATCAACTAAAGGCTCAATTCAACAATTTAAAGAAAGACAACCTAAACTTCAAATAATCATATCTTACATTCTACTAATCCAAACAACTCCAAATCAGTTTCTAACACTCACTTATTCAATCAACTACATTAGTCCTCTCGGAAACCAACCAAGACACATCAAAATCAAGCCCAACAACCCTAAAACCTCAATGCACCTAGGCTGAAATTTCCAGATTTTCATACAAACATCGCAATCGAAAATTCGGCATTATAACAATGCTACCATGTAATTAACAAACTTTTAGAAATCGACGGCAATCGATTCCAACCACAACAACTCAAGATATTCATCAAATAGCTAGTTAATCAACTTTTAATACCCGAAAATAAATAATTTTGCTACAACGGTTCAAATCTCGTAGGAATACACATAAATGATCCCTAGCATGCACTGAGCAATAATATAACTTCAAATTAACATTATAACGGTTCAATAATCAATTATACGCAAAAACATAAAATATGACTTTTGAGATCTAGAATTTTTCTCTCACCTTTGATACAAAATAAGCCTAGATATGCGTGCAATGTGTGCCGAACAAGTGGAATCCAACTCGGCACGAAAAACTACGAACAAAAACTAGCTTTTTCTATGAAAATTTGCTTTGAAAACTTGAAGAAAAAGCTTTATTTTTCTCTCTATGGCTCTCGGCCATGTAGGTGCAAAATAAGTGTGTTTTGTGTTGTGTTAGTAGGTGTTGATGCTAATATACTCAAAGTCAAACAAAATAAATGAAAGTCAAAGGTGGAAACTTAGTTATTTTTAGTATTTTCTTGTCTTTTAATTCATTTCTTGACTATTTCTTGCTCAACTATTAAAGTAACACTTAAACTAATTCTAGACATTATATTTTAGGTGACAAAGAGTTTTACATTAAAATAGTTTCACCCGAGTCAACTTAAAACTCGTTTTCTTGCAAAAGAAAGTGTAAAAATCTTTAAAATTTCAAAACCGATTCCAAATCCGTTTTAATCAAACACGGGTCTATTAATACCCGAGGACTAGGTTTTAAAACGTTTAAAATACCCCTGTAAAAATTTTAGCGGACAGGTGCTCAAAATATTATTCACTAAAATCGACGATAAAATTTTTGATTTCATTTTTGATAAAAATCTCATGAATGCACACTTAGCATGTATTAGGAGTATTAATCACATTTTTTACACATTCTAAGTCATATAGCACATAAACATGTCAATTCACACAAAACGAGGTAAAACACGCAAATCAAGATAAAACAAAATATGGGGTCTCACAATCATCATTAGCTCCGTCGCACTCAATCTCCGATCAACGTCATCGGCTCCGATCAACGTCTTCAACTCTGTCGCTGCTTCTCAATCTCTGGTTAGTTAGATACAATGTATACATATATCTCAACTCTATTAGTTAGATACAATTATACATATATCGATATGTGTTTATATGAATGTATTTGTATATTAGATATTTTTAATTAAGTTAGGGCTAGGTTTGGGAATTTCATTTGTGATTCAAGGCTTTATTGATTAGATATGATATTTTCTTTTGTTATTGTTATTAGCATAACTTTTTCAAGTACAATTTGTGTTTGTGTATATGTGTGACTTCACAGTAAATTAGGGTTATTTTTGACTTCTAGTCAACGACTACTCTGATCTTCAATCAGAAAGTTTCTTATAAATATTGTGCTCTCTACATGCTTTTGACAGTTTTGGGTTCTTGAGAAAGCACGAGATGGTATCAGAAGATCACGAGCTTTCAAATCCAATGTTTAGAAATTCATGTTTAGTTTTACTAGTTTTATATTCTATTATATTGTTGATCCTCATATTTTGATGTTACTTTCATATTTCTTAGTTGTGATATCTAGAGAATAAGGAGGAATGATGATCTAATTACAGAGAATAAAACTTGAGTTTAAGAATTGCTCTTATTTACATTAGCTAAAGCAATTGACATACCTACAACTCAATCAAATATAATGATTTTTAACTTAGGTTACAGTGGTGGCACTTTAGCTTCCAGAAATATGCCTTCACGTTTAGTTGTTTCTGAAATATGTCCTCACATTTAGTTTTTTATGAAATATGTCTTCACATTTAGGTTACGGTGTTATAGTGACAATCTTGTGTGAACTTTTAGTTTTAAATCCGACAGCAAAGTGGATCAATTGATTACCTTAAGCTTTTCGATGAGGTATAAACTTCTATTTTCATAATTATGATCTATTTTTATCTTTTCCAGTTCAAATCCTTGTAAATGAAGACAATAAGGGGGATTACTACTTATACTAGGCTTCATTTCTATTGTATTATGTGAAATGCACCTGTACGATTTGGTTTTATTTTATTTTTTTGGATCTCAATATAGCTAGGAATTGAAAAGAAAATTCTAAGAAAATTCAAATATATCAGTTCAATCCACATGGTATTTGCTGGTAATCTTCTTGATTTACTCTTTTTGTCATTGCTTGGTAACATCTTCTTTGTAGTAGTTCCCATCATCTCTTCCTTTCTTTATACTTTAGGTGCATCATGGCGAGAGCAAAATATGTTTTGCAAACTACATTAAAGAGTTGCCTTCAAACAAAAGGTATTACTCATAATGAAAACATAGAAACAATATTAGGACAGGGAAAAATCAGAGGAGGAGAAAAGCAAACCACATGGTGTGCCTGCAAGTGAACGGAAGCGTTTTGTTACTTTTTCTATGTCAGCTAAAGGAAGGGTAATTATTCTTCACTGCCTAATATTATGACTTTTTCTTGTAGGCGCTTTGAGAACGAACACTATAAATCGTGCTTTGCAAACATTGAATCATAATTTTGGGTGGAAATTTTTTGCTACAAAGCTCAATGACATGGTAATGTGATCCTCATATTATGATGTTACTTACATATTTCTTAGTTGTTTAGGAATTGTGTGTTGTTGTTCCTATTATGTATGGATAAGTAATGAAAGCATGACATTAATTTGGTATCATAGTGCTCTTGCATAGACATTGGATCTGCCATATCTATGCATTTTAGAAGAGGTTAGTCAAATGTAGTTGATGATAAAAAAGGATGTTGCCGTCGGTTAGTTTTTTACATTGACAGAAATGTATGCTCTGTATGATAAAAAAGGATATTGTCGTTTGTTGCTTCTTTGAAAACAGAGAAAGACACTAGAAAAATAGAGAGAAAGAGCTCTGTTTACTGTTCATTGACATACTTGTAATTCCCATACACTATAAAAACAAAGAGAAAGGACACAAGGAAAAAGTTTTAGGTAGAGAGAATATATGGACAACAACTTTCTAAAAGAAAACACTATTCACTATGCAATGACTTATCGTTAGAAAACATTAGTTGGTTGCACAAGTAGGGACTAATGCTTCTGTTAGTCTAGCCTTGAGTACATGCTATGTTGGTAATTAACAACCAATTCCAAAACTATTTGCTTTGCCTGGTTGAGAACAATCATTCAACTATTAACTTTAGGAGAAGTTGATTTTTTACATTGAAACTATCACCTCCTTCTCTGTTCATGTTTTCTGGCCAGTTTTCAATGTATGTTGTTTAAAGTTGTTTTGCTACATGGTTTTGGGGAACTCTTGTGTCAGACATGTTCGTTACCTACATATGCAAGCTTTTTTAATTATTTTCAATTGTGTTGTTAACGCCTTGATAACTTTATGTAGAACATTGTTAAATCTCGGCTTTTGTGTTGCTTATTTCGAAATAATGCTTGTATGAGTCCGGAAAATAAAACCATGTATGAAAATCTTGACAAATGTATTATTACTACTTCTCAAAAAGACAAATGTATTATTACTATTTTCATTTTTTGCCTTTCTAGGTTTCAATCTGTGATTTGTGCTAAGTATTTTTGTGAATAATAGGGGTTAAAATGATTAATCAGTTGCCATTTTTTTTATTTTTATGGTTCACAATTAATCTGTGATTTGTAATTTTTTGGTGGTCGAGAGGGTCAACCTATTGGGTCGACCTGTTGTTAAAAAAAGGAACCTCGATGCAACAGGTCAACGACATCGACCTGCAAGGTTGACCGGTTCTTTTTTTTAACAACCGGTCGACCTAGTAGGCTGACCCATTAGGTCAACCCCTCGACCACCAAAAAATTACAAATATGAAGAGTGGTTTTTCTCTTGCATAGCTCATTTCTAAATGTCGATTTGTGAGATATTTCATAGAAGCTATTAGATTGTTGTCTAAAGCGGGTAATGAGATGTTATTGTTTATAATTGTCTATACATTGATAGTTAAAGCTGATTCATTGTATTAGGTTCATAGTTGGTAAAAATTTGTTTTTTTTAACTGTTTCTATTATGCACATATGTGATTGAGTATAAAATATAAGTTTTGTGGGTTTAACTGTTACATGTTCTTACTATGTGGGTTGTTAGCTTGGATAGAAAGTGAGTGAGGTGCTGATAAGAGTGTGGTGGCGAAATGCTTATTGTTGCTTGCATAAAGTTGTTGGGAGGTTGTATGTAGCTACTAGTGTGAAGTGTGATGCATAGCTGTTTTTAGTTAAGATAATCTTGTTCAGTTAGATTAGTAATGGTGCTTTCCATTTCTTTTGTTATGTCATGCAGCAAAGACTAGAACAGCAAAGAGAAATTAGAGAAGAACATATGAATTCCAACTATCTTGCAATTATCTTGACCTCGACAGATTTGAAACTCAGCCGCCACCCCCTTCCCCTCTCTCTCTCTCTCTTTACAAAATGAACATATGAATTCCAACTATCTTGACCTCGGTAGATTTGAACCTCAATGTACAAGCCACGCTTAGCTATCTAATAAAAATTGAAGATGACATCTTTATCAATATGCTTTATCATTGAACAAATAGTATAATTCTTTCCTTTAACTCTTTTCAATTTTTATGTCTAAGCTAAGTGTAAATCCCGTTTGGATTAAAGAAAATTTCTTTTTTCATTACATGTAAAATATGACATTAGATCATGAATCTTAAACTTTTACATAGATATATACTTTAGTTATAAGAAGTTATTACACATAGATAATTTGCTCTTAAGAGTCAGGGTAACTATGAGATATGAGTAATTTAAACATTTGTTTCTTTCACATACTACTTGGCTAGTGTATATGAGGTATTTGGAAATTGAGACCATTACTAACTTTGGAGTATTCATTGAAGACCCTTCCTGGGTTTTTTGCTTTTATATTTAGACTGTCTGTTGAACTTTAAAATGCTTTACAATAGTCAAGCAACTAAGTCTCTTATAACTAAACCAACTGTCTCTTCATTTCTCCTGGTGGAAATCTATGGTAGAAGTGATATCTTCTGAGCCTAAAGTGCCAACTTTTTGCTCCTGTCTTGTATATTTTCTATACCTTTGTCGTATTTGTCTTGCTAGAGGAACATAAGAAATGTTAAGAGTTTATTTTGCTATTGTGGACAATGCATATATCTTCGTTTTAGATCAACATGAGTTTACCATGAAACAAAAGTAGACAAGTGGTTTTCACATGGGCAAAACAAGTAAGTAATATAAAAGAGTTATTAATTATTTTGTCATTTGACTATGTGGATAGAATTTTGCTTGAAGCAAGATTTATGTTTTCTATGAGAAGTTTTATCTAATGTAACTCTGAAATTTTAATATACATATATATATAATCATTAGCCATAAACAAGATTAGCAAATCTAGTTATCTGGTCCTTGTATGTGTCTTTGTTGCTAAACTGAAATTAAGTGATTTCAGTTGAAAAAGAATAAGAAGCTAGAGTTTCTAAGCTAGCTTATCTAGATGTATGCAACTTGCAAAGTTCTTAGACTGATGTTTTCATATTTTCTTGTAGATCCGTTGCACGTGCTTGATCCCACTACCTATTAGGTTTGTTCGGAGTAATATGCTGGTATTTTGGGCACATGTTTTCTGGACTGATTAGCCATGTTACACTTTTTATTGGTCAAGTTTTTCAAGATTATATAACTTTTGATCCTACTGATTGGGAATTGCTCGTAGTTTCAGCACAACTTTCATGCTTCAATTATAATTTAGCTATTATTTTGTTGTAAAGTTATGAGGATTGTATCTCTTACTATGTTCCCCTTTTACTTTAGACTTCGGTTTGCTATTATTATGTTGTATGATGTTATAAAAGTATAAACGATTTCTGACTTTATATTAGAGACTTACATATTCTATGTTCAATATTGTAAATATTTTGAATATTTTCTATTTTTGGTAAACTTTTAGAAATTATAAAAGTTATTTAATATAACTTTTGTATTTACTAACTATTTATTTTTATGTCCTATATTTTATTAATTTTAAATATTATGAAAAAAAAAATGGATAAAAATTAGGGACAATTTAAGCGACGACTATTAGCAACGACATTGCAACGAGGAGCGAAATTAGCAAAACAAATTAGAGACGCCTCTAGCTACGAGTTTTTGCCATGACTTTAACGACGACATTTGGTGACAAAACTTGCAATTATTTTTGCGACGAGTTTTTGCCACGACATTAACTACCACATTTACGACAAAATTTGTGACTATTTTTGTGACAAATATTTGCGATGAGTTTTTAACACGACATTAACTTTGATATTTACAACAAAATTTGCCACTATTTTTGTGACAAATATTTGCGACAAGTTTTTGCCACGACATTAACTACGACGTTTACGACAAAATTTGTGACTATTTCTACGATAAATATTTCCGACGAAGTTTTGCCACGACATTAGCTACGATATTTATAAAAAAAGTTGCGATACTTTTTGCCACAAAATGAATATTGTGGCGGTTAACAAAAACTCGTCGCAAATTAGTTGCTTTTTGCGACTAAAATATATTCGTCACTATTAGTGATTTATTTGCGACTATGTAGACATTAGCGACAGAGGGTTTAGAGATGTAGTCGTTTTCATCTCTAATACGTCTTTAAATCAAATTAGCGATGAATTAGATACTAAAATCCACCGTCGCAAAACTGTTAATTTCTTGTAGTGATATTCCATTAACATATGATTTTATTTTTGTAATACATTTGATGTTTTAAAGATTTTTTTATATATAATTTTTGTTGATATTGAATGAACAAGTTCACGTTGAAATTTAGAATTAAAGTCTTTTAAATGATCTGGTAAATATGTAGAAAATTAATCATACGATTATCTTGTAAGGATTGATATGTTGGCCGAAAAAAGTGAAATGTTTTTTGTTTTTTGTTTTTTGTTTAATGTAAATGATGTATGTTTTATATTTTTATGGCAAAAAGATGCTGAAATATTTTCAAAGATGATTTATTGCTCCGGCCGGTTTGGTATGAACATAAAGCTTCCGGAACATGACTCTTTCGGAGTTGTAATCGTTTTCAAGGTAAAACAAGAGTGTTTTGAAATAGATAGATCAAGATTGGATTGTATCAAAATTTGAGCAAAATTCTGGAACTTTTATTAGATTGGGAAAAATCTTCAATCAAATTGAATTAATGTCAGTCTCTTACATATTAGTGGAACCGACACGTCTATTAACCATGTGAGAGACAGATCATTTAGTTTGGATTGATGCAATAATTTTCTTTCAAATTGAATCTTTTACAGGCTTTGTCTCTGCTGACAAGGTGGAATTTGCAATATTTTTGAGTGATACAAAGCAATACGTTGCGCGAACAAGTGTGTATGAGATTGGTATAATGTCTAGAATTGTGCGAAAGTATAGTTTTACAACCAATAACCTTGTAAGCAATTCAAGAGCTTAGTCCTATTCACCTAGATCACGGCTGATCTAAAATATTTTGAGTGGAGACTGAGTAATTTTAAAAAACGAAACAGAATTACTATATATGAACTCTTTTGTCACTTCTTACGTGTATTCTTAATTAGTTAATATAACAATTTAAGGAACTCTTTTGTATTTCTCTCTCTTAATTAATTTTACTTCTCTTTTTTTAGCATGACACATAAAACTCTTTTGTATTTCTCTCCCTTAATTAATTTTACTTCTCCTTTTTTAGTATGACACATAGATAATAATAAAAGGGCGATGAACAAAGGTGATATATAACTGTAAGTTTTTGGCCCTTTAATCAATTTGAAATTTACACAAATTGACTAAGTAAACTCGCAGGTAAGTAAAATTGTCGCAACAAAAATAAGAACACATAAATTTTAACTTGGTTCAACCAACTTGGTCTACGTCCACGCGGCCATCCCTTGGCCAACAAACCAATCCGCTAAGTGTCAAGAGTTCACAGACACCAATAGAAACTTACGCAATTGAAGACTCTCTTTTAACCCTTGTCGCTTAGATGTAAGACTCATTTACTAGATTATCTAGTTTGGTGAGCTCCCCTCGACTTACAAAGTTCTCTCGCGAGAACACACCCTCTTCTCCCGAAGAATCAATACAAAAAGATACATAAAAAGTGTCTCGAAACTCTAGATGGATTGGTCAATACATATGACACAAAACAAACTGTGTTGCAACACTAATCAAAACATCCAGCAAACTCTGTTACACAGCTTGTTGTAATACGACTTGACACAGACAACCTATAGCCAACTCACGATGCTGCTACCTCTTTTTCTGCACACCTCCTCTGGAAATCGTCATGCCTATTTGAAGGATTTGCTAAGGACGTTGAGTACAAACCGAAGAGTCTTCAAGATAATCCAATTAGCACAAGAGTTCTACATAACTTGACCTCTATCACCTTATCTCCAAGATATCTTCATAATCACGTGGACTTTTCAAGAATACTTCTAGTATTAGAACTCTTCAGAACTGAAATCCCTCCTGATCGTGACCTTTCCATAGATCCCTGCAATTTCAAGCTACCATATGCAATATCCACATCTTTTGCAAAAACATAGCCAATAAAAAAACTTTGATTAAAATCAAATCTTAACAATCTCCCCCTTTGGCTTTGTTTTGGCAAAAATCCACAAGCAAAGTCCTAAGCTGAGTGAACACTACTAAGGAATAAAACACATAATTAACCATAAGATAAACACAATAGTAAACAACACAGTCAATTGTCTAAATGGTCTTGTGGGGGTCAGTCTCCCCCTTGGCCAAAGCAAACCAAAGTAGCAAACAAGCAAAAAAGAAAAAAATAGAAAAGGGATAGGGCAAAGATGCTTAATGAAAGACAAGAAAACAGAAAAACGATAGGGCAAATGCAAGAACGTGAAAAACAAAGTCAAGGAGTAGCATCACAAATGAAATCAAGTATTGTCTTTTGTCCATTTTTCAGCTCTTTAAGATCCTCCATGATCTGCTTTTGATTAGCTAGCACAGTAGCATGTTCTTTGCGCAAGCCACAGACTTCAGTCTGAAGATGCTTCAGCAGAGCATCAATTGATGTTGCAGCAGTAGGTGCAACACTCGGTTCTGCTTTAGGCTCCCCCTGAATGTCCACTTTGTGCTGGCCCTGCAAAAACTTTTGAGAAAATTGTAATGGTGGAGACAACTTCTCAAGGGGTTTAACCCTCTCATGAACCACTTTTTGAGCAGATAGAACACCAAAAATTAATGCGGGATAGGGCAAGTATTGATTTTTCACTTCCTTGGCCGCCTCTTCAACAATCCTAGCAAAGATGATTTCTTCAATATCAAGATTAATCCCAGTGCCAAATTTGTAAAGAATTTGTGCCATCTCAGCATTTAGGCTTGTGGTATACTTGCTTGGAAACCAATTTGCGATCACCATCCAATGCAACACAACATATTTCACTGTCAAAGAAGTTGCATTCATTCTTCCTTCCTCTACCCAATCAACCTCACTCCCAACTAATTCCTTTGCAATATTGTCAAGGTTAATTTTCTCCTCTGACACAACTTTCTCAGATAGGACAAATTCCAAGAACTCATTAATGATAGTGGGTAAGAATTCAAACATGTGATTCCTTACAAACACATGATGGTGTAACCTTGATGTTGCAACACTTATGTCTTTGGTTATGTTGGCATAAAATTCATACACAACAGAGCCTGAAAAAGGCTTCAATTTTACAAAAAATCTGAGCAGATGCCTCTGCTCTAACAGTTCTAAGATCCCATATCCTCGATACGAAGCCTCATTAAAGGGTTTTTCAATTTGAAAAGGCCTTTGAGATAAGGTCTTCTATCTAATTTTATTTTCAGCAAAGAAGAACTTCTTGGAAAAAGTAGTTGACACATCATATCTATGTTTTTATGCTGTTTGAAAGGACCAGTGGGTGTACCTTGTTTACTCTTGTATTTTCGCACTTGCTTTGATTTTCCCTTAGCCTTTGAAGTTGCCTGTGGTGATTCGGTTGTTCCAAATGCCATAGGAACATCATCTTCTGTTTTAGTGGCTGACTTACCGACAGTTGGTGCAGCTTCTAGTGGCACATCCTCAGGCACAAATGTGTCTTCTTCAGCTATTATTTCACCTGTGAATGGAACAAGTGCTACCGACATTGCCAACGAGTCTGAAGACTTCTCATGGCTTTCAAATGATGTTGCAACATGCTGTCGAACACCTGGTGTGCACTGTTCTTGAACCGTGGCTGCTCCTTTCTCTGGCAGTTTGGTAGCCTCCCTTGATCCATAAGATGACTCTGATGAGTCATCAGATGACGAGTGTTGATCCAGTCCAGGCATTTCTTGAGAGCTTGACGATTTTGTGGGTGTAATAGAGGGTGTAGCGGAAGGTGATTCTTCAAAGGTGATTGGAACGCTTGGGTCTCCACCTAGTGCACCTCTCGATTGTGCTTTGTTGCTCCAGTGCTTTGCATCTGAACGAGTGAACACCATGTTTGCTCTCAAAGAAAACAGAAACTGAAAACTCAAAGTCTTAGCAATATACTCAAGAAGATAAAGAGTCGGAGAACAAGTGAGAGAGGTTGAGAAAGACTCGGGTTCTGATATAAACAAATGTGATACACAATCTTTATAATGGATAGAGGTTTGTCATGTATGGAGTCCTAGATGAAACATGCAATCAATGAGATGCAATTCTATTGGAACTCAAACTCTTTTTGATGAACACAAAAACTCTTCACCTTACTCATGCAAACATGCACCCACCTTTTTCTTTATCAGAATTGGTGCCAAACTGATTTTTTTTTCTTTTTATCCACGCACAAGTTTAATGGGTAAGGTTGTCTCAGTCCATGTTGCAATACCGTTCTACTAGTCAGACACTTAAAAACTTGAGCAGTTTCATCTACGATTTATTTCCAGAAAAAAAACACATGCACTCCACATTAATTTCGAGTTTATCAACAAGGAATTTAATTCATTCAATACTTAAATCACACATGTATTTATAACTTGAACCATGTATGTGTGTGAAAGCTATATAAAGATCTTTCTTGAAATTCCTCAGAATAAGGATTTGCAAGATTTAGAATTTAAAACAACTTGTTCAAATAACTTGATCGTCTAATCACATTGAAACATTTTTTTCCAAAGCAAAAATTGGACTTGGTAGCTTTCACTCTAGAACCTTCAATCTGGTCTAGGTATCTTTTTCCATTCTCCACTTTTATTTTATTTTATTTTATGAGTGAATAGAGTACATGAATGGATAAAGAGACATCTCATTATATCCAAAGTCACTAGGAAGTTTAAACTCCTGCACGTGCAAACTATCAAAATCAGATTCTCAATTAGATAAAAAAAAATAGAGTGCACTAGAAGTATGGTTCAAATAATAAATCTTAAGTTGATTTAATTATTAAACTTTCCCATCACTTGAGACTTTATCACTTTCATGTTTCAATGCATGTGCCAACATTAATTGGTACAAATACTAATCGCTTTTCTCAAAACTTCAAACCTTATAGAATCAAGTGGTTTAGTGAAAATGTCTGCTAGATGATGTTCTGTTGCAACATATTCTAGGACAACCTTTTTAGTTTCAACAAGATCACGAATGAAATGAGGTCGTATATCATTGTGCTTAGTTTTTGAATGTTGCACAGGATTTTTAGAAATGTTTATAGCACTAGTATTATCATAGAAGACAGTTAAAACTCCATGTTCAATACCATAGTCTTCCAACATTTGTTTCATCCACAACAGTTGAGTGCAACAACTTCCAACAACAATGTACTCAGCCTTAGCAGTTGACAAAGAGATTGCATTCTGTTTTTACTGTACCATGACACAAGGTTGTTTCCAACATAGAAATATCCTCCAGTGGGGCTCTTTCTGTCATCTGCATTACCTGCCCAGTCAGCATCACTAAAACCAGCAAGATTTGCATTAGTATCATTTGTGTACCAAATACCATAATTTGCAGTTCCACTTATATATCTAATAATGCATTTAACTGCAATTAAATGTGACTTTTTTTGGTTTGGATTGATATCTAGCATACACACCTACACTAAAGCAAATATTAGGCCTGCTTGCTGTAAGGTACAACAAGCTCCCTATCATGCTCTTACAGAGAGTCCCATCAACAGATTTTTCTTTTTCATCATTGGTCAGCTTAACATTTGTTCCCATGGGTGTTCTCATATGCTTAGCTGATTCTAGCCCAAACTTTTTGACTAGGTTTTTTGCACTCTGCTTAACCTGCAAACCCAGAAAATAAGTTAATTCACCCACCATGCTCATTTCAAATTCATGTTTCATTTGTTTCACAAATTCATCAACCTTATTTTTTGATGTTGCACCAAATACTATGTCATCTATATAAATTTGTGCAATTAAAATACCTGAGCCAAATTTCTTGGTGAAAAGAGTTTTATCAACTCCTCCTCTCTTGTAGCCTTTATCAAGAAAGAACTTGGTCAACCTTTCATACCAAGCTCTTGGGGTTTGTTTCAGCCCATACAAAGCCTTTTTCAGTTTATACACATATGTAGGGTAGTGCGGATCTTCAAAGCCTTTTGGTTGTTATACATAGGCTTCTTCATTTAGAATGCCATTCAGAAAAAACACTCTTCACATCCATTTGGTAAAGCCTTATGCCTAATATGCATGCTATGGACAACAATAATTTAATAGATTCAAGTCTTGCAACTGGGGCAAAAGTTTTATCAAAATCCACACCTTCTACTTGTGTGTACCCTTGTGCAACTAACCTGGCTTTGTTTCTCATTATGTTGCCATATTCATCAGTTTTATTTTTGAAAATCCATTTTGTCCCTATCATATTTGCATCACTAGGCCTAGGTACTAATATCCACACATCATTTCTAACGAATTGGTTTAATTCTTCTTGCATGGCATTAACCCAATACTCAACTTATAAAGCCTCTTTGACATTTTTTGGTTCAAACTGAGAGGTGAAACATACATACCTGACCATTTATCTATAGTTCATTTTGGGCTTACTTTGGGTCTTGACTCCTTGCTGAATAGAGCCAATGACATCTTTTGCTGAGTGGTTTTTGTGAACTTGAGCAAGTGGTTCCTATACATCTAGCTGCAACTTACTGCTCCCAACAGTTTCTGAATTTTCCAGTTTTGTTGCACAGCCTGTTGCACCTGAACTAGAAACACTGGTTCCTATTGTTTCTTCTGTTGTTGTAACACTGTCTCCTCCAAGATTGGTTTCCATACTACTGACATCATCCTCTGCAATATCTGTTTCAACCTGTTTAGCATCATCAATCACAACATTAGCTGATTCCATAATCGTTCTAGTGACCAGATTAAACACTCTAAATGCTCAACTATTTTTGGCATATCCAAGAAATATACCTTTCTCACTTTTTGCATCAAATTTACCTCTTTGCTCTCTGTCATTTAGAACATAGCACACACTTCCAAAGACACGAAAATAACTGAGTGAGAGTTTCTTTCCTTTCTATATTTCATATGGGATTTTGCATGTACCTGATCTAAGATAAACTCGATTTATTGTGTGACATGCTGTATTAATTGCTTCAGCCCAAAATCTATGTGGAATGTTCTTTTCATTTAGCATGACTCGAGCCATCTCCTGGAGAACCCTATTTTTCCTTTCAACTACACCATTCTGTCGAGGTGTTTTTGGTGCTGAAAACTCATGTGTTATACCTTGTTCAGTGCAAAATTCAGAAAAAGCAAAGTTCTCAAATTCTCTACCATGATCACTTTTTATCCTAATAATCTTCCCTATGTTGCAACCTTTCTTTGTTTTCAACATTAAGCACAACTTTTTGAAAGCATCAAATGTGTCCGACTTTTCTCTAATAAAATCAACCCAAGTAAATCTTGAAAATTCATCAACACATACAAAAACATATCTTTTTCCACCAATATTCTCAGTTTGCATTGGACCCATAAGATCCATATGTAATAGTTCCAATATATTTTTGGTAGAGATATGTTGCAACATTTTGTGTGTTGCCCTTACCTGTTTGCCAATTTGGCATGGTCCACACACCTTGAATTTCTTATAATTCATTTTTGGAATGCCCCGCACTGCTCTTGTATTTACACTTTTGTTAAGCATTTTATAATTTAAATGACCTAAATTTTGGTGCCAGATTTCAACATTATCAAGTGAGTTCTTCTGACACAACATAGTTTGTGCGCATGGTGAGGTCAACATGTAATAGTTATTTGTCGATCTAGTTCCTGCAAGAACACAATTGTTAGAAATATCAAACACTTGACACCCATCCTTGGTGAACTTAACAAACAACTCTTGGTCACACAATTGATAGATGCTTATGAGATTTGCTTTCAATCCTTCAACATGAAGAACTTTATTTAATCTTGGAAAACCTTCAATAGCAAGAGTTCATTTTCCAAGAACTCGACCTTTCTCACCATCACCAAAAGTCACTTGCCCTTCTGAGCATCTTCGATAATTTGTCAACATACCATGATCTCCTATCATATGTCTAGAACAACCACTATCAAAATACCAAGAGTTAGTTGTAACGACCCCAACCTGACCCTTCTCAAGACTTGGTCAAAGTCTGCATTTAATGCTATTGCAAGTTCATAACTTTCTATGAAAAGGAACAATAAATAAAGAGTTATACAATAACAAGATTTTATATAATAATTTAAGTACAAAAGGGTGTTACAACATCTGAGATTTGATAACTACCCGACTATCATACAAACTGAGGTTTCAGCACCCCTACCCTTTTACCTGAGTTTAATACAAACAAACTTTAACTTTTACAATATGACAAGCCAGGAGCTTCCAGCATGTAAACATTCAACTTCAGCATACAAAGTCAGTTCCCATCTCAAGCTAAGCTGCACCTGCACTGGGGGGATAAAAGAGGGTGAGCTTTGGGGAAGCTCAGTGAGGATGGAATAGAAGAGTTTCGAAAACATTTCTGGTCGGTCTCCTTTCCAAATCATGATGTAATTCACGTACGGTAATATAACACATTATCCACGTGAGATATATATAACAAGTAGAAATTTCTATCCCGCTCGAGTCACATATCAAATAGCAGTAATAATAATATCTAGATAGATAATCTATTTATATTGCAATAATAATTACATTTAGTGGCATATACCCACAACACATATCAGCCTACTCTCCAAGGGTGGAATGCCAAGCGAGAGTAGGACACTACTCTCCGAGGGTGGTACCAAGCGAGAGTAGGAACAAGTCGATTATTTCACGAGGTGGCCAGTCTTGATCACAATTCCAACTTCTTATCTCTCCCAAGAGGATACTCCGGATTGTATCCAAAATCTACAACCCAACTCCCCGAGGGTGGAGATCACCAAGCGGGAGAGGGAATAGGATCACGATAGGTACGAGAGCACCGGCAAGCCCTATGCCTCTCGGTGTTCGTACCAACTATCGTGCCTGAGGTTGCAACCCCTAATCAAGTAGCATACAAGCATGTGCAAGTTGCCACATAACACACAACTGATACGCAGTTCGATAAACACGTAGGTAGAGAACAACAAAAGAGGTTGTTCCCAAACATATACTTTCAACAATCAGAAGCTCAAGATAATTCAAGTTAATCATAGCTAGCTTTCAAATTCCTTCAGGTTAATAACATCCTCCAGTTCAGTATTCAAAAGTTACAAGCATTTAGAAGAACGTATTTACAATCACTCATTGTTGTCACTTAAAGTGATAAACTCCACATTAGTCAGTACAATTAATTCTTAGCTAATACATTATCAAAGTCAACTCTAATTTAAATAAATAAAGAATATTAACAAGCATGATATTTATCTCAAGCTAGAATATTAAAATAACAAATCATGTTATAGGTATATAATAATCATATAAACATGTAAGATGTTGTTTTTAGTAAAATCTCCTCACCTTAAAATGTCGAAAATTAGAGAAGACTCGGACCGATTTTGAAACTTTCGGAACGTAAACTAAACTGAATCAATATAATTTAGTGAAACTGGGCCAGAGAAAACTTGTATGCCCGTTTGATTTTAGGGGGTCAAGTGACCCCTTTATATAGGCCCTCAAGGCCGACATAGGGGGGACACGTGTCCCTCCATGTGTCTTGCATGCGTGGTATGTCCACGCATGTGTGACACGTGTCCTTCCACGTGTCTCGCATGCGTGGTACGTCCACGCATGTGTGACACGTGTCCCGAGTCATGTGTCACTCCTTGAGAGTGACACCAACGTTTTGTTTTTTCTCCCCTTTCGCCTGTAGGTGTCCCGATTTTCGTATTTTCGGGCCGAGATACAATTTTGCCAAACTTCGTCATTAAGTAGTACAAGATAAAAGAAACCCAATGGTGTATGCCCATTTTCCGCTGCGGGATACCGATTTTCCTAAAATTGGCCCCGAAGTGAAACCCTTTTTTCGGATCAAAGACCCCTAAAATCGGGAAAATAACCGAAATTGCTTGAAAAGTTAAAGGAAATCACCTATACTCTTGTAAGCAGCTGAAAAGTTTTACTTGGTCATGATATGGAGCTTTACATTCCGGTACCGACCCTAAGCTTAATGTTAATTCATACTATAAGAACACCTAATAATAGGTTACTATTAATCGTAATACCAATTGATTTTTAAATAGTAAGATAATTAACTATAGATTAAATGTAGACAAATAATCACAAAGGCACATTTTCTAAAAATAACGAAAGAAATAAATATAAATAAATACTTGTAAATGCATGGTTGGGCTCGAGTATTACATTAGTGGTGTAAGCTTCCAATGAGGTGTAAGCAACTAGACAAGTTTGTACAGTTTTCCTTACCTATATTTGTTTCAAGTGTTGTTGTGACAATTCACAGGTTTACCAAAAACGAAAGAGTTGACAAACATACCTCTTTTCAGATTGTCCAAATACCTATAACATTGTGGTCTGATATGTCCAAGAACACCACAGTGATGACAAATTGGGACAAACCTCCTTCGCTTTCATACTGAATTTTTCTTCCTTGTCGCAGGCGATGTTGCAACAGTCTGTCCTGGCTTTGATTCTTCAGTTTCCTTGACAGAAACAATTTTTCCAATTGATGTACCTCCTTGATACCCAAGTCCAGTATGATCTCTATTTGGTTTTTGTATTGACAGCATATGATCAAGCTTCAAAGTCCCTGAATTTAGTATCTTCACATTCCGCTGCGTTTGTCTCAACACCTGTTGCAACTCTTCAATTTTCAATTAACTATTGGCTGCACATTCTGATAATTTAGCATTTTGTTCCTCAAAACCATTGTTTTTTTCTTCTAACTCTTGATTCTTTTTGCATACAATCAGCCATTTTTCATACATCTCATTGTATGCTTTCATAATTCCTTCCTTATCTAGGTCATCATCGCTACCAGATTCTGAATTCTGGCTACTGTCATAAGAAAGAACATGTTCAGCTATGATAGATGTTGTAACGGATGGTGCAACATCTGCTAAGCCTGATTTTCTGTTGTCTTGTCCTGTTGTAATAGCGAATTCAACATAGTTGCTGATGTATCCTTCATCACCTTCAGACACATCATCTGAATCTTCATCACTCCAAGTGGTATTCATGAGCTTGTTATTCTTTTTCGAGGTATTTGCATATTCTGCTTGTATATGACCAAAGCCTTCGCACTCCCTGCATTGAATACCTTTATTTTTCTTTTTATCCTCGAACGTTCTCCCATTTTCCACTTCTTCAGCACTTTGTTAAAATTCTTTGTAAGCAATGCTAATGATTCAATTAACTCAGTATCATCGTCATCGTGTGAGCTTTCATCATCTTGTTTCTGAACTTCTGCTTAGAATGCAATGTTTTTCTCTTTTCTCTTTTGTTTGAATTTCATCTCAAATGTTTGGAGTGATCCCATTAGTTCATTTAGCTTCATGTCATCAACATTTTTTGCTTCTTCAATGGCAACAACCTTGATGGCGAATCTTTCGGGAAGTGATCGTAACACCTTCCTCACAAGCTTTGAATCTGAATATTTTTCTCCAAGTACAAACGCCTTATTTGTAATATCACACAACTTGCCATTGAAATCAGCTATGGTTTCATCCTCTTGCATCTTCAATTCCTCAAATCTTGTTGTAAGGATTTGAAGTTTAGACACTTTGATCGTTGTGGTTCCCTCATATGCAGTTTGTAAGATAGTCCAAGCATCCTTGGCAATTTCACAAGTTGAGATCAATTTAAATTGGTTTAGATCAACTGCATTAAAAATCGCATTTAAGGCCTTGGAATTGTTGTTGGCCAATTGATCTTCATTTGCGGTCCACTGATCCTCAGGTTTTGGCACATCAACTCCTTCATCATTTTTCATTGTAAGATGCGTCCATCCCACGACAACTGCCCTCCAAGCTCTTTCATCAAAGGATTTGATAAATGCTCTCATCCAAGCCTTCCAATATGAGTAGTTTAATCCATCTAGTAGTGGTGGTTTGTTAATCAAACTTCCATAACGAACTGTCTCCATACCTGCAAAAAATAGCCAAATTTTTTTTTTTTTCCAAAGATCTAACCGAGTCAGTTCAGTAACCTATTCTGATACCACATGCAAGTTTTTGGCCCTTTAATCAATTTGAAATTTACACAAATTGACTAAGAAACTCGCAAGTAAGTAAAATTGTTGCAACAAAAATAAGAACACATAAATTTTAATGTGGTTCGACCAACTTGGTCTACGTCCACGCGGCTATCCCTTGGCCAACAAACCAATCCATTAAGTTTCAAGAGTTTACAAACACCAATAGAAACATACGCAATTGAAGACTACCTCTTAACCCTTGCCGCCTAGGTGTAAGACTCCCTTAGTAGATTATCTAATTTGGCGAGCTCCCCTCGACTTACAAAGTTCTCTCCCGAGAACACATCCTCTTCTCCTGAAGAATCAATACAAAAAGATACATAAAAAGAGTCTTGAAACTCTAGATGGATTGGTCAATACATATGACATAAAACAAACTGTGTTACAACACTAATCAAAACATCCAGCAAACTCTGTTACACAGCTTGTTGCAACACGACTTGACATAGACAACCTATAACTAACTCACGATGCTATTACCTCTTTTTTTGCACACCTCCTCAGGAAATCGTCATGCCTATTTGAAGGATTTTCTAAGGACATTGAGTACAAACCGAAGAGTCTTCAAGATAATCCAAATAGCACAAGAGTTCTACATAACTTGACCTCTATCACCTTATCTCCAAGATATCTTCATAATCACGTGGACTCTTCAAGAATACTTATAATATTAGAACTCTTCAGAACTAAAATCCCTCCTGATCGTGACCTCTCCATAGATCCCTGCAATTTCAAGCTACCACACACAATATCCACATCTTTTGCAAAAACATAGCCAATAAAAAAAATTTGATTAAAATCAAATAACGATTCTTAAACCAAAGTTAATGGATATATTGAAAAAACATTTAAATAATTAGGACTAAGTGTGAAATTTACCCTTTACATTTTTGTCTTTTAATAGGGAGATTGTAATAAGAGTCAATTCAATCAACGTGTTCTATATTTAATTCTATGTGATATTCTACTATCTAGGGTCGTTTATATGAACGTATCAAGTTCAAATGGGTTTCCACCTTAAAGACAAAATAAAGGCTCGACTCGCTTTGAGTAAT
The DNA here is from genome assembly GCA_037974665.1 of Ehretia macrophylla. Classification (NCBI taxonomy): domain Eukaryota; kingdom Viridiplantae; phylum Streptophyta; class Magnoliopsida; order Boraginales; family Ehretiaceae; genus Ehretia; species Ehretia macrophylla. Next base: position 32,452,495 of record CM075773.1, on the reverse strand, counting down.
AGAATAATATTTTTGTGTTATAAACTCTATTCTTTATTAAGAATCATGATGTTCCATCTTAAAACCAATTGATGTTCAGTGGAGTAGCCTAGAACCTTATAAGGTGACCTTAGAGTTTTTCATTTTCTGATATGAGATAAGTGTTATATTCTAACATTCTCCCTCACGTGTGACCTAATTTGAGAAGAGTTACACATGAAAGATTGAATACACATGGTAGATTAACACATGTGGAAGATTGAAGATCCGTAGAACATGACACACACGAAAAAATGAACACAAGTGGACCTGATTTGAGATCGGTCGCACGTGGATGCATATGACTAGACCAAGGGTCCAGATCTAATACTATATTAAGAATCTTGAGTTTCTATCTTAAAACCAATTAGTGTTAAGTGGAGTAATTAACCTAGAATTTTATAAGGTGGCCTTAGAGTTTTTAATTTTCTAATATAGAACATAAATGTTATAATCTAACATTTTTCAACATAGATTTTTCACGTATAAAATATATGTAGTATATTAGACATGAAAACATGGTGCAACAACCTTATTTCTTGCCACATCTCTCCTTCTGGAAATGTTGTATCATTGAAAGTCATCGGCAAAATGGTGCAAAAAAAGTAATGTAAAAATATTTATTTTGTTTATGAATTATGTGAATTGTATATTATTAATTATGTAAAGTGTATTTTTATCTACATTAGAAAGATAAGAAACGATAATTCATCTATACATTCAATATATAACATAGATCAAGGATATAGTAGAATATGTATCTTGATCATCATACATTTATATGTGATTCCATTAGATTTAATTGACAATTGTGAGCCACGCTATAGAAGTATCTGAACAAGGCCGTCAGGGATTGGGTACAAATTATTTGGGTAGCGATTTGTTGTGGTGTGAGGTCCTAAATTTGAATCTATACCTTTTTATAATAAATATTATTTTACTTTTAATTGACTTGAAACATATGTTGGGACACACGATTACACTACGGGTTCATAATCTTGAGGTTGACTCAATTGATCCTACCTAAGTTAAACTTCTTGTCATAAAAAAAAGTATCCAAATGAGAATGATTGGATTATTGAATAAGCAAGTTAAACAAAAACATTAGAACATTTTTTTCGAAAAATGCTTTGTGCTAGCATCAATAAATAATTAACTAGTCCCCGAGTTAGGAAGACAAATACTACCACATTTTAGCCTTCCGCAACGGATTAGGATTTTCTCCTAACTAAAATTTATTCTAACATTTTAACATTACATCATAACCGTTCATTTGAAATTTAAATTAAAAAACTTGGAGGGAAAGTGGTTTTGTTAAGTGAGTAAATGACTAAAATGCATTAATTGTTAGAAAGTTAGAATAAACTTCTAATTAGGAGAAGATCCAAAACAATTCACAACGCTTTAATTGGACAAATAATAAAACTGCTGTTACTGTTAGCTTTTTGCAACACTTCTTTTAGCTATTGTCTAAAACTTATATTTTTTGCAATGATTTTATCTCATTGTGGAGTATGTATATTGAATACCCATTTGGTTAAGTACATTAACAAATCTGAACACTACAAGAAAAGTTGGAATTTGTGACGGCCAAAATCAATTGCCAATTCGTCTCGCAAGAATAATTGAAGAGAGTTATCTTTAGTTTACGTTTCATAACAGTTTGTCAATTAAAATTATTTACAATGCTTTATAAACATTGCTTATAACATTGTGGTGTTTTATATTTAAATCCCAACACAGCATCCTTTAAAACTAGACTTACCCAAAAAAAAAAAAAAAAAAACATACCAGATCCCAAGCATTATACAGTTAAACTTTTTTCTCCTCCTAGTACACCAACATCAAAATCATAGATAATACACTTTTTAGTATAAATAAAAACAAAAACCTCTCACTTTTTTCTTTCTCTCAATCTAAATCTTTCTCTCTATATCTATTTTTCTTTCGTCCAAACTTTATTTTCTTTTTTACGTTTTTCCTTTCCTCCCATCTTGAAAAAATTGAAAGGGAGGGTTCAATTTCCTAAATAGGAAAGAACAAAAAAGAAGGAATAAAATTCATGGAAAGAGAGAGGAGGAGGAGAAAAAAGAAAATTATTACAAACGTAAACAAAATTAACTAATGTTGAAATTTTACATTGAATAACCATTTACACTTGAAGTATGGACACCATTAAACGACTTAAAACCCTATTTATAAGTTGTATTATGACAATTTATTAATCATGTTATATAAGCATATATCCCTCAAATTTTTCTAGCAAAACAGAAAATAGATATATAAAAACTTAGATTACTCTAATATTAATAGCTTCATCTCAATGGGGTTGTATCTACTAAGTGTCTTTCTGGTGTTGTTCACTAGAGAAGTTTCTACAAGGAAAATATACTTTCCAAGCTTTGACACAAACTATAGGATTTCATATGGACAAAATAACATCGAGTCATTGAACAAAGGCAGAGAACTTCAACTCTCTCTCGATAAATCATCTGGTAATCCCATGTTACTTTATTTCCTCTTGATCACGTATCATTTATTATTTGAAGATATATGGATAAATATTCTCTATAATCTTTATACACGTCTAAGCACTTTAATAGTCCCATGGCCATGCTTGAATTAGTTCAACTTTCTATTCATAAGAAGCTTATATATATATATATATATATATATATATATATATATATATATATATATATATTTTTTTTTTTTTTGCTAGGAAAGCAAGTAATTCCTTTCATTCCACCTCAAAAAATATTACAAAATGTATGAGATCAACACATACTGATACACCATTCTGTACAAATGATACTATTTTGAAGACTATCACTATAATTACGTTGAATACAAATTTTTTCTCTAACATCCAAAAGGATTTTTTCAATAATTTGTTCATCTGTGTTCGCAGTCGAATTATAAAGTCTATTGTTATGTTCAATCCAGTTGTTATAATCACAAGCACAGAATGTGACTCTGCTAAGATCGGACTTCAAGCCCTTTTTCCTACTCATACCAGCAAGCTTGTCAATAATGGAGCCCCAATCATAGAAAACTGCACCACATCTCAGCTTCCTTGCACAATGGTTCCAAATTCTTCTAGTGAATGAACATTGAAAAAACAAATGATCTCTACAATCTTGACCCATGGAGCAAAACAAACATTTAGCTTCATTGACAATAGCCTACTCCATCAGTCTAGATAAAGTTGGCAACCTGTCGAGGAAAACAAACCAGGCACAAAAACTTTGTCTAGGAATAGCAATCTTACTCCAAACGAGATCAGCCCGTTTCATTTTAACTCTCGGTCCCCGAATAGCATTCCATGTATTTCGATTTGAGAAGCTACTTGCAGAATTGTTATTCCACACGATGAGGTCACGACTTCCTTTGTTTGGCGCTCCAGGACAAAGGCCGCCCACAAACTCCAGCTCCCTTGGCCAACGCCATTGGTTACCACTGATACATCTAGCAACTTTCATAGTCTTAAGATAACAAGGAATATGCATGTTGTTTAGCCTCATATAATCATACAATGTACCATTTGGGAGCCAATTGTCCCAAAGAAGAAACGTCCTCAAACTATCTCCAATAACATGCTTAATGAATTGAGATAAAAAGCTTATATTACATTGTACCCTTTAGGATTAATTTAGTGGTGGAGCACACTGAAGGTTTGAATGAGCATGAACTAATTTTGTAAGGCCATACCTGCCAGATTTTGTGTCCAACAAATCTGAATCATCCTTCCTTTGACCAAGGCAATGGCGGATCTATTATGGCCAGTAGGGGCTCTGACCTAGAAAAATGTTAAAAAAAATTTTATGTACTTTTCACAGGAAAAAATTAAATATCTATGTAGTTTTAGTTAAAAAATCAATTGGCCCCCATTGAAAAACAAGACTCAGTTGAAAATTATGTGTTTTTTAGTCTCTATTGAGAAAAATTATTGAATTCACCTCTAGACCAAAACATTTGTCTCGGGATTTAGCACCATTGAATATGAGTCCGAAAGGACTATCTATGGAGAGCCCCCATTATCAAAAGAAAATAAAATGAAAAAGCTTATTACATTGTTAATATGAGTCCAACAGCCGCTTTACATGCCAATGATATTTAAGATGTGCACATGGTAACGAGAAATAATAGTGAGACTTGGAGCCAGGTTCTGTTTGATAAGAGGCCTAAGATCATGCTAAAAGACCATTTGTTTTGAAAGTTTAAGCTGTTAGATACTACATACTTAATTAGTTTGATATCTCTAACATTAATATACCTACATTTCAAAGTACCAATTGTCAAATTATTCCTACATATCCTAGCTAGTTTAAGATTCTCCATAAAATCATTTTATATCGAAACAAGTATAAGAGATAATTTAAAGAGCATTTCTAAATATCATCTCATTTTTAACACTCATTTATTACCTCTTATATTAGATGCATACTTGGTAAAATAAAAATAAAAACTTATATTTCTCTATCTTATTTTAGCATGTCAACAAAATATTCATGTATGTAGTACTAAATAGGTGATCAAAATGAGTGATATCTAACATTTTCTCGAATTTAAATCGTCACTATATGCAATATTGACTCATTTATTTTTCTAATGTTGGGCTTACCATAGGTTCTTTATTGACAAAATTCTCATCTGGGTATTCAAGAACAATACAAAAATAGTGGAGTTAGCTATCCTACACAACCAATGCAAATAGTGGCAACAATATGGAATAAGCAGATTGGGCAACTGATGGTGGCCTGACAAAAATCAACTGGTCTCACGCACCATTCAAGGCCCATTTCCAAAGCTTCAACATTGATGGATGTCTTGTAAACTCTAGAACCACAAGTTGCAATTCTTATAAGTTGTGGTGGAATAACATGAAATATTGGAGACTAACCCCAAGTCAAGAAAAATTATATCATGACACCATAAGTAAATATATAATTTACGATTACAGTAATAATAAAAAGAGATACCACACACCTCTAGAATGTCAGTAATGTAAAGAGAATATCTAATTAATATTTCAATCCAAATGTCCTCCTTTCAATAGAAAAGTGTCTTAAAATTCTTTTTTTTTTTTGGGTGACGTGGGAACCCTAATAGTTGAGATGACCACCCGATTTTTCGTTGGAGCTAGCCCAACATTTAACTGTTAAACCTCTAGATACAACGATACACCCCAATACTTGCACCAGTTCGATCAATCAAGAGTTTGATCTTAATTGATTATAATGTGAAAATCTCTAAGTGCAACAGGTTTTAAACTCGCATTCCATAGGTTTCCATTACAGTTGACTTGGACCAAAGAATCATTAGTGGTAAAAGAAAATAGACTAGGGTCTAAACATTAATCACATGGAAATATTAAGGATATACATTATATGCAATGAAACTAATCCCAAAATGATAGTTTGTTTTATCTTATATATATTCAGACAACAATACGTCAAAATAGATGCCATTCTTATGCGTGTTAAACACATAATTAAAATAGATGAAAAAATAAAGTTGATGAAAGGGATAATATGCCACTTATAGAAAAACTTGAAGATCTAATTTATTGTTTTTGACACTACAGAGTAGTTTTATGCACTTTTGCTAACCAAACGAATGTAGTAACATTAATTGATTTTGGTGTGGTCATAGTGGTTGCACTCCAATTCTTCGAAAGAAGTTTTGTGGGAATTATTAGGATTTTCATGAATTGAATACGTATCCATACACATGCCAATGCGAAAGGAGTTTGGGAGAATTATTGGTTTCAATGAGTGTTGATACACACTAGCGGATTTATATGGGGACGATAGGGGCTGTAGCTCCCACTTACTCGAAGAACGGAGTTATTAATAAGTAACTTGGATTTTTTAATAAAAAAAATGTATAAATTTTTAAGATACTTTTAAACTAAAAAATTAATTTAGCCTCTAGTGAAACTATTATTATTATTTTTGTCTATATATGAATGTTTAATTATGTGTTTTTAGCCATGTGTCGTATTTGGTAGGACTTCCTCAAACTAGTTTCTTAAATACCATGAAAAATATTGTCTAATTTTTGAAATCTTTAAATCAATCTGGTAATTAATTACTTGACAAGCAAATCATTAATTAATATTACTTGACAAGCAATAAACAATAAATAAGAACGTAGCCTTGAACCCTTGATGTTGGTGTCCAACAGACTTAATTGTAAGTCTTGAACCATCAAGCTCAAGAAAGCCCAGTACTATTGGAGCTTGAAACATAGTTTCCTAGGATTCAAGAAAACTCTATAAATATATAGTCATTAGTTTTTCACCCTCTCATCTCCAGAATCAATTTTATGTCTGCCACTATATAAGAGAGTGCCAAGCTAAATACACACAAAGCTATATAAAAGACTTTGAGAGAACAAGACTATGCTACAACCCGTTTGAGAGGACTTGAGGAGATGTATCCAACGGTGGAGATTCATCCAAATAAATGACTAGGATTGCACCTCTGAAATTATCTAGTTATAATATCTATAAGTAGCACAAATATCTCTACTATAGAGAAGTTTATACAAATATCATATGAAATGACATCAGTGATGACATCATCAACTTAGCCTATAAATACCACACTTCCCTTATTTGTGCGATCGAGAGTTTTTGTAAATAATAAGTAATGGCAATTAAACTATAGTTTTAAAACTATAACACAAAATAATTTCATAAGCAATAATTAACAAAAAGTAATTAAAAAAATAGCCATTGCAAATAAATAAAACCATTGTAAAAAGTTTTAATTTAAACTATTGTTAACAAAATTGTTTTAATAAGACAACTATTGTCACGGTTTTTTTCATTTGTCAATTGGACTGTTGCAAAAAAGTTAAAATTTTGTAGTTGCGTTCAAGAAATCACACTTCTAAGAAAAATTCGGTGCATGAACTTGCAGTTCGGTGTATGAATGTATAGTTATGTATAGGTTTAATAAATGTCAAACTCACTTTAGGTCCATCAATTAGCCTTTCTTTATATTTTGTAAGACGTTGTTTCTACCCATAATCTTTAGAAAAATTATGAGAGAATTCCATTTTCCTCCATGAGTTTTAGCCTAAATCCCAAACTCCTCTATAAGGTTTTAGTTTTACCCATATTTCCCCTTGATATCAAACTTTGCCAAACAAAGCCTTATGTTGAAAGACATTTTCATCTTTTTATATTTCAAAACAAAGACAAAAGAAAAAAATAGACAAAATATTTTGATAAAAAATCGTTGAATAGAAAGGTCTACATTCAAATAGAAAATCATAAAAAAATTAATTTAGAATTTTTTTTAAAAGATAAAAATAGGTTATTCTATAATATTTGTGTTAATCGCGAGATTAAAAAAATAATGTTTACTTTAAAATCTGTCTATGTATATATATATATAAAATTAAATCTGATATCTTTTTTAACTCAACTGCCATGATTTTACCGCATCACAAGGAGCATTTGTGAGGAATAACTATTCTAAACAATCATTCACTTGGTTCATTATAATTTATTTGCAATGGAGCTAATCTTATAAAAAAAGTCAAAAATAAAAAATAAAAAAATAAATTATTGTGCAAAAATTGTGCTGTTACGCACGAGATTAGAAATAAATTAAATTCACTTTAAAATTTTTTTTTCCCTATACATATATATATATATATATAAATATATATATACATATATATATATATATATATATATATATATATATATATATATATATATATATATATATATATATATATATATATATATACGTCTCAAATTGAAACTAATCTAATCTTCTTTTTGGGGTTTAAGGACCACTAAGCCCTTGATTTTGGATGTAACCTCCACACCGATTTTGTTAATCCAAGTCGTGTTGATATATTTTACCTCCCCAGCCAACATTGCTTGGATTAACATTTGAGAAGCTTTACTATGAAGCATATTTTGTTGGCAATACTCCTAGTGTTGGAGAATTGAGAAATGAGGTAAATTATCCCTTAGGATGATCGTTGTTTAGTGATTTTGGACCTGTAGCCATTTGTTTTGTGACTTCTCGACATTGCCTCGTTTTAAACAAAGAAAAAAAATGTGATAGAGCTGTAGCGTTTAGCTTCATCAAGTTGACTTATAGACTCTACTCTAAAAGCTCTACAATTCAAAAGCTAAAATTTTACAATTAGGCAGTTGGAATGCTTGTACTAAATGTAGTTCAAAGGACATTATCCTCAATAGTGAAGACAAATAAAAAATTTTAAAAAATTGTATCTTATGAATACAATGGTCCTGCTAATCCTGGTAATCAACTAACATTACGTGTTAATAACGAATTATTTGATTATATTTACATGTGCATGGACATATATAAGTATATAGAACTAGAGAATGAAATTTCAATATTCGTCTATTAGAAATTTGATCACTTGAATAAGTGAATTTGGAATGATTTATCATTCTATTTTTGGTGCCAATATTAATTTTATTAGATATTTCTTGGTCCTATATGCATAAGGTGAGGCTATGACGTTTTATTAGTGGGACTAATTAGAGGATAAGTGATTTTGGTAAACAAAATTAGTGGAGCTCTGAAAGATGAGAGATAGATTATTATATAAAGAGTAAAATGTATCATATTCTTTTGTGTTTTTAAAAAGTTGTATCATAAATCCTGTGTTTTTAAAAATCGTGTTATAGACCCTATGTTATGAAAAATATTGCATATTGTCCCCCGACATCTATTTTTCTTTTAATTTTAACGTGGATTGTTCTACACGCACCAATAATGCGAAGATGATATTTATCATACTATAAAATAAATAAAAAATGACGAAAATACCCATTCTCTTATCAGTAGCCTTCTTTTAAATTAAACCCATTTTTTTTCTTTTGTTTATCGTTTTTTTTTCTTTTTCACTCTTCTTCTTCCTCACCATTTGGACATCCCACCATCACCACATTTCTCCACCATAAATTACTTTAAAAGCTCACCATTAATAATCTTTTGAAAATCCTATCGCATATACATCATTTTCGTATAAAAATTTAACTTCGAAAATGGTTTGATTTAATTTACCCTTGTTGTTGGGTTTCAAACTAAACTTCAATTTTTACAAAATTTCATGATCTTAAAATATTTATTGTTGTATATTTGTTATCTGGATCTTTGTGTTGATGATTCTCAAAGGTTGATGGTTAGTGAGGTAGTTGATGGAGGTCGCTTGCGAAAATAACAGATGTGGTTTCAGGTGGTTTTTGGCCGAAACAAAATAAATATTTGTCAGCCAAAAAAATAAACTGATGCATCCATTTAACATAGAGGTAGAGTGTGAGGTTTGTAAGCTAAATTGCGCGGGACCGAATCCTTTTAGCAGCAATCTTATAATTTTGTGTTAATATACTTGCCACTTGTCATCAAGTCATTGGTTAATAGCTTTATTCTCCTTAAAATCCAAAACGATGTCGTTTTTGGGTCGTCTTCAACCTTCACCCAGCAGCATTTTAGGCCATGAAAACAAAATTAAAAAAATCATATCTTTTTCATTTCTTGTTCAAATAGCATGAAACTTGAAGCGATAGATTCATAATTTTAAGTACAATGAAGAGAAATAAAATTTATATGAATTTTTTATTTTATCAATATTCCATTATTATGTATATGTTAAAGAAAAAAATTCAAAAGGCCAGATAAAAAAATATTTTTTAAACGAGGGTAATTTGGTCTTTTATGCCTTTTGACTAACAGAGTTAAATGAGATGTCAAATTGGGGTGAGTATGTAATATTTTTCATAACACAAGGTTTATAACGCGACTTTTGAAAATACAATATTTATGATGCAACTTTTTGAAAATATAAGGGGGTATGGTGCATTTTACTCTTATATAAATTAAAAAATTGTTCAAATCATTAAAGTTCACAATAAAACTGTGCTTACTTTTTTCACTGGACCATAATGAAATTCCGCTTAAGTTTTTTTTGTCCTGGTAGATGTACACATTATAGATTAATTTGAACACGAACCAAGCCACAAGATCATGCTAACATCAATGGTAGAAAGACATGACAGAGAATAGTTCAAAAATGTTCTTTATAGATTTGGATCTCAAAGAAGCAAATTAAATTGGGGAAAGGCCCAAAAACGAAAACGATCAAGCCGAGCATCTAGCTTATTCGCATGTAAGGAATGCAATTGGAATGACTGAAATAGGTAGTTCCTTATTTTCTTAGTTCAATTTCTCATAATAATAATAAGAAAAAAGAATTATGAAGAAAAACCATTGAATCCTTTTATTTCACTTGCAAATTAGCTTGTTTCTTTTCGTTTTCCAAACTTATGGAACAGTACGTAAAACAAATTATATATCTAACTGGAGCTACAAAACATTCTTTCATATAAGGAAAAGTGAAATAGATGCACAAATAGTATAAAAAGAATATATTCTAGCCTAGAACGACCAACTTCTCGGGAAAAAGAACTCCACAAGAGATATTTTATTCTAAATTCGGGAAACTGAACACGTCTAAAATTGAACCAAAAAAAGAAAGAAAAAAGAACTCGTCTAAAACATAGTACGGGATAGGTTAATCCTATGTTAAACTTCGCTTTTTAAAGGTCCACTATTTGATAGTTTAATATCTAGTGTTGAATGCAGACGTAACACAATGGTGAGTATGGGAAAATTCTTATCCCGCCATATTCATCCAATGAGTGAAAAGAATGGGCTCTACAAATGTGAGCGTCTATGCTTTTGGGTTGAATGACCGAATGTTTGACAGAAAATCAATTTGTGAGTATGTCATTAATATAAAAAAGCTGTATTTTTTTTCTTCGAATAGCGCTTTTGAAAGCCGGTATTAGCTGAGAATGAATCGCTATAGAGACCATAATATTTGAATTGAAGGCATCATATAATTACTTTTATCATTGTCTAGATCTTCTTAGAACTTCCATTAAGTTTTGTCATAATAATATATTTTGTCATCTCCTAAAATTGAAAGGTAATGAACAAGTTGCATAGAAAATTATACCATAAAATTGCACAAAATAAGCAGTGAAAGATTAAAAAAAATGTGAGGGTGAGACTTTAAAGCGTCTTACCACACCTTTTTTCCACCTCATTTCTCACTATCTCTCCTTATCTCTCCTTTACGATATTCTACACGTGTGTGTTCGGACGTTTTGACAATTGGAAGAAAAATCCAAAATGTGGATGACAAATGATTCAGATTTCGTGGACCAAATATATTTAGGGACTCAAAATTCAAACGAGTTTATGGCATTTAATGTAGGTTTTTTTTTAGGTTATTGACATTTTATGTAATTCGATTGCTATCGAAGGCAAGAAGATTCTTTAGGAGAATAGCTCATTGGTGCTCTGATTTGTTAAACATAAAATATTGTGCTGCATTTAAAATGTACACTAGGATTGGAAAATTAACTAAAAGGCCGGTAAGCAAAGATTGGTGTAAACGTAAATCATGAATAGACGATAGGAGAATATAAAGTTCTGATTAACTAAAATGGCAATAAAATGCTCACATGTAGATGAGCGAGATGAGTTGTTCTTCCATCCACCTGGGTGGATGGTCAGTCCATTCACATGGAGTGTGTCTTACATATTGTGAGACCTACTTTTATATGAGTAGGTTGATCATCCACCTGGGTGGATAGAAGAATTTTCAGAGCAAGAGTACTATAAAACAGACAACCCCTTTTGGCTTTTTTGTTGACAAGACATTCATTTCAGTAGTCTGAGTTTGTGATGTGATCTTCCCCCCACACAATACACATAAACACGATAAATTATTGCGTTAGTTCACATTAATGAATCTGTGTTTCACATGATGTGCGAAATTCATTTATGTGAGTTTTATCATTATGTGAGAACTTTATATAAATCCCGACTGATGTAATAGTTTCTCCATAAACATATATATAGCAGTATTACATTTCTTCAATAGTGTTATCTTGACTCCAAATGACTTTTCCTTTCCTTCAGCACCCAGTTGTTTAATTTGTTTTTGTTAGGATCTGATTTTTATTTTATTATTGTTGGCTGTGTTTTGCAAAAATAATGGATATTGCGTGTGGTAGTTTGAGCTTAAAAGAATCTTTGAAGGAGTCACGATCAGAAGGGATTTAAGTTCAGAAGAGTTCTAATGCTAGGAGTATTCTTGAGGAGTCCACGTTACTATGAACAATATCTTGGAGTTAATGTGATAATGTGATAAGAGATCAAGTTATCAAGAACTCTTGAGCTAAATTGGATTATCTTGAAGACTCTTCTACTTGTACTCAACAGCCTCAACAAATCCTTCAAATAGGCGTGTCAATTCTCAGTTGAACAAGTAGCGAACAATGAGCAGAAAAAGAAGCAAATTAATGAGTTTGCAATAGGTTGTCTGTGTCAGGTCGTGTTGCAACATGCTGTGTAACAGAATGTACTAAATGTTTTATTTAGGGTTGCAACACAGACAGTGTTTTGTCATATGTATTGACCAATCCATTTAGAGATTCAAGACTCTTTTATTTATGTTTTAGTATACATTCTTCGGGAGAAGAAGATGTGTTCTCGGGAGATAACTTTTGTAAGTCGAGGGGAGCTCGCTAAACTAGAGAATCTACTAAGGGAGTCTTACACCTAGGCGACAAGGGTAAATAGGGAGTCTTCAATTGCGTAAGTTTCTATTAGTGTCTGTAATCTCTTGAAACCTAGTGGATTGGTTTGTTGGCCAGGGATTGGCTGCGTGGACATAGACCAAGTTGGTTGAACCATGTTAAAATTTATGTGTTCTTACATTTGTTGCAACAAATTTATTTTTTTGCAAATTTACTTAGATGATTTGATTAAATATCAAATTGATTAAAGAGCCAGAAACTCACAAGTGGCATCAAGAGCAGGTTACTGAACTAACTCAGTTAGATCTTTGGAAAAGTTTTTTTTTTCTGGTTGTTTTGCATATATGGACACATTTCGGGATGGAAGTTCAATTATCAAACCACCACTATTTGCTGGATCAAACTACTCATATTGGAAGGCTCGAATGAGAACATTTATCAAATCCATTGATGAAAAAGCTTGGAGGGCAGTTGTCGTAGGATGGGTACATCCTACAATGAAGAATGATGAAGGAATTGATGTGCCAAAAAATGAGGATCAATGGACCACAAATGAAGATCGTTTGGCTAACAATAATTCTAAGGCTTTAAATGCGATTTTTAATGCTGTAGATCTAAATCATTTTAAACTGATTTCAACTTGTGAAACTGCTAAAGATACTTGGACTATTTTACAGACTGCATATGAAGGAACAACAACTATCAAAGTGTCCAATTCTTGCAACAAGATTTGAGGAATTGAAGATGCAAGAGGATGAGACTATTGCTGATTTCAATGATAGGTTGTGTGACATTGCAAATGAGGCGTTTGCACTAGGTGAAAAATATTCAGATTCAAAGCTTGTGAGGAAGGTGTTACAATCACTTCCCGAAAGATTTTCTATCAAGGTTGTTGCCATTGAAGAAGCAAAAGTTATTGATGACATGAAGCTGGATGAATTAATGGGCTCACTTCAGACATTTGAGATGAAATTTAAATAGAAAATAAGAGAGAAAAATATTGCATTCCAAACTGAAGTTCAAAGTCAAAATGATCAAAGCTCTTACTATGATGAAGATGCAGAAATTACTGAATCTTTAGCATTGCTCACGAAGAATTTCAACAAAGTGCTAAAAAAATGGAAGAAGCAGAGAAGTGGATATAGGCCAGCAACTTTTGAAAGGAAGCAGACTATTACAACAAATCCTGAGACATTCAGAAGGCAAAATGGAAAATCGTTTGAGGAGAAAAAGAAAAATAAAGGCATTCAGTGCAGGGAGTGCGAAGGATTTGGTTATATACATGCTGAATGTGTAAATACCTTGAAAAAAAAGAACAGAGCCATGAACACCACTTGGAGTGATGAAGATTCAGATAATGTTTCCGAAGGTGATGAAGGATACACCAACAACTATGTTGCATTCGCTGTTGCAACAGGACAAAATGGCGGAAAGACTATTTCAGCTAATGTCGAATCATCTGTTGCAACAACGTCCACAATAGAACATGTGTTATCAGATGACAGCAACACAAATTCTAAAATAGAGAGTGATGATGATCTGGATGAAAAAGGAATCATGAAAGCATACAAGGAGATGTATGAAAAATGGCTGATTGTATGCAAGAAGAATCAAGAGCTTGAGGAAAAGATCAATGGATTGGATAAATAAAAAGCTGATTTGAAAAAATCAGTGACAAACCACCAGATCCAAGCAGACGAGAGTTAACAAAAGATTGAAGAGTTGTAACTGGAGCTGAAACAAACTCAGCGGAATGTAAAGATGCTAAATTCAGGAACTTTGAAGCTTGATCATATATTGTCAATTCAAAAGCCAAATGGAGATCACACTAGACTTGGGTTCCAAGGAGGTCTTTCAACTGGAAAAACTATATTTGTCAAAGAATCTAAGGAGCCGAAGCTGGAACTGCTTGTTGCAACATCCCCTGCGACAAAGGCAAAAATTTTAGAAGGAAAGCAAAGGAGATTTGTTCCAATCTGTCACTACTGCGCTGTTCCTGGACACATCAGACTATGATGCTATAGGTATATTGATTATTTGAAAAGAGGTATGTTTGTCAATCTCTTCTTTCATGATAAGCCTAGGAAATCACCAAAAGTAAAGGTTGATTTGTCACAACAGAACTTGAAACATATCTGGGTAAGAAAATCTGACACATTTGATGCATTCAAAGATTTGTGCTTAAGTTTAAAAATAGAGAAAAGTTGCAACATAGGAAATGTTGTCAGTATAAAAAATGATCATGGTAGGGAATTTGAGAACTTTGCATTTTCTGAATTTTGCACTGAACAATGAATAACACATGAGTTTTCAGCACCAAAAAAAAATGGTGTAGTTGAAACAAAAAAAAAAGATTGTTCTAGAATATGTTGCAACAAGAACATCAACTAGCAGACATTTTCACTAAGGCACTTGACTCTGTAAAATTTGAAGTTTTGAGAAAAGCTATTGGTATTTGTACCAATTAATGTTGGCACATGCATTGAAACATGAAAGTGATAAGTCTCAAGAGATGTGAAAGTTTAATAATTAAATCAACTTGAGATTTATTATTTGAACCATACTTCTTGTGCACACTATATTTTTATCAGATTGAGAAATTGATTTTAATGGTTTGCAAGTGCAGGAGTTTAAACTTCCTAGTGACTTTGGATATAAAGAGAAGTTTCTTTATCCATTCTTGTACTCTATTCACTCGTGAAAAGAAAAGAAAAAAAAAGAACAAACAAATATGAAAAAAAGGTGAAGACTGGAAAAAGCTACCTAGACCAGATTGAAGGTTCTAAAGTGAAAGCTATCAAGTCTAATATTCATGTGAAAATATTTGCAATGTGATTAGACGATCAGGTTGTTTGAACATGTTGTTTTAAATTCTAAATCTTGCAAAGCCTGATTCTGAGAAATTTCAAGAAAGATCTTTATATAGCTTTCACACACACACACATGGTTCAAGTTATAAATTCTTGTGTGATTTAAGTATTGAATAAATCTAATTTCTTGTTGATGACATCACAATTAATGTGGATTGTATGTGACATTCATTGTTTTATGTTTGAGAAATATTTCATAAGTTTAAGTGCTTAAATGGCTGACTAGTAAAGTAATGTTGCAACATAGATTGAAACAATCTCTCTCACTAAACTTGTGCCATACCACAAAAGAACAAAGTGGGAAAATAAGTTTTTTCTTTGACGTCAATTCTGTTTGTTGACATGGCAGATATGTGTTGACATTGGTAAGCTAAACAATTGTGACTATTCAAGAGAGTTTGAGTTCCAATAAACTTGTGGTATTGTTGCATGTTAATCTAGGACTCTAATCATTGAAAAACTCTTTCTTCTATAAAGTTTGCTCATCTAAGGTTTTTTTTGTCTCATACGGATTTCTCTCTCATCTATTCTCTACTCACTACTTCATCTTCTTGAGAAAGTGCTAGGACATTGTTTTACAGGTTTCTTGAAAGCAAGCATGATATCCACTCGTTCAGGAGTTTTCTCCCAAGTTTTTGCAGTGTCAGCATAAAGAATATATTCAGGGAGAGCCTCGAGCTGAAGGGCATGTTGGGCCAACTTTTGCAACAGCTTCTGATGTGTTGCTGCAACAGGTGCAGAAATATCAGAGTGAAGTCTATGAGCTGTGCAACGATCAAACCACTGTTAAAGCTAATTAGTAGACGATCATGGCTAATCTTGAGAAGTTGATGAAAGGACAACAGACCCTACTTGATTTCGTCTCCAAATCCGCTGTTTGAATGTTCATTTGCTTGATGATTATTGCTCTGATACTTTACTGGTTTTGCTTTTGCTCTGATATTTTGCTATGTTTAAATTCTACTACTTTGCTCTGGGTTCATATCTCTGTTTGATGTTTTATGTTATGCTTTTCTTGCTCTGATACTTTATTCTCCTACTTAGGTTTCTTTTCTCAAAGGGGGAGATGGATCCCACAAGACAATAGTTTGATTTATGCTTTGACAATGGTTTGATTTATGCTTTGCTAAATTTTGTGTTACATTGTCTTTTTAATGATTGAATTTGGCAGGATGGTTTATGATTGTTTGGTTTATATTTTGAGCTTTGATCAATTTTGAGTTATCTTGCTAAGGGGGAGATTGTTTACATTGCTTATTTTGATGTTAACCATTGCTTATGAATTTTTGCCAAAACAAAGCCAAATGGAGAGATTGTTAGGATCTGATTTTTATTTTATTATTGTTGGCTGTGTTTTGCAAAAATTATGGATATTGCGTGTGGTAGTTTGAGCTTACATGAATCTTTGAAGGAGTCACGATCAGAAGGGATTCAAGTTCAGAAGAGTTCTAATGCTAGGAGTATTCTTGAGGAGTTCATGTTACTGTGAACAATATCTTGGAGCTAATGTGATAATGTGATAAGAGATCAAGTTATCAAGAACTCTTGAGCTAAATTGGATTATCTTGAAGACTCTTCTACTTGTACTCAACAACCTCAGCAAATCTTTCAAATAGATGTGTCAATTCTCAGTTGAACAGATAACGAGCAGTGAGCAGAAAAAGGAGCAGATTCGTGAGTTTGCAATAGGTTGTCTGTGTCAGGTCGTGTTGCAACATGTTGTGTAACAAAATGTACTTAATGTTTTATTTAGGGTTGCAACACAGTCAGTGTTTTGTCATATGTATTGACCAATCCATCTAGAGTTTCAAGACTCTTTTATTTATGTTTTGGTATACATTCTTCGGGAGAAGAAGATGTGTTCTCGGGTGAGAACTTTTGTAAGTTGAGGGGAGCTCGCCAAACTAAAGAATCTACTAAGGGAGTCTTACACCTAGGCGGCAAGGGTAAAGAGGGAGTCTTCAATTGCGTAAGTTTCCATTGGTGTCTGTAATCTCTTGAAACTTAGTGGATTGGTTTGTTGGCCAGGGATTGGCCGTGTGGACGTAGACCAAATTGGTTGAACCATGTTAAAATTTATGTGTTTTTACATTTGTTGCAACAAATTTATTTTTCTACAAATTTACTTAGTTGATTTGATTAAATATCAAATTAATTAAAGAGCCAAAAACTCACAGTTTCCAATATATTCTTTTGGGACTGCCCATAGGTTTAATGACGCGGAGTTTTTTTCAAAATGTCTTTTCGAGCTCACATTTATATGACCTCTTTCCAAACACTTATTTGCTCATATGAACACATCTAACAAAACACAAATAAACCTATTGAACATACTGTTACAAAAATTCCTCTCACACTATACACTAGGTTGTGTATACTATTCTTGACTCTAAAAAAGATTTGGTCATTGATTTGGGGGTGTTGGTGAAGATTCTTTGGTTTCTCTCAGCCCAAACGGAATAAAGTAGCTGCCCCCAGCATTAATCTAAATATCTAGAATTGGAAGGCCTTAGAGTTTTAATTGCTATTTGCCCAAAGACAAATATTATCCCAGTCCTTCAATTTGATATAACAACCAAGTATTTTTTATTTCAAAAAGAATGTGGTTAGCAGATTTTTAGGATATATTTGTACCTGGACTCGAATAGACCTTTGTACACTAAGCAAGATTAATAACATAGAGTTCAATCAGAGTTAATGATTACGAGCATCTTTCGGAAGTGAGCACGGCTATACTTTTTGTTAATCAACTGAGGACTTAAGCAAGATTGCCAGTTGTGAGTTCTAATGTTGGGAAATTTCTTACAATCGTTGGGTTATTAATTATATCACCTCATTTAGTGAGATTAACACGCTTTTTTATGAGCCCACAACACTATTTTGAGGGTTTATAAAAATTTCTCTTGAATATTGTATTAAGGCGTGAATTAGATACTTGTGTCGGTCTGATTAAAGTAATAAATCATCAATTAGTAAGAGGAGGATCTTACACAGTTAAAAACGTGTTATATCATATTAAACATAGAAATTTTGGAAGACATGTTCGCAGAAGTTAGGATTAGTCAAGCGCAAATAGAATATTATAAATTCAGAAAGGCTATAAGGAATTGTCGAATTAGGGCTTATACCAGCTTATGAAAGCTTTATTCAGCTTGAATGGAAACCCTAGAAAGGCCCAAGTTTTTAACTTGAATATCTAGGATCTCTAGGCCCTTTTTATGGTAAAAGTCTAGCGAGGTTTAATTGTTAACACCTTTGACACAGAAGTTATTGGTTGTCCATAAGTATATGAGACACCTAAGGTTGTATAATGGTCGGGTATCGAGTTATTGTAATCAGAAATTATAAGTTCGAATCACAATTTTAACATTTGTCCTACCCAGCAAAAAAAGAAAAAAAAGTATAGGATGGAAAGTTAAGTATGGAACAAAAAAAAAAAAAAAGAAGACATGTTTATAGCAAAGCTTGACAAAAAAACTTCAAAGACTGAAGCTTATGTATATATGCTATTTTAAGAAAAATTAAGGAATGACATGCGTAAGACTGAAGCTTGTCTTCATCGAAATCACATTCAGGAATCGATTAAATGTTGACTTAATCACCAAGAGTTATAATCCAACATTTAGTGGTTGACTGCTAGCAATGGCGGAGACAAGAACCCAAGATCAGGAGTGTACTTGTACAATGTGAGAAGTGAAATAGTGCAATTATACAATAAAAGTGTCAAATATAATAAATTTTTTTTAAAAAAAAATCAAAAACAATTAAAGAATTTATTTTTTCAAGTTGAGAGGGTTCAGAAGCACCTCTCACACCTAAGTGAATCGGATTGCTAGTACGTGACATGTGGATTATTATATAATATTTTTGCTAAATTAATAATATTTTTTCAAAGTAAAGAATATGTAAAGGAGGTGAAGGACTTTTTCAAGATGCAATAAGATTGAAGGGAGTGTAAAATGCGATACTAAATAAAAGAAGAATATGCATAACCTTCTTTCATATTTGTTTCTGCAATATTTTAACGAAAATATTGTCTAATCGTTGTCTTTCTCTTTGCTATATAAAGCCATCCATAGACTCATATTCCACAAGCTTCTTAGGGTGGTAAACATATTCCCCCACCTCAATTCACATATACTCCTTTTCCCTCTGGGTGCATCTATTTGATCCTTCATTCTTCATCTTCTCAATCAGTGACTCGCGGAAATGAATTAACTAGATTGATGGAAACCCCTTGAACGAGCAAAATAGTCTTCAACTTCTTATATCAAATGTTCTTTCCTACCATAGATGCTTCACGTTTCTTTATTTTCGTAGGTACTTTTCCTATTGTGATGGTCAATGTGACTTCTAAAGAGAACTTCCTTTAGTCCAATCACGAGTAGTAGTAGGATCTAATTAACCGCCGACTCATTCATCCATATGCTGCGTTAATGGCTACCAAGCAACTGAATGAATGATGCAGGAGACAAGTTGAATCTTATGCTTCCTATACTTGGACTGAAGGGAGCTCCCTTTACTGTTTTTTCTCTCCTCTTTCACTTCTTTCCTTCTCACCATTTCCCCTTTCCATTGATGATATATAGCGTTACTATATATGGTCATTTTCTTGATTTCTAAATGAAGAAAAATGGTCTTATGTGAGCTAGACATTTGTTTCCATGTGGTCTAGTTTATTAGCATCTAAGAATTAATTTTGTGTAACTTAGCTATTGTTTCTTTTATTTTCCTATAAAAGAGCTTGAGAATTGAAACTACAAAGACACGAATTCTACTTTTGTAAATTAATCTCTAATCTCTTCAATATGCTCCTTCACATGTGGTTTAGATAGTTTTGCATGTAGTTTAGATAATTTTTTTTATTACTCCCTACACGTAGATATAATGTTTTCGGTTTTCAAATTTTTATTTTTCATTCATTATATATCTGTTTTTAATACGTGAATATACACGTTCATTTTTTTGCAAAGAGAAATTAACATGTATCCTGGATGTGTATGACTCGCTTAAAACTTAACTTCACGGGCGTGTCTGGTCTGATTTGGAAAGGGGTAATTTCACATTTAGTTCCTATTGTTTGCAAAGTGTCTCAGTTTAGTTCCTATTGTTTAAAATGTCTCAATTTAGTCCTTATTGTTTAATATGTCTCAATTTAGTCCCTATTATTTTTTAAAAAATTTCAACTTCGTCCCTATTATTTTTAAAAATTTTTAATTTCATCCTTATTATTTTCTTAAAGTTTCAAATTCGTCCCTATTATCCAATGACTAACTTAAAATTTTTTGAGAAACAATAGAGATGAATTTGAAACTTTTTAAAAATAATAGGGATGAAATTAAAATTTTTTGAGAACCAATAAAGACAAAATTGAAAACTTTAAACAATAGGCATGAAATTAAAACTTTTAGGGAAACAATAAGGACTAAATTAAGACATTTTAAATAATAAAGACTAAACTGTAATACTTTACAAATAATAAGGATTAAATGTGAGATTTTCCCGATTTGGAAATTGCATGCATGTATTTCGAACTAGATAACTTTACCCTAATTAGCCTTTTAACCCTTTTTCACATTGTTGACTACTTTAAAATTTCTTTTAAATTTTCGATGATCATTCCAACAAGTGCATTAAGCTATGGTGGCCCATGATCTCTATATGGGCCATCTCATGGATCATATCTACCAGCAGACGATGATTTGGCGCTGATGGCATGCTTAGACGTGACAGATTTTTGTAGAGAATAAAACCTTCAATAAGAAAATCTAGCTGTCTATTTGAGTTAAAAAGAAGGGAAAAAAGCAGCAGTAGTCCTCATTGTTTACTCAAAAGTTAATTTAATCCCCATTGTTTTAAAATGCTCAAAAAAGTTCTCAATGTTTGTAAACATGTTCATTGTGGTCCCTACCGTTAAAATTTTAGTTAATTTTAACAGATGTGAATAGTATTTCAAGGGTAAATTTGAAAAATCACAAAAAATACAAAATCTCACACAAAAATACCAAAAAACACACACTAACACACCTACAAACACACGCACTCACCAAAAAACACACACTAACACACACACTCATAGAAACACCAAAAAACACACTAATACACACACATTAACACACCCACAAACACACACTAACACTAAAAAATACACACTAATACCAAAAAACACACACTAATACACACCCATAAACACACACTAACACCAAAACACACACTAATACACAAGGAGGGGGGTGGGCCTGTTCGCGAAGCAGGGGAGGGGGAGGGTGGCGCTATTCGTGCAGAGAGGGGGGGGGGGGAGGCGCTGTTCTCGAGCAGGAGGGTGGGGGAGGGGCGCTGTTAGCGCAGGGAAGGGGGCGCTGTTCTCACACAGGGAAGGGTGGGGGGGGGGTGCTGTTCGCGCAGGGGGGGGGAGGGGCGCTGTTCACGCTCACGGGGGGTAGGGGGGCGCTGTTCTCGCAGGGGAGGGGAGCGCTGTTCGCACGCAGGGGGGGAGGCACTGTTCACGCGCAAGGGAGGGTGGGTGGTGGTGGTGCTTGGTGTTGCTTGTGGTGGTGGGTTGAGGGGTTGGAAGAGGAAGAAGAAGATATGGATATTTTGGATATTTTATTTTTAAGTAAGGGTAGTTTAGTCATTTTATAAATTTTATGTTAGATTTTTAACAGTAGGGACCACAATGAGTATGTTTACAAACATTGGGGACCTTTTTGAGCATTTTGAAATAATGGGGACTAAATTGACTTTTGAGTAAACAATGGGGACTACTGCTGCATTTTTCCCTAAAAAGAATTGAGGCAAAGAAACATTGTTTTTCAGTTATTATTTGTTGGATTGGAACGTAGATGAACAAGCAGAGTAAGAAATAGGGTTAATTTCTTGTGTGACGTGGATCTTCTTTTTTTTTTTTAAGAGGTTGGTTAAACTGATAGAGTCAGGAGTGAAGACTTAAAAAAAATGACTAGTTTCTTTCCCGATAATGTCTTCACCCAACCAGTGTAATACGAAAATCCCTGTTATGTAGTTGTGAGACCAAAACATGGTGCAAAAATCGAAGGGATAAAATTAAATAAGTTCCTAACTTATTAGTCTAAGATCATATAGGTTCTTGTATCTTTAAAAATCTCTTAGGAGATCCTTCAATAAGGAGTAGTTTAGCTTTTCTATAATAATTTAATAAACAAAAGATAAAATAATTAAAATATGATATCAAAATTTTAATAAATTATACTTTTACCCTAAAAAAAAAATAATTAATGTCTAACTCCAACTCTGTTCCTTCATCACCATGTTCATCTTCAAGCTCATCAATCACCACCACACACTCATTAGCTTCATCAACAGATTCATCATCACTCTCCTCCTCAACTTCTTCTCAACTCTCACGCACAACTTTGATCACCCGTTGCCGAGGCCTCGATCTGCTCGTGAAGGCAATTCACCAAGTCACTGCAGGATCCGTTGTTGGTGTGCCTTATATTCAGAAAAGAGTCATCAGAAGATCAAGATGAGAAAGATGAACAAGTAGCGGAAAATGAAGCTGCTAATGCATTGCTGAAGAGACACAGGAGAGTGATGGCATTGCCATCTAAGTATCAAGACTTTGTTCTGCCATCATGGAAGCCGAAAACTCGACATGGAAGAGATCTATCAAGATTGGTGATGAAATGAGCTTGTTTCTTGATTTTGTTTTCTGGGTTCTCATTTTTATGGATCTTAGCATTTTTTTTTTTGCTGTAGAAGTTATTTTATTATATTATTTGTTCTATTCTTTTCTGATGATTAGCTTTTGTTCTTGATCTGATGTAACTTATCAAGATCAATGGTATATATGTGTATGTGATACATGGTAGTGTTGATAGTAGAGTTGGTGTTGGGTTAGAATTGGTGGGTTTGTTGATATTCACGTGGTGGCAGTGGTGGTATTGATATTTGTAATTGGAGTTAAGAGTTGCGATGTAATTCATAGGTTTGTTAATGAGAATGTGGTGGTGGTGGTTATGGTGAACATTGGTGGTAGTGGTTGTATTGATGGGTGTTGTTGGGATAAAGTTGATAGGTTTGTTAATGTGGTGGTAGTGGTGGTGTTGATATTTGTGGTTGGAGTTAAGAGTTGGGATGAAATTGATGATAGGTTCTTTAATGTGGTGGTGGAGGTGGAGGTGGAGGTGGAGGTGGAGGTGGAGGTGGAGGTGGAGGTGGAGATGGATGAGGAAGAAGTGTATAATTTATTAAAATTTTGGAGTTAGACATTAATTATTTTTTCGTTTTAGGGTCAAAGTATAATTTATTAAATTCTTGATATCATATTTTTATTATTTTATCTTTTGTTTATTAAATTATTATAGAAAGACTTAACTACCCCTTGTTGAAGGACCTTTTAAGAGGTTTTTGAAAACATAGGGACCTATATAATTTTGGACTAATAAGTTAGGGATTTGTTTGATTTTATCCCAAGAACCTAAAGTCCTTTTTCTTTTGTTCCTACAAGATATATGGGTTACACATCCAACTCAAAATTATTGGAAAATAATCAAATCGAGGGTCTGGAGGAAAATTAGCCATTCAATCTTGTGAACTAATCAAGAAAGTGAGATTGGAAAGAGAGATATGAATGGAGATGAATAATCAATCATATCTTATTTTAATTCCTATATTTCTGAAAGACGTCATAGCTTGTCTCTTTGCTCTTTGCCAGAGATGAATAATTTTGAGGCTTCCATGAATTTTTACATAGTATAAGTTTCATATAGTGAACTGTTTTTATTATTTTTTTTTATTTTTTCCTCTAAATTGTAGTATCATATATGTATGATTTCTATTGTAACTTAGGCTCCGTTGGTTTGCCGTAAAATATTTTTCCAGAAAATATTTTTCGGATTTTACGGTGTTTGATAATATCGAAAAATTAGTCAACCGTAAAATATTTTTCGGTCAAAAATTGCGGCTGCTTTTTCTTAATTTTACGGTGTTTAGTAACACTATAAAATTAGTCAACCGTAAAATATTTTTTTGTCAACAATTGCGGCTAGTACAAAATTTTATAAAATGTTTTACGGGACTTTAGGAGAAGAAAACATTTTACGGAACTCACGATACATTCACACACCAGAAAATATTTTACAGTAATCTATTTTTCTGAAAAATATTTTTCCTCAACAAATTATTTTACGGCAAACAAACGGAGCCCTGTAAATATTTTATTTTCCAAAAAAACATTTTCAACAGAAAACATTTTAAACAAGCAAGTTATTTTACGGCAAATAAACGGAGCCTTATATTGACTTTTATATGGTTATACAAGTGGAAGCAACTGAACTTTAATCCACATCAATAAAGCATTAGACATGTATCACCAAAATTAATATCATTAGTGTACTTCACCTCGATATTATATGTGGCAAGTGTTTCAAACAAGATCTATATATTATCGTGGGATTAATCTTCTGTACCTTTATGTTCCAATTTGAAATCCAATTCTTCCAAAGAAGTTTTGTGGGAATTATTAGGATTTTCATGAATACGTATCCATACACATGCCGATGCAAAAGGAGTTTGGAAGAATTATTGGTTTCAATGAGTGTTGATACACATGGGCGGATTTTTATGGGGGCGATGAGAACTCTAACTCTTACTTACTCAAAGAATAGAGTTATTAACAAGTAAGTTGGATCTGTATTTTTAAAAATGTATAAATTTTTAAGGTACTTTTAAGCTAAAAAATTAATTTAGCCTCCAGTGAAATTATTATTATTTTATTGTCTATATATGAATATTTAATTATGTGTCTTTAGCCACGTGTCGTATTTGGTAGAACGTCTTCAAATTAGTTTCTTAAATTAATGCCGTGAAAACTTTTGTCCAATTTTGGGAATCTTTAATTAATCAATTACTTGACAAGCAAATCATTAATAAATATTACTTGACAAGCAATAAACAATAAATAAGAACGTTGGAGCTTTTTTTTTTTTTTTTTTTTCCCTTCTCTGCTACCAAGCCTTGAACCTTGATGTTATGTCCAACAGACATAATTGTAAGTCTCGAACCATCAAGCTCAAGGAAGCCCAGTAACGTCGGAACTGGAGACCTAGTTTCCTAGGATTCAGGAAAACTCTATAAATACATATAGTCATTAGTTCTCCACCCTCTCATCTCACAAAACAATAATTCTCGTACTTGTCTACTTTGTATTTTCACAAGACATGGCCAATAGCGCTAATCACGGTCAGCGTCAGCACCATGCCTCCTATGGCAGCCATTATACCACTGCTCCAAGCTTCTATGATCAAGAAACGCAATTTTCTGCGGCCAACAATGTCAATGTAGTATCCCCTAATGGCTCACCAATGATGGCGGTTCATGGCTACCAGCCATATCATCAGAGTATGCATAATCCAGCACTATATGCCTTGCATGGCTATCATGATTATTATAATTATCAGAGTCTGCAGCCAGAACTCGACGTGAGTATTGCTGATCAAACAATGCCTCTTCTTGACCAACTAGACGTGAGTATTGCTGATCAAACAATGCCTCTTCTTGACCAACTAGAACACCAACTGGAGGAAGAAACGTTATTGCCGTTTGCCGACCATGGAGAAGTCGTAAATTATGTGAACGGCTTAATTGAAGATATAGCTGATCTTGTTGATGATGTGAATATTGAGTCGTCGTCTATGGATGTCTTCCAGAATTTGATGACATGGACATATGAAGGGAATGCGGATACAGATGAAGGTTGCGATACGTGTGTTGTCACCCAAGAAGAATACGAGAACAATGAGACTATTGCGCCTCTGCAGTGCGCCCATGAGTACCATGTAGATTGTGTAAACAGATGGTTGTCAACAAAGACTTCTTGCCCTATTTGCAGAGCTAAAGTGTAATGATATTAGTTATTTAGAGTTACGTTGTCAGAAGACTGTAATATTTTCTATGTTTGTGAATATGTTGTTAATGTTTTTATGTTTTCAGTACGAATTTCTATGTTTTCTTGTTACAATTAATTGATCTTATTATTAATGTTTCTCGTGTTAGCACTATCACTATTTGGTTATAAATTTTTTTTTTCAAAACATCTCTTTCTATATAATATAGACCCCATCAATATATGGTGCTTACACGTTAAAAACAAAACATGTAGAGCTCATAACTTTTTTAAGCAAAACCCTTGGTTATAGAGCAAGAAAGTCAGAAGCCTCACTTTGGCATATTTAGGTCCACAACTAGTTGAAGCACTTAACCAAAAACATACATAATAGAACATGTAAAAAACTTGACCCAATCACTGGCCAAAAACTTAGTCTAGAGGCATAATTCTCTCTTTGAGTGTGAGAAATTTAGGAGATTAGTTCTTAGCATGCACGTACAACATTTTTATGATGTAAAATTAGCTTAGATCTTTCTTTAAAAAAAAAGAAAAAGAATACATGATTCAAAAGTTGGATAAAATGATAAAATAATAATTTGATGTGATCGGACTTTCAGACCTATTGCACCATTAAAAAAGGGAAAAAACTAATTTTAAAATACACTTCAAATTATGACCAAAAAAAAAAAAAAAAGAGAAATACACTACGTATTAAGCGTGTAGAGTATATCTCATATATACACTCTTTGTATTACACATTACTTATATTATGATATTTTTACATTAATCTTTACATCTTTACTTATATCAGAATTTTGCATGCAGACATTCACCAATGCGGAATGTGGACCAATCCTATTTCATTATCTTTTATCCAAATTTTATTGATATCTTATCAATCAAAAACTAAATAAAATAACAAACTCATCTCTAACAGTTTAAACTTTTAAATAAGGTGATAACTTAACATAATTTGATACTCAACAAAGTAGTTTAAAATTTTGTTTAGTAACATAAATTTGATGTAATCTGCAACAACCTCACCTGCTTTTGTCACCACACAAACGACTTCAACCAACAACAACAATATTCAGAACAGACGAGGCTCACGCCAAAGGACCACACCAAGCCACCTGGCAGATTATGTGCTCCCAAATAACCAAAAGCAGTATAAATAGCTGAGAGCTAATCATTGATAGCATCTGATTACCAAAATAGCTTGTTATTTTCTTTCTTTCATTTTCTTTGTCGTTGCTCCTCATAGAGAGATTGAGGAAGTTATTTTTTGTAACTTTCCTCAATTCTTCTACAATATCAATAAAATGGCTCAGCACTTTACTTAAATTCCATCTGCAAAAATTACTCTGTTCCAATTGGTACTTTCATTGCCCTCTTGCCATGACTGAAACGAGTCGCTCCAAAAAGGTCAAAAACATCCTCACCCAACTCACCTCTGCCACCCAAGACCAGCTCCTTTAGCGATTAGCTTCCTCTGCCTCTAATAACGACCAACGCCTTAACACCCACCAAGATACCCTTTGTGACCTAGCTCTCAAGTTTACCACCCTTGATGGTAAACTAGATCAGCTAATTTGTCGTTTCGATAAAATTCCCACTCTTTCCGATCCACCACCAGTTGCGTCCCATCCACCGTCGTCCAGTTTTATTTTCGTCATAACCATTCCTCCTCTCTCTTCACCCTCTAGCTCTATTCCTCCTTCATTCACCCTGACGCCTCGTCCTCAACCCATCACATCTTTCACCCTACTACTCATCCTTGATTTCACCTCTTCTAGCTCCTTGTGTCTTGATTTCCCTTGCTTCGATGGCGTTGACCCACCAGGTTGGATTTTTAAGGCGGAACGTTTCTTTGCCTTTCATCGTACCCCCGATGATCAACGCCTCCTTATCTCTTCTGTTTACATGGACGACAAAGCACTTCCATGGTTCCAATGGATGGATCGCAACCATCAGTTTCCGTCATGGAACCATTTCACCCGTGTTCTTGAACTCCGTTTTGGGCCCACCAAATTCGAAGACAGTTTCGATAGCCTCACCAAACTTACCCAAACCACAACGGTGGAGGCCTACCAGTCCATGTTCGAAACTTTAGCAAATAAGACTATGGGTTTACTATCATCTTTTCTTGTAAGTTGCTTTGTCGCAGGCCTTAAGCCCGAAATTCACCTTGAAGTTCGGGCTTTTAAACCCACAACATTGACCCAAGCCATAGGATTGGCCCGCCTTCAGGAGGAAAAACTTCTTTCTAAATCTCGTTTGGGCTCGCGTATTCTTTACAATTTCGGCCCATTCCCTCATCAGTTCGTCTCTGCTAGCCCAATCACACAATTTTCTCGTTCCTACCACTCAATTCCTTCCCAGACATCAGTTCCACCTACACCGATACACTTTATGTCTTCCTCTTCTTCCTCCTCACTCAAATCGCCTCCATTCTCTTTGCCTTTGGTCAAAAAAATTTATGTAGCCGAGATGCAAACTCACCGTGAGAAAGGTCTGTGTTATTATTGCGACGAAAAGTAGACTTCACGGCATCGTTGTAAAATTCCTCTACAACTTTTTGTCCTTGACTCCCTGTCCTCTGATTCCTTAT
The DNA here is from genome assembly GCA_037974665.1 of Ehretia macrophylla. Lineage (NCBI taxonomy): Eukaryota > Viridiplantae > Streptophyta > Magnoliopsida > Boraginales > Ehretiaceae > Ehretia > Ehretia macrophylla. The sequence continues at coordinate 32,423,513 of CM075773.1, read as the reverse complement.
CCTCCGATTCACCATCCGATGACGACACCTCTCTCGCAGAACAACTACAACTAGCTGAATTAACAACCCAATCCGATATCTCCTTTAATGCATTCACCGGCCAACCTTCTCATCATACACTTCGCTTCATTGGATCTCTAGCTGGTCACTCCGTTCAAATTTTGATTGACGGAGGCAGCACCCACAATTTCATCCAAACTCGAGTCGCTCAATACCTCGGGCTTCCTTAACTGCAACTCCTCAATTTTCTGTCTCCATCGGTAATGGTGCTAAACTCCTCACGGAGGGTTGCGTCCGACATGCTGAGCTCACCATTCAAGGATTTCCTATCGTCATAGATCTTTTTATTTTTCCCTTGCAAGCTTCTGATGTCATTTTAGGAATCGCATGGTTATCTACCCTCGGCCCTGTACTCCATGATTATTATCAACTCTTTCTCGAATTCACTCATAACATGTCTCTTATTCATCTTCAGGGTCAAACCTCTCATCTCATCACATCAATTCTGTACTCTGGTCTTCGTCGATTGTCGTAGGTTCATGGTGTAACGACATTGTACAATTTAGCTCTATCTGCACCAATACAACCTGATTACTCCCCTGTTTCCCCACCTATTGCAGCCTTATTAGACCAATTTTCTGCAATTTTCACAACTCTAATATGTCTTCCTCCTAACAGTGAATGGGACTATCGTATCCACTTACAACCTTATGCCAACCCAATCAATGTACGCACTTATTGCTACCCCTACTTCCAAAAGGCCGAAATGGAGAAACTCATCTCTAACATGTTGTAGGAGGGCGTTATCCGCCCAAGCACCAGTCCTTTTTTTTCACCTGTGCTTCTTGTTAAAAAAAAAGAAAGATCATGGCGCTTTTACTTTGACTACCGAGCTCTAAATGCAATTACTATAAAAGACAGATTTCTTATTCCAATTGTAGATGAATTGATTGATGAACTTCATGGTGCAGTTTATTTTTCGAAGTTGGACCTCCGTGCCGGGTACCATCAAATCAGGGTCTACTCTGCCGACACTCCAAAAACTTCTTTTCGCACCCACGAAGGCCATTACGAGTTCCTCGTGATGCCCTTTGATCTATCAAATGCCCTGTCCACCTTTCAAACAACCATGAATTCAATCTTCCGGGATCACTTACGCCAATTCGTGCTTGTCTTCTTTGATGATATATTAATTTATAGCAAACTTTTGATGATCATTTATTGCATTTGAAACAGGTCCTTCAATTGCTTCTTACCCATCAGTTTGTGGCCAAATTGTCCAAGTGCACTCTCAGACAGACAGAAGTTGCATATTTAGGACATATTATTTCAGCAGCTGGTGTTTCCATAGACAACGACAAAGTTAATGTGATGTTACAGTAGCCCCAACCTTCCAATGTACGGGAGTTAGGGCATTCTTGGGTTTGACGGGTTATTATCGACGTTTCATTCGCAACTATGCTTCCATTGCTGGCCCATTAATAGACCTCTTGCGCAAAGACAACTTTGATTGGTCTTCCTCAGCCACGACTGCCTTTGAGCAACTGAAACAAGCCATGACTACCGCACCAGTTCTTTCTTTGCCTGATTTTACCATTCCCTTTGTGGTTGAGACTAATGCCTCAGAAGTGGCCATTGAAGCGGTATTGTCACAATCAGGACACCCAATTGCTTACTGTAGCAAGAAGTTATCAACTAGGATGCAAGGTGCCTCCACCTACCATCGTAAGATGTTCACAATCATCTCTGTCATAGCAAAATAATGGCACTATCTCTTGGGCCACAAATTTACTATACTCACTGATCAACAAAGCCTAAAAAATCTCACGGAGCAGACAATCCAAACACCGGAGCAACAACTTTGGTTATCTAAGTTGCTGGGATATAATTTTGAGATTTGATATCGACCCAGTAAGAGAAATTTAGTGGCAGATGCATTATCTAGACCACCTGCGGCTGCTTTGTTTGCTATCTCTGCACTAACTTTGGATATACTTTCGGATGTCAAGGCTACTAATGGCTCTGACTCCGAATTAATCCACTTGCATAAACAAATTAGAGAAGATCCAACATTATTTCCATACTATACAGTTCGCAATGGTATTCTTTATTACCAAAATCGCTTGTTTGTTCCACTTTTCCTGCGTAATGTGATCTTGTAGGACTTTCATTCTTCTCCCATGGGAGGCCATGTCGGCTACAACCGTACCTTGTAGGGCCTACAAATAACATTTTACTATCCAAATCTTCGCAAGGATGTCAAAACTTATGTCAAACGCTGTTTTACTTGTCAGCAAGGCAAATATTTAAACACTTCACCTGCCGGCCTACTTCAACCCTTGCCTATTCCTAGTCAAGTGTGGGAGGACATTGCCATGGATTTCATCACCGGCTTGCCTACCTCTTATGGAAAAGTTGAGATTTTGGTGGTTATTGATCGCCTCACAAAATTTGTGCACTTTGTGCCCCTGCCTTACGCCCCTACAAGCACTACTGTTGCAGAAAATTTTGTTTCCGAAGTGGTTAAGCTTCATGGTTTTCCTTGATCTATTGTTACAGACCGAGATCCTCTATTCCTTAGTACATTTTGGCAAGAACTCTTCAGGCTGCAAGGTACAAAGCTCGCAATGAGCTCCATATATCACCCACAGTCCGACGAGCAAACTGAAAATCTTAACAAAACATTGGAGTTATATTTACACTGCTTTGTAATGGATTCTCCGAAACAGTGGGTTAAGTACATTCCTTGGGCAGAGTTTTGGTATAACACGACATATCATTCCTCCATCGGCATGACTCCTTTTCGTGCCCTATATGGCAAGGACCCCTCAACATTGCTACATTATACACCCCAGTGCACATCCAATGCAATCGTTGAAGTTAAATTGGCTACAAGAGATGACATTTTAAAGCAGCTCAAACACAATTTATCTCGTGCTCAAAATAGGATGAAGTCGCAAGCTGATAAACGACATACAGACAAAGAATTCCAGGTGGGTGAGTGGGTTCTTGTCAAGTTACAACCATATCGGCAACAGTCCATTCGTGGTACTATCAATCAGAAACTATGTCGCCGTTATTTTGCCCTATACAAAATTCTAGAACGAATTGGCAAAGTCGCCTATAAATTGCAGCTACCAGCAACTGCAAAAATCCACCCAGTCTTTCACATTTCGTTGCTCAAAGCATTTCATGGGACGGTCCCAACTCTAGCTTCTCCGCACAAGAATGCCACGGTTCCAACAATTCCAGCTCTTACACCACTAAAGGCACTAGATTCTCGTATCCTCATTCGCCAAGGTAGGCCAGTATCCCAACACCTCATCCCATGGGATAATCTCCCTCTCACTAAGGCCACTTGGGAGGATACAAATGAGTTTAACAAGGCATACCTTTCTTGGAACCTTGAGGACAAGGTTGTTCTTCCACAGGGGGACATTGCAACAACCTCACCTGCTGTTGTCACCACACAAACGACTTCAACTAATTAACAGCAACAATATTCATAACAGACGAGGCTCACGCCAAAGGACCACACCAAGCCACCTGGCAGATTACGTGTTCCCAAATAACCAAAAGCAGTATAAATAGCTGAGAGCTAATCATTGATAGCATCTGATTACCAAAACAGCTTGTTATTTTCTTTTTTTCATTTTCTTTGTCGTTGCTCCTCATAGAGAGATTGAGGAAGTTATTTTCTGTAACTTTCATCAATTCCTCTGCAATATCAATAAAATGTCTCAACACTTGACTTAAATTCCATTTGCAAAAATTACTCTGTTCCATAATCCTTTTCTTGTATTTCAAATTTTGTGGTTGGTCGATCCCAATGTTTATGGTTGACATGTTGGGCTAGACTAGGAATTAATTGTGATATGCCGTAGGTTATCCCAAAATATAAATTAGGTACGATAGCTCTTCCGACATAGCCATCAATGTTTGTAAAATAGGTAAAGAAAAATATCAATTGCACTGCAACAAACATGTGAAAGGAAACTTTTCTATCACTATTATCTACACGTATAGATCCCACCAATTATGTAAGAGACTGACCTATCTATCCCGACTTATAAAATATTTTTCTTTATACCACAAAATTTTATTGTAATACACTACACTTGTTTGTAATGTCTTATACATAATTTGTGACATTCTTTAATTGTTATGTGATTTTCGCTAAACGTCATCAAAATTGATGTTGCAGACTACAGATACCTTTTTTTTTTAAAAAAAATTAATTTTTTGATTTTAAAAGAGGCCTAAGCCGAGTTTACATCTTACATCACAAAGGTGTATCTGCAGATTGGAAATACCATACTTGTGTTTTTTACCTTTTATATTGTGCAGAAAAATCTTATGGTATCTTACCATATGAGAAGAAGATTTGTGTTAATTAAGGAATGATATTTATGGCATATTTACAAGGAAATGAAGAATAGGTTTTATGAGTCAAGGCTTTTTCTTGCAGCTGAAGATGATCTGCAGCAGGAAGTGAGTATTTATATGAGGCAAAAGGTCGTAGCAAAGATTGAGCAGACGTAGGCAGAAACAGAGAGCTACAAGAGAAAATACAATAGAGTTTTCTGTCCAGTGTTCCGAGTGATGTTGCAACACGATCTGAGATATAATGCTTGACTATATTAAGTGTTGCAATTTTGCTTTATTTGACAGTAAGTCATGAGCAATTTGTACGAGTCTTTGAGTGATTAGATTACTGTCTTCTTTATTCATTCTTCGGGAGAAGAAGGTGTAGTTCTCGGGAGAGAACGTTACAAGTCGAGAAGAGCTCGCCAAACCGAAGTTCGTTAAGGAGTTCTTCATCTAGGCGTCAAAGGTCAAGATGGAGTCTTTACTTGTGTAAGTCCATTGATGTTGTAACTTGTTGTTTCTTAATGAACATGTTTGTTGGATCAGGGGAGGTCCCGTAGACGTAGATCGCACAGTTGAACCACGTTAAATCTTGGTGTTCTTTATTATTGTTATAGCTTTATTATTTCCGCTGTTGTTTACTGTTACTACTCATGTTAGAACATTAAGTGGAATAAACTAACTAAACAACTAGAGAAATAGTTTGTTAACGGTCTGTGGTAGAACAAATATTCCAGCTAATGTTGCAACATCACCTGTAACAGAGTTGTAGCAGAATCACTCTACACCAGGTTATTGCATCATGTTTTTAGTCTTGATCACAGAGCTTTATTGATTAAGCATATTAGTCATCTTGCTGTGAAATTAATCCACACTTATACTACACAACTATTAACAAATGGTATCAAGAGCAAGTTACGAACTAATTCGGTTAGATTCTTGGGAGTTTTGAGTTGTTGTCTTGTAGGAATAGGTATGGACACCTTGCGTGAATGAGGTTCAATCTCTAAACCACCACTGTTGGATGGAATAAATTACTCGTACTGGAAGGCTCGAATGATTGCATTCATCAAGTCTATTGATGAGAAGGCGTGGAAAGTAATCTTGACTGGCTGGACAACTCCCACCACAATAGATGATCAGGACAATGTTGCAACTAAACGTGAAACAGAATGGACCAAGGCTGAAGACCTTCTGGCAAGTTGGAATTCGAAGGCACTAAATGCGATATTCAATGTTGTTGACTTAAATCAATTCAAGTTAATTTCGATGTGTGAATCTACTAAGGAAGCTTGGGAGATTTTGAAAACAGCATATGAGGGTACAACATCAGTCAAAAGAGCAAAGTTGCAGATGCTTGCCACTAGATTCGAAGAACTGAGGATGCAGGAGGATGAAACAATTGTTGATTTCAATGTCAAATTGTGTGACATTGCTAATGAATATTTTGCTTTGGGAGAAAAGTATTCTGATTCTAAGCTTGTAAGGAAAACCTTGCGCTCTCTTCCAGACAGATTTGGAATCAAAGTTGCTGCCATAGAAGAATCCAAGAATGTTGATGAACTCAAAATTGATGAATTAATGGGTTCACTTCAAACTTTTGAGATGAAGTTTAAGCAGAAAAAGAAAGAAAAAGGCATTGATTTTCGGGCTGAAGAAAGAAAAGGAACAATAAGCTCTTCAGATGATGGGGACATGGAGATATCTAAATCCTTAGCCGTGCTTACTAAAAATTTCAACAAAGTTTTGAAAAAATGGGACAAGCGGAGAAAAGACTTTAGACAATCGAACTTTGAAAAGAAGCCCTATATTGCAATAATGTCTGACACTGTTAAGAAACAAAATTTTAAACTGATGAATGAAAAGAAAAAAGGTAAAGGAATTCAATGCGATGAATGTGAGGGTTTTGGTCACATCCAATCTGAATGTGCAAACACCTTGAAGAAAAAGAAGAGGGCAAAGAATGTTACCTGGAGTGATGAGGAGTCAGAAGAATGCACAGAAAGTGATGAGAAGCACATCGGTAACTTTGTTCAGCGAGAGACTAGACTAAATGAAGAAGAAGATTCTACAGGTATTGCGACACTGAGTGAAACAGAGGAAGAATTTAGTAAAGATGACTGTGCTGAGTCAGAAAGTGATGGTGACTTGGATGACGAAGAAATTATGAAAACGTACAAAGATATGTACGAAAAATGGGTGATCGTGTGCAAAAAAAATCAAGGATTGGAGGTAAAAGTCACAGAATTGGAAAAACAAAACGTTGAACTGAAAAACCTGGCTGAAGAAAGACTGATGGAAGTACAGATGGTGCGACACGAATCGGAACAGATGCAGCGTTATGTTAAAATGCTAAATTCTAGAACTGAAAAATTGGATCACATGTTATCCATTCAAAAATCAAGCAGTGATCATACTGGACTTGGTTTTTATGGAGGAGAATCTTCTGGTAAAACTGTCTTTGTCAAAAGCTCAGAATATCCTATACAGAAACAAGATATCGTGACTTTACAGAAGGTCTGAAAAGAACTTTCAGCTACTGGTGTTACAACATGGACTGCAACAGCGCAAAAGCAACAAAGGAAAAAGAACAGGTTTGTTCCCATCTGCCATTACTGCCTTGCACCTGGACACATCAAACCTCACTGCTTCAGGCTCCAAAGAATGCAGGAAAAATGTAAGTCTTTCAATCAGCAAAAGAGATTCTCACATATGTATTTGCAACACAAGGTAAGACAATTATGGGTGAAGAAATCTGATTTGAACTGTTTTGTTGCATATACCTCTATACAGGCCTGTACTGCTAACTCATGGTTTTTTGATAGTGGATGTTCTAGCCACATGATAGGTATGCGTGATGTTCTCAGCAACTACAGGAAATGTGATGAAGGACAAGTTACATTTGGAGATGGTGTTAAACGACAAGTTTTAGGAAGAGGAACACTTCAGATTGAAGGATTTCCAAGGCTCAAGAGAATACTGCATGTTGAAGGGCTGAAGGCTAATCTTATTAGTATCAGTCAATTGTGTGATCAGGGTTTGTTTTTGAAATTTACTAAAGATAGTTGTCATGTGTTAGATGTATCTAATAATTGTGTGCTTACAGGGAGAAGGTCATCTAACAACTGCTACATTTAAATTATAAATTACTAACCAAGATTGAATAATCATTGTTGTGTTACAATAATACTTGTGACAACGCTGAACTTTGGCACCAGAGATTTGGACATTTAAATTATAAATTACTAACCAAGATTGTAAATGTAGGTGCAGTACGAGGTGTACCAAAGCTAAGGAGCAAGCAGACAGGAAAATCACTGGAAGAAGAAATTACCAGTAAGATGAATGCTGATGATGCAGACGGTGTTGTAACATCGAAGGAAGAACATCCGAAGAAATCTGTCGTGACAGATACTGTTGTAATGCTAGAGACAGAAACTGAGCAAGAAGACATTGGTTCATGCGATGTGACAACACGCAGTGTAACAACAGAAGTTAGCACTAAAGAAATTCAAGCTGAAATGCATCAAGTTTACAAAATTCATGCTGTAGAGGATGTGATTAGATCAATACATGATGGAATCCGAACTAGAGATAAATCCAAGCTAAACTTTTGGGACATGGTAAGGTATATGTGCTACACTTCTTTCTTAGAACCCAAAAATGTGAAAGATACTTTAGAAGATGAACTTTGGGTAAATGTTATGCATAAGGAATTGAATCAGTTTATCTGTGAATTTGTTAAAATTGGAACCATTGTTTTAGAACATGTTGTAACAGAAAATCAATTGACAGATATCTCCACTAAAGCCTTAAATCCTTTGAGAATTGAAACCCTAAGAAAAGCTTTAGGGATTTGTAGTCTATAATGTTGCATCATAGATTGCCACAGGAGCTTGAAAGAAGCTTGAGAAATCTAAAAGTATAATATTCAATTCAACTTGTGATTTAGTTAGTGAACCATACTTCCTTGTACACACTGAATACTGATTGAGAAAACTAATCTTGATGGTCTGCAAGTGCAGGAGCTTGAACTTTCTGATGACTAGGGATAAAGAGAGAAGTCTCTCTAAATCCATTCATGTATTCTATTCATCCTTGAAGAAAAAAAAAAGGAAATAATGTGGTTATCAAGCACTGGAAACAGCTACCTAATCCAAAATAAAAGAGATTAGTGTAAAAGCTATCAGTTGTAACATGAGCTGAAACAGTGAAAAATTATATGTGAAAAGAAATACAGTGTGCAAGCTCCCAGTTACAACATGAGCTAACACAATAAAAATATTGTGTTTTCTTGTGAGATGAATAGACGATCAGGTATGTTTGAGCTGATTGGGAAAGTTCCTACACCTTGCAGGTTTGATGGTGAAAGCTATCTGTTTCAAAATTCAGCCTCACACACACACATGGTTCATTAATTAAATCCTGGACTGAATGAGTATTGATGAGTAAAGTTTCTTGAGTGACTTCATGCTTCCTTAACATATCATGCATTTTAATTCTGTTTTAATTTTTGAAAAAAAAAAAGAGAAAAAAAAACAACAAAAAAGGGGTGAAATCTCAGAGGATTTAGAGCAAATTGGAAATACTGTGAAAAATATTATTGCAACATCGATTCTAAATTGCTTTCGGATAATATGATGCAGCTTATGTCAATGATATTTTTTTTGTTGGTTTGGATTGCTGAACAATTTGTTTTACAGTTTTTACTATTTTGCTTACAATTTGCTTCTTTGCCTTTGTTTCATGAGACTTATAGTTTACATGCTTAACTGTTTTATTCTGATATTGTGTTGCTTAGCTGATACAATTGTGCTACTTAATTGCTCAAAAGGCTGTCCACGACTGGGTTGAATCCCTTGTGAAGTTGTCCCCTCCATTCCATCTTTTTCACAAGTTTTTGCTGGAAGTTGATATTCATGGGGAGCCTCGAGCTAAAGGCAATGTTGGACCAATTTCTGAAACAACTACTGATGCATTGTTGTAACAAGTGCAACAACTTCAGAATGAAGTTCATGAGCTGTACAACGATCAAGCCACTGTTAAAGTTATTCAGGAGAAGATAATGGCTGACCTTGAAAAGTTGATACAAGGACAACCGACCCTACTCAATTTCGTCTCCAAATACACTGCTTGAATGTTCGTTTGCTTAATGATTATCGCTCTGATACTTTACTAATTTTAGTTCTGCTATGGGACTTTACTATGTTTAAACTATGCTGCTCTTCTTTGGTTCCATATTTGTGTTTGCTGATTTCTGCTAAATCCTTTGGTCTGGTACTTTGCGTTTCTACTTTGGTTTCTTTTGGCAAAATGAGAGACTATGTGTTAGTTGTTGCTTAAGGTGGAACATATACTATTGGTTTTACTATGACTTGTTGCGATGGTTCACTGATTATTACAGCAGGGTTATTATCTTTGGGTTACTATCTTTTGCAAGGTCATTATCTTTGCTGCTTTGATATCTATGTTTCCATTATGCTGTAACTGACTGTTGAAACATGACCATCTTTGCTCTGATACATCCTTATCTGTGTTGCTAATCATTTATTTTGTCAGCTTTATTGTCACGCCCCAACTCGATTCAACTTACAATCAGTCAGGACGCAACAGAATTTTGGCAGTATAACGACAGTAATTAAGACACCAAGGCTCTAAACCAACCTCGTCACAAATCATACAACCAACTCTACAAACATTCAACAATAAACAATCCTGTCATATTATACAATAATCACTCCTTCAACATTCCATTCATAGTTATACGCCTCCGTTCCAACTTGGTACATAGGCTATTCATACATTTTAAAATAGGTTATAATCAACTTAGTAATCTAATTATGATCAAAATAAAGACTACTAAATCATCATACATATGTCTTTATATTAAGATAGGTTATACAATACATTGTTTTACAACAACTAAGATAATCTCATGGCAATGACTCCTGCACATAAGACTCATCCACATATGACACATTTCCCTCTTCAAGAGGCACGTACCCGTAATCAGGATCAGTAACACCTGCATGCATGCAATAACTGAGAGTGAGCTTATATAAAACAAGCCCCAGTAAGGATTCGATAGATCTCTAACAGTATTTACTATACTCTTTGAAAATCATCGTTTGAGCAGTAAACACATAATAAACATCAATAACAATATAAACATATAAACTATAATGACCATTCAATAAAGGATACTTTAGTTGGTGTAGCTCCAAACGTCATCACGATCTCAACCAACTTCTTATCACCCCCATGACACACACACCCGAGGTACCTCACTAGCCCTGCCCTCCATGGCATTTCCGCCCATGCGAGATAAGGGTAGCCTCTGATAGCCATGTTATTTTCAACCCGACGGCCCGATACCGCCCAAGAGATGGCACACGCATATCAAGACTCAATCATTAACAATAATCAATCATTCACAGAAGGACAATCTAGAAGAATTGCCTATCTCCCGGTTTATCAATAATCAATATTCAATAATCAATAATCAATTAATCATCAATCAATTAATAACATTACAACAACACAATATCAATTAATCAATTAACAACTAAACAACTAAGTTAGATGACAAAGTAAGCCACCCAACTTAATATGCATTAGACACACAACCAAACCCTAATCTAACCATCAACAATTCACAGTTCAATCACTCAAACACCACCCGATCATCTAAAGCCATATATCAACATTTTAAAGAAAGACAACCTAAACTTCTAATAATCATAACTTACATTCTACTAATCCAAACAACTCCAAACCTGTTCCTATCACTCACTCACTCAAGCAACTACATTAGTCCCCTCGAAAACCAACCAAAATACATCCAAATCAAGCCCAACAACCCTAGAACCCTAATGCACATTGGCTGAAATTTTTGGACTTTTGCACCGATATCACAATCAAAATTTTGGCATTACAACGGTACTACCCCGTATTTAACAAACTTTTACAAATCGACAGCAATTAGTTCCAACCATTACAACTCAAAATATTCAACAAATAGCCAACAACTCAACTTTTAATACCTGAAAATAAAAATTCATGCTACAACGGTTCAAATCTTATATAAACGCTTATAAACGATCCTTAGCATGTACTGAGCAATAATATAACATCAATTCAACTTTCTAACGGCTCAAAATTCAATTATACGCAAAAACATAAAAGATGACATTTGAGATCTAGAATTTTTCTCTCACCTTTGATGTGTTATGAAGCTAGAAAGATGCTCAATGGATGCTCAAGAGGCGGAATCAAGCTTTGGTTGATGAAAATTGGCATTGAATTCCAACTTTTAATGCAAAATTGCCTTTGAAAACTTGAAGAAAACTCTTGGCTTTTCTCCTATGGTGCTCACGGCAATGTGAGTGTTTTTAGGGTGTTTTTGTGCTTTTCTATTGTGTGTTGATGCAATATAGCTCAAAGTCAAACAAATTAAAGAAAGTCAAAGTTGACACTTAATTTATTTTTAGTATTTTTAGTCTTTTAATCCTATTTTTGACTATTTCTTGCTCAACTATTAAATTGACACCTAAATTAATTCTAGACAATATATTTTAGTTGACAAAGAGTTTTACATTTAAACAGTTTCACCCGAGTCAGCTTAAAACTCGATTTTTTTGTAAAAGAAAGTGTAAAAACCTTTAAAATTACAAAATTGATTCCAAATATGTTTTAATCAAATAAGGGTTTATTAATACTCGAGGCCTAGGTTTTGAAACACTTAAAACACCCCTATAAAAATTTTAGCGGACAGGTGCTCAAAATACTATTCACTAAAACCGGTGATAAAATTTCTTATTCCGTTTTTGATAAAAATTTCATGAATACACATATAGCATGTATTAGGAATATAAATCACATTTTTAACACATTCTAACTCATATAACACATAAACAGTTCAAAGCACGCAGAATGAGGCAAAACACGCAAATAGAGGTTAAGATGAAAAGTGGGGTTTCACATTCTCCCTCCCTTAAAGAAATTTCGTCCCCGAAATTCTTACTTGCTGATGGAAAAGATCTGGGTACTACTGTTGCATCTGATCTCGCCTCTCCCAAGTAGCTTCCTCAATACCGTGATGCTTCCACAACACTTTGACCATTGGGATCTTCTTCGATCTCAACTCCCGTTCCATCTGATCAAGAATACGAATCGGTCTCTCATCATAAGTCAAATTCTCTCGAAGCTGCAATGGATCTAGCACTAAAATATGAGAAGGATACGGATTATACTTCTACAAACTAGACACGTGAAAGAAATCATAGACATTAGTGAAATTCTCCGGTAAAGCCAACCGATATGACAACTTGCCAACTCTGCCGGTAATCTCAAACGGCCCTACAAACCTCGGACTTAGCTTTCCGCCTTTACCATATCAAGCAAACCCCTTTCGAGGAGACAATCTCAAGAAAACCCGATCCCCGACCGTAAATTCCAAGTCCCGACAACGCTTATCAGCATAACTCTTGAATCTGCTCTGCGCTGTAAGCATTTTCTGCCTGATCAACTGAACATTCTCAATCTTCTCTAGAAGCTCTGGAATAATAGTCGGATCAATAGTCTTCATCTCCCCTACTTCATCCCAATACAAAGGTGAACAACACTTACGACCGTAAAGAACTGCAAAAGGTGCCATCCCAATAGTAGCTTGATAACTATTGTTATAGGCAAACTCGGCAAGTGGTAGATGTTTCTCCCAGTTCTTCCCGAAGTCCAGAACCCAAGCCCTGAGCATATCCTCCAGAATCTGAATAGTCCTCTCGGACTGACCGTCGGTCTGTGGATGATACGCTGTACTGAAATTAAGTTGAGTATCCAAAGTCTCCTAAAGTTTCTCCCATAAGTGAGTAGTAAATCAAGGATCTCGATCTGAGACAATACTAGATGGAATTCCGTGAAGTCTAATAATCTGATCCAAATAAAGATCTGTCGACTTTGCAACTTCATCTCCAATCCTCATCGAAATAAAGTGAGCTGTCTTCGTCAAACGATCCATGACAACCCAAACTGCATCATTATCTCTCGGTGTTCTAGGCAAACCAGTAACGAAGTCCATCGTAATATGCTCCCATTTCCACTATGGTATAGCCAACGGCTGAAGCAAACCTGCAGGTCGTTGATGCTTGGCTTTCACTCGCTGACAAGTCAAACATCTAGATATAAACTGAGCAACTTCCCTATTCATGTTATTCCACCAATAATGTTGCTTCAAATCCCGATACATCTTGTTTCTATCAGGATGAATGGTGTACTTAGAATTATGAGCCTCCTCCAAAATACCTCTCCTCAAGCCCGGTTCATCGGGAACACAAACCCTATTCCGAAACTAAAGAATACCATCCTTATGTAATTTGAAGTCAGACTGATCATCCGTGATCTGATCCTTGATCTTCTAAAGTTTAACATCAAGTTGCTGAGCTTCTCTGATATGAGACAACAATAACGGCTGAATACGGAGATGTGAACACATCACCCCAACCTAAGTCAACTCTGGTCCCCAATAAGTGAATTCCTTAAGAACCTCTCACTTCTTGACAACCAAACAAGAAACACTTATCTTACGGCTAAGAATGTCTGCCACAACATTTGTCTTCCCAGGCAGATAACTGATAGAACAATTATAATCTCCGAGAAGTTCCATCTACCTCCGTTGACGCATATTCAACTCCTTCTGTGAGAACAAATACTTAAGACTCTTATGATCAGTGAAAATCTCGAACTTACTGTCCCACAGATAATGACGCCACTTTTTCAGTACGAATACAACTGCTGCCAACTCAAGATCATGAGTCGGATAATTCACCTCATATGGTTTCAACTTTCTGGAAGCATAAGCAATAACCCGGCCATTCTGCATAAGTACACAACCCAAGCCCTCCTTAGATGCATCACTGTAGATAACCATAATATCGCTCCCCTCTGGTAGAGCAAGTACTGGAGTAGTAGTCAATCTTTTTTCAACTCCTGAAACCCACTCTCACATTTCTCATCCCAAGTAAAGCTAGTCCGTTTCTGAGTTAACTTAGAAAGTGGCCCGGCAATCTTAGAAAAGTCCTTGACAAACCTACGGTAATAACCCGCCAAGCCAAGAAAGCTACGAACCTCCGAAACATTCTCTGGCCGTTTCCAAGACATCACCACTTCAATCTTAGTGGGATCTACAGAAATATCGCTCTGTGTGATAACATGGCCAAGAAAAGATATGTGTTGTAGCCAAAATTCACATTTGCTGAACTTCTCAAACAACTGATGCTCCTGCAGCTTCTGTAAGACAACCTGTAGACGTTGCTCGTGCTCCGATTCAGACTTGGAATAAACCAAGATATCATCAATAAAGATCTCCACAAACTGGTCCAAGTACGGCTGAAAAACCCGATGCATAAGATCCATAAATGCTACCGGTGCATTAGTTAATCCAAAGGGCATAACTACAAACTCATAATGCCCGTACCGAGTCCTAAAGGCAGACTTCGGAACATCTTCCGTGCGACTCCGAAGCTGATAATACCATTGCCTCAAGTCAAACTTAGAGTAGACTTTGGCTCCCTGAAGTTGATTAAACAACTCTTCAATCAATGACAAATGATACTTGTTCTTGATGGTCACTTGATTCAAACCACGATAATCAATGCATAATCTCAAGGTACCATCCTTTTTCTTCACAAATAAAACAGGTGTTCCACTTGAAACCTCAGTGGATAGTACCCTAAGAACTCCTTCAGTGTACCACGCCCATGATATCCACCCTGTACGTTCAGTAACTGTGCCTGGAAAGTATGAGCTTGGGCAGCCTGCCCTGCTAGCAACTATGCTTGACCGGCCATAACCTCAGCATTCCTATCCATGGCTGATTCAAAACGATCATCACCCCTTTCTCGCCCGATGCCATATTACCGGGAACCTCGTCAACTGTTTCGGGCCTACATCTCGTTCTTGGTCTACCAGTCATTCTACTAATCAAAGAGTTAGCGCAGGTTATAGCACGTAAACAGGCTATAAACAACTATTAGCACATAAACAAGCAGCCCATATAAAGCACATAAATCACTTAAGCATCAATCACATAAACAAATTGATCACATAATCACATAAGACTAAATCACATAATCACATAATCATTTAATCATATTAACACATAGTTCACTTTTATTTCACTTCATACATACTTTCATGCTAAGACCATTACCCACATTCTGAGAATACACCGACTGACAACTAACATGTGCTCTGATACCACTTAATGTCACGCACCAACTCGATCCCACCTACAATCAGTTAGGACGTAACGGAATTTTGACTGTATAATGACAGTAATTAGGACACCGAGGCTCTAAACTAACATCTTCACAACTCATACAACCAACTCCACAAACATTCAACAATAAACAATCCAGCCATATTATACAATAATCATTCCTTCAACAATCCATTCATAGTTATACGCCTCCGTTCCAACTTAGTACATAGGCTATACATACATTTCAAAATAGGTTATAATCAACTTAGTAATCTAATCATGATCAAAATAAAGACTACTAAATCATCATACATATGTCTTTATATTAAGATAGGTTATACAATACATTGTTTTATAACAATTAAGATAATCTCATGGCAATGACTCCTGCACATAAGACTCATCCACATATGGCACATTTCCCTCTTCAAGAGGCACGTACCCGTAATCAGGATCAGTAACACCTGCATGCATGCAATAATTGAGAGTGAGCTTATATAAAACAAGCCCAGTAAGGATTCGATAGATCTCTAACAATATTTACTATACTCTTTGGAAATCATCATTTGAGCAGTAAACACACAATAAACATCAATAACAATATAAACATATAAACTATAATGACCATTCAATAAAGGATGCTCTAGTTGGTGTAGCTCCAAACGCCATCACAATCTCAACCAACTTCTTATCACCCTCATGACATACACACCCGAGGTACCTCACTAGCCCTGCCCTCCATGGCATCTCCGCCCATGCGAGATGAGGGTAGCCTCTGATAGCTATGCCATTTTCAACCCGACGGCCCGATACCGCCCGAGAAGTGGCACACGCATATCAAGACTCAATCATTAACAATAATCAATCATTCACATGAGGACAATCTAGAAGAATTGCCTATCTCCCGGTTCATCAATAATCAATATTCAATAATCAATAATCAATAATTAATTAATCATCAATCAATTAATAACATTACAACAACACAACATCAATTAATCAATTAACAACTAAACAATTAAGTTAGATGACAAAATAGGCCACCCAACTTAACATGCATTAGACACACAACCAAACCCTAATCTAACCATCAACAATTCACAGTCTAATCACTCAAACACCACCCGATCATCTAAAGGCATATATCAACATTTTAAAGAAAGACAACTTAAACTTCTAATAATCATAACTTACATTCTACTAATCCAAACAACTCCAAACCAGTTCCTATCACTCACTCACTTACTCAAACAACTACATTAACCCCCTCGAAAACCAACCAAAATACATTCAAATCAAGCCCAACAACCCTAGAACCCTAATGCACATTGGCTGAAATTTTTGGACTTTTGCACCGATATCACAATCAAAATTTCGGCATTACAACAGTACTACCCCGTATTTAACAAACTTTTACAAATCGACGACAATCGATTCGAACCACTACAACTCAAAATATTCAACAAATAGCCAACAACTCAACTTTTAATACCCGAAAATAAAAATTCATACTACAATGGTTCAAATCTTATATAAATGCATATAAACGATCCTTAGCATGCACTGAGCAATAATATAACATCAATTCAACTTTCTAACGGTTCAAAATTCAATTATACGCAAAAACATAAAAAATGACATTTGAGATTTAGAATTTTTCTCTCACCTTTGATGTGTTATGAAGCTAGAAAGATGCTCAATGGATACTCAAGAGGCGGAATCAAGCTTTGGTTAATGAAAATTGGCATTGAATTCCAACTTTTAATGCAAAATTGCATTTGAAAACTTGAAGAAAACTCTTGGCTTTTCTCCTATGGAGCTCATGGCAATGTGAGTGTTTTTTGGGATGTTTTTGTGCTTTGCTATTGTGTGTTGATGCAATATAGCTCAAAGTCAAACAAATTAAAAGAAAGTCAAAGTTGACACTTAGTTTATTTTTAGTATTTTTAGTCTTTTAATCCTATTTTTGACTATTTCTTGTTCAACTATTAAATTGACACCTAAATTAATTCTAGAAAATATATTTTAGGTGACAAAGAGTTTTATATTTAAACAGTTTCACCCGAGTCAGCTTAAAACTCGATTTTTTTGCAAAAGAAAGTGTAAAAACCTTTAAAATTTTAAAACCGATTCCAAATCCGTTTTAATCAAACACGGGTCTATTAATACCTGAGGACTAGGTTTTGAAACATTTAAAACACCCTTGTAATAATTTTAGCGGACAGGTGCTCAAAATACTATTCACTAAAACCGGCGATAAAATTTTTGATTCCGTTTTTTATGAAAATTTCATGAATGCACATATAGCATGTATTAGGAATATAAATCATATTTTTAACACATTCTAACTCATATAACGCGTACACAGGTCAAAGCACGCAAAACGAGACAAAACACGCAAATCGAGGTTAAGATGAAAAGTGGGGTTTCACATTTATTGCTCTGATACTCTGCTTCTGCTTCTTTGCCTTTGGTTTGGCAAAAAGGGGGAGATAAATATGTTGTGCTGCTACTAACTGTTACTGATTAGCTGTTGTGCTACTACTGGTTAGCTTTTGTGTGTCTGCTAGTTCAATACATAGTTGTTTAGTATCTGTTGCAATAGGAGTGCTATCTTTTACAGGAGCACTATGTTTTCTACTCTGATACATTTATATATGTGTTTCATTGCATGTTGCAACAGGCTGATCATTGCTCTAATACTACTGTTCTACTGAATGTTGCACTAAGGATGTTCATTTGTTGCATCGGTCTTTTTGCACTTGGGAAGTAAGAGGTTATAATGACTGTGATATCAGGGTTTTGCCAAAACAAAGCCAAATGGGGAGATTGTTGAGCCAATTAGCTTGATTGGCGATTGATTAATTGATTGGAGATTATTAAGGCAATAATTGATTGACTATGTTTTGCAAAACTTATGATATTACCAAACTTGTATTTTTTACCTTTTATATTCTGCAGAAAAATCTTATGGTATCTTACCATATGAGAAGAAGATTTGTGTTAATTAAGGAATGACATTTATGGTATATTTACAAGGAAATGAAGAATAGGTTTTATGAGTCAAGGTTTTTTCTTGCAGCCCAAGATGATTTGCAGCAGGAAGTGAGTATGTATACGAGGCAAAAGGTCGCAGCAAAGATTGAGCAGACGTAGGCAGAAACAGAGTGCTACAAGAGAAAATACAAGAGAGTTGTCTGTCTAGTGTTTCGAGTGATGTTGCAACACGATCTGAGTTCTAGTACTTGACTGTATTAAGTGTTGCAATTTTGTTTTATTTGACAGTAAGTCATGAGCAATTTGTATGAGTCTTTGAGTGATTAGATTACTCTCTTCTTTATTCATTCTTCGGGAGAAGAAGGTGTAGTTCTCGGGAGAGAACGTTGCAAGTCGAGGAGAGCTCGCCAAACCGAAGTTCGTTAAGGAGTTCTTCATCCAGGCGTCAAAGGTTAAGATAGAGTCTTTACTTGTGTAAGTCCATTGATGTTGTAACTTGTTGTTTCTTAATGAATAGGTTTGTTGGACCAGGGGAGGTCCCGTGGACGTAGACCGCACGGTTGAACCACGTTAAATCTTGGTGTTCTTTATTACTGTTATAGCTTTATTATTTTCGCTGTTGTTTACTATTACTACTCATGTTAGAACATTAAGTGGAATAAACTAACTAAGCAACTAGAAAAACAATTTGTTAACGGTATATGATAGAACAAATATTCCAGCTAATGTTACAACATCACCTGTAACAGAGTTGTAACAGAATCATTCTACACCAGGTGTTTGCATCCTGTTTTTAGTCTTGATCACAGAGTTTTATTGATTAAGCATATTAGTCATCTTGCTGTGAAATTAATCCATACTTATACTGCACAACTATTAACAATATACTTATTCATTCGAGAGATGATTTTTGAAGACTACCCTAAACCTACAAGTAGGCAGATTGAAGAACCTGAGAATTTTTATTAAAGTAGTTATCCCATCTACCATTATAATTATGTTTTATCGCAATAATTTTTATTTTATTAATAAGATATATCATAAGATTAGCTTTTTTAAAAAAAAATTAAATTAAATTTAAGTTAAACTCCGTGCATAAGTAGAATTTCCTAAAAGTAAGCAACAATTTTTTGGCGAAAACCGTACATTTTTAAGGATAAATATTGACATAAACAATTGAAAATTATTGTACTTTATTAGTCACTCTGAGAAAAGTTTGATGGAAAAGGTTTTGGCAATGACCCTATATTGATAACGTTAGACTCGGTCAAGATGATGTTCTATGTTAAACATAGGATATGCAATCAATTTGTAATGACGGGTTTTTTTTCATTCTTTTTGGATAATGGAAGTTTAGGTCTGATTTAAATTTGATCGTAATAAATTGTTATCCAATTATTTTATTCAACTTTTAGATGTAATTTGTAATGATAAATTTAATCACTATAATAAAAAAAATTTCTTCCAACGTGAAAGAAAGCAAGACCCATCATAAAAAAAATCTCATTGAATAATGGTACAAGGCTCTAATTCTGTAGGTAAAAAATTTGGACGAACAAATAGAGACGCGAAACGCATCGAAAAGCTTCGTAAAGCCCGTGAATTCTGTACGTTAAAAAATATCCCATTACTTTTGGTTTGTTTAAAAATTTTGCTATAGTGGCTAGTGTGAACTAAAGAAATCGAAGTAATTTCTGATCAAGTTACAGAAAGCAAAGATCTATTGAAAATCAAGCTAAGACCATTGAATTCATTTCTTTTCGATTAGCTCCAAATTTCAAAAACTTCTTGTTCAAACTAGAATTTCATCGCTTGGTCGACGTGGTGATTATCAACATTCAAGCGAAGACCTTTGAATTCTCATTTCTTTCGATGTTTTTACTGTAAATTTCATTGTATTTCTTCTAGAGTAATCAAAACTTTTGTACTATCAAGCTAGAATTCAATGAATTTTTACTTACGATTAAAAACAATAAATAAATATAATAAAGTAAAAAATTACTGTAATAAATTTACATAAACTCTACTTTCTGTGTTATTAGTTATGAAACACTCTTTACCTGTTGATTGGATTTTACGTATTCCAACTAATATAGAGACCGAGTGGAAGTTGGTATTGGCGAAACCTCTACTATCTATGAATACCTTTTCTTTCGATAAAAAAGAAATAAATATAATGAACTCTTCGCATATAGTTTACACTTTTTTAGATGATATGGTAATTTAATATACTACTAGCCTAAATTGTCAAATAGTTTTGAGTTTAAGTCTTGTTACCACCCCCTTAAAAATACCAAAGTTGTTCATATCCCTCAGAAAGGATTCATCCTCCTTATTCCTCCTCTTTACGCTACTATAGCTCGTGGAGGTATTCCTTGAACTGAAATCTTCTTCTCTCATCCGTCTTAGTCTTTATCCACAGGAGAAAGAGGGTCATTTCTATGGTCAAAGATCACATCGTGCAAAACTAAAACAAACCAATTATGCTTACACATGTAGAGACGTGTTAAAAATAATAAAAAAAAATATAATAAAATTCTCTCTAATAACTTAAATTTTCAAATAAATTGAAAGTTTAACTCTTACCTAGACGAGAAAAAGTTCTTTTGAGAGTGAAATCACATAGACGACTTGAAGTGGATCGTGATATATAGCTAGTCAAGCGTTTTGAACAATTATTTTACCCTTTCAAAAAGCTACCTTAAAAAGTATAACATGTTACCATTGTCATAGTTTCTTCCAATAGAAAATCATTCAAGTCCATGAAGAAAGTCAACATAGGTATAGAAAATGCCTATGTTGTACTTTTAAGGTTGCATTTTAGACCAAAGCATGATTAAAAGATAAACTTGTGTAAGCGAAAGAAAAAAATTAGTTGAAATGGTCCAAGGACCTTTTATCTTTATACATGACTCCATACACTATGAATCACGTTAAGTTATGAGTACGAATGATTTCTTCTTCTAGAAAGAAGAATGGAAAAAACTGAACTAAATAATGGTCTAATTGATCTGAGTGTTTATGGATTCATATGTTATTTATTCAAATTCATTACGTTACCTTATACTTTTCTAAGGGTATTGGTCATCTATATCTATCCGAATGAGCCAATCAAAGGAGTTGCAACATTATATGCGAAATTAATTTATACTGAATTGAACAATGTATTTATGTTCCTTGACAGCTAATGCTTTTGTTAATTTCTTTTGTAGACTGTTTTCAAGATTGGAAGAGGTTAAAAGCCTTCATTTTCATTGACCAAAAAAAAGGCCTTCGTTGCAGTCAACTAGTCTCACTTTTAATACCAGAAGTTTTGTCATGTCCAAAAGCTGCCATTATGTACTAAGGATTGAGTGAAGTGGTCAACTAAAGATTGAGTGGAGTGGTCAGAGAGTAATTTTTTGTGATTAAAAGTTTCAAATTTAAATTTATATTTTCTTGTTGTAAAAATTGTATGTGCCTTATTTACTTAGCCAATGGTGCACTATGAGGTTTGTAGTTTTCAAGTAAATTTAATGTGATTCTACTTAAAGTAAATTTCTCATTATAAGAAAAAGGAAATTATTGTGTGATGGGTTGATTAATTGTTAATTACTTGAATGACAAATGCAACAGAGATATAGGCGAAAAAGAATCAAGAAAATAATAATGAAAGACCACATAAGAATTACGTGATTCGGCTATACCTAACTCCACAAAACAATTGAATAAATCACTAATGCGAAGGAGAAAGAGATTACAATCTCTTCAAAAGAAAAAACTCTCAAAACCTATACTAAATCTCTCTCAAGTACTATAATGCAATGAGATTGCAATACTGTAAAGTTATTCTCTCTCTCTCTCTCTCTCTCTCTCTCTTACACTACCCTATCCCATAGGGTGAGATATGGCTTGTGGCACCTAACTACAAACTAGAAGTGTTAAGTAACCACCTCATCTAAAAGCTTAATTAGTTGTTAGAAATAGGTTTATTATATTATTCATTATATTTAACACGCTCTCGTATGTGTAGACGGAGTTCGTTTTTTAGTCTTGCACTCGAACAATTTTAGTATTTTTAAATGAGTGGCAGTTTTACCAAAAAAAAGAAAAAGAAAAGAGTGGCAGTGAATTTTGAATCCAACTTAGCTTCTCTACAATTTCATTTAATTGTTATTCCGATTAATGTCACGTGTCATTAAATATTATTAACAGACTATATTAATTTGGCTAAACTAGCTTTTCAACTATGATTAGAAGCATTAACTATCAAATTTAAACTACCATATTTAATTAGCAAAACAAATATGGAAACATATAATTCTAAAAAAAAATCCATTTATGTCCCAAGAATAATGATTCGCTAAAATTTAAAATAATCACAAATAAAGTTACTAATTCTATGATCAACACGAATTATCTCAAACAAAAAACAAAAGAAATAAACAAAAAGTTTGAAGCTTTATAAAGAACAAGGTAGAGAAATCGGAAAAATAATTGTTTTGCAATGTTTAAATGTGATCTAAGTAGAAAAAAAAAATTGGTATCTCTAAAATTGTGTAAATGAACTTCGTTTGAAACTATTTTGCTATAATTGCTTCAACTGTAACAATAAGAAATGCTACATACTCTTTTTTACATATATATATATATATATATATATAATTAACTCTAAAGTCTTTTTTGTCTTATTACTTTCTTTCTAAATGATGAGTCAGAATCATAAGACTTTTTAACCTTCACTAGAAAAGTTGGAACAAAAATTATATGGCTTCTTTTATTTTTATTTTTATTTTTTTAAAAATAAATCGTATGACTTCTTGGAGCAAAAATCTAATGGCTTAATTTTTTTTTTAGTCCAACTTTTATAGATTTTTCTCTAGATTTTAAACACCATTTGTTTTTCACATTAAACACTTTGTGCATTTTTGGCTAGGCCTATAATTAAAAGCAATAAATCCTTTTTCTCAAGACTTTAAAGACCAAAAATCACTTGCTAAAAAAAATGCACACGTAATATTTTTGGAGCAAAAAAAGGTATGGCTTCAAAAGCTACATGTGGCTTCTATATTTGTTTTGTTAATTAAATATGGTAATTTAGATTTGGTATTTAATGCTTTCTAATCATAGTTGGAAAGCTAGTTTAGTCAGATTAATATAGTCCGTTGATGATATTTAATGACACGTGACATTAATCGAAATGACAATTGAGTGAAATTGTAGATAATGGAATTGTAGAAGAGCCAAGTTTGATGATACCATATTATGTTACTACCTCATCTAAAAGTTTAAGGTCTTAAAAAGGAATTTATTATATTATTTATTATCTTTAACAAAAAGGTCCAAACTAATGTTAATCCTACCAGGTCTAGGATTTCTATCTTTTACTCTCATTTGACTTTTACTTGTCTTTACAAACTGACCTGGACAATTCAAGTTAGTTTTCAACAAAAATGATACCATTAGATATATTTACTTGGGCCAACAAATACAACGATTTCATCGGTTTGTTCCGCCACATTTTGTCAATTGAAAAATAAGAATTTCGTCTATTATAAATGATTCTTGTGAAACTAATTAATCAATGGTTACAAAACCCTTTGTCACGAAAGGTTAAGGTATGTGCATGGTGGCTTCATAAGCAATTAAGAAGTTTGAATTTCGGATGAATGGGGAACTACGTCACTCTTTACTAGAGTTAGTTTAAAAACGTATAAAATGAGTTAAATAGCTTGAGTTAAAGCAATGTAGATTATAATTCTATCAACCCGACTTCAATAAGTGGGACCCTTTGGCTATTCTAATGCCATTCCTAGACCTAGCAGCGGACAGGTCTACAATATTATCTTCATAATTAGTTAGAATAATGAGTTCAATATACTATTAAGTACAATAAGAACAAAGAGACATTCATTAATTTATAAAAAGAAATCGGCACGAAGAAACTTCTAAGATATATCCGGCCGGTACTTAATACATAGAGATAGGAAATTAAATAATATGTCATGTAATTGATACCTCATATACAAAGCTGCGGTGTGTTAATCGTGAGATCAATGTTTCTCAGTTAAGTTTTTACCACTAATAAAATGTCATAGATCCCTAGAAAAGACGATCAATTTAGCTTTTGAAAACAACGTGAAACACTCTTCCTTCAATACTTTAAGCGAAATGCAACAAAATTAGAAATGGAAGGAAAATCCATTGATCGACCCTATCATCTCTACCTCTAAGAACTACCAGATTACCCTAAAGATGCCTTCAACATCCAAGGGTCATAGAGCGGTCATAAAACCCTACTTTTTTTATTTGTAAATATAAAACCATATTCAATAAGTGAAATGCATAACTTTTGCTAGGATGAAATGCATAAGTTGTTTGGTCTCACATTGGAAAAAAAGAATTTGGGAGGAGAATTTTAGAGCCAAATACAATAACGATTTCACAATAATAATTTTACAAGATAGATTCTTCATTATTATCTCGAGATATATATTGATTTATTAATAATAACCTTCTAAGTGGAATATTCTAATTTATCACTTTTATCTAATAATAAAGGTTATTGAACTACACTAATCTCTTTCCATTTTCTATGAAATTCAACACCGACATCTAGCGTCAAAAAATATTTCTAGTCAATGGCTCGCTATTATTAGTCTAGAAGTAAATTGGAATTGCACACACGAGTGTTATTGAATATTGATTTATACGATCGTAAGACTAGTTGTATCCTTGCTGTTACTGAATTTCAGTTAAATCACTTGCCGTGTTTGTACGACGGTGTTCATTAGAAAACACCCCGGTGTAATATTTGTCAAATTAATGAAATTTTGAATAGAGCGTTAGATGACAACTCGTATTGAAAATAAATTAACTACAATTGATTATTCCTAATGTCTTGAATAAAACTTAATTTCTGATCTAAAACATATATTGCACGTCATTAAAAAAAATAAATTTAATACTAAGTGGGACTCTCCTTATATAAAGAATAATGTTGAGATGGTCTACCATTAATCCGTGATGGTTAAGTTATCACATTATTTAAATAGTTTTTTATTGAACTTTATACGTTGATGTAATTTTATAAATAATTGTTAGAAAGTTTTGAACTCAAAACTTTTTTAAACTTAAATTCTCATATCGTATTAAGTTACAACATCATTAAAAAGTTTAGATTTAGAGATGGGATGATGAATGATTTTATAATTTTTTGTGTTTAACAATGATTTACACACCACCAGACCTTTGGTCCAGTGTTTTACTTTTCGTTATGAATATGAGAGATTTTGAGATCAATTCTCGTAAGTGATTTGAAAAAAAAAAAAAAATGACACACACAGACGTGTCCATCGGTGCTGGTGAACTTGTCTCTTAGCAAGAAGAAAATTCAATTCTCAATTCTCACATGCGTAACATCTATAAAACCGCCCTTGAGCACACCCTCACATGTACACCTATATTAATGATCACAAGAACACTGTTTTGCAGAAAAGAGCCATTTCGCATTGGAAGCCAATTTCTTGTAGAAGGCCTCATTTCTCAGTGATACCAAATAGACTTCAAAGAGAGTCGATCATCGTAATATTGTCCGTAACAGAAGTTTCGTGTACCGTAGTATTTTTTATAGTAAATCATGGGAAATTACATGGATACATGCATACAAAGGCCAGAAGAAGAGGAAAAGCAACAACAACGAGAAACAACAGGAGAATTAAACCTCGGAGGATTGCAGAAGGATGATCAGAATCGTAGTACGAGGATAAAGATTGTGTTGACAAAGGTGGAGCTAGAGTGGCTGTTGTTCCAGCTCAAGGATAAAGAAGGAAAAAGTTTAGAGGATGTGTTGGGAGAAATAGAGAGGTCAGGCAGAGGAAAAGCAGCCGGTGGATGTGGATGGAAGCCTTCTTTAGAGAGTATCACTGAGAGCCCTGAAGTGCAAGAGATGGACAGATGACTGCTTTTGAGTGTTGTCTTTACACGTAGCAGCTATTTTGGTTCTAAACGACGGTTGTTTTGAAAAAAATTTCGTTCTTGGACGTCATAGTCATCTTCTTTCTCTTTTTTTTACAAAACAACAGTTGTTTTGAAGAATTTTCCGATCTTTAACGTCATAGCCACCTTCTTTCTCTTTTTATTTTGCTCCTTTAGTGTACCAAGTTTTTTTGACACGGTCAGGACCCATGCTTGTAATTATTTGGTTTGCACATGATGCCTTTGAAAGTGGTTGAGGTAGAAGTTACTACTTGGTGCTTTTGGAGCAATCAATCTTCTCGCTTTTTAGGATTTTCTATTTTATGTAATCGATGTCCCACATTGGTAATCAAAACTTTTCATTGTCAACTTACAATCTCAGTTAAAAATTTAATGTATTAGAGAAAGATTAATTATTTTATTTATTTATTATTTTTAACATACTTTTTGACGTACAAATTCAATTTTACTCTTGAACATATTCTTTTAAACATATAGCGACAAATTTACTTTATTATTTATTATCTTCAACATTCATTTTTTTTTAGTGCTTTTTTGTTAACCAATTAACTTGAGTTCGTCCAACTTTTAAGCCTAATACTTCAAACTTGAGGGATATAGTTATGTTGGCACTTAATTCCCAAGCTTATGTTGGCATTTCCATGGGCAGGGTTTCCACAAAATGGTGCTGAGAAAAAGGAACAGATAATTGAAACTAGCTAGTGATGAATTTGTTAATTATTGCTATAATAGTTATGTATATGGACCGTTTGTTGCTTATTTTAGGCTCACGTTAAAAATAAATAAATTTTTGAACGCATGACTTCACATTAAGGGGTATGGTCTAAATTAGTGAAGCGCAAAATCTATTAAAATCGGTCTGTTAATTGATTCGAATCCAAGATCGAAGCAGATATTTTCTTGTACAATTTTGTTGTCAAGGAAAAGTGAGATTGATACTGTGCTTTAATGCCCAAGTTACTAACATTTTTATACAGCAGTCAACATGAACCAACATGAAGAGGACAGATTGATCATTCATTTTCTTTTACTTTTCTTTCCTTGAAAGGTATTATTGATAGCGAAAGCCGACCCATAACAAGGAATTTATGATATTGGTTTCATTATCAAGGTGGTTTTATGTTTATGTCCACAACGCGTAACAAATTTATTTTGATTTAAGAGAGGCTTAGTCGTATAATATATACTTAAAAATGTCATTCATAAGAATTGATCTTACAATTATCACTACAAAAAAACTGCTTTAGGCGATTACCAAAGTCGTCTCCATGCCGTCGGCAAATAGGTATTGACGATGGTTGGCAACGGCGTGGAGATAAATATTGGTTGTCACCAAAAGTAGTATCGCCAAGTTCTCTCCCTGTTGCCAAATCATCGCTTTTGGCGACGGCATTTTAGTCGTCTCCAAATTCGTCTCCGAATCGTGTCCCAATAATATCATCTCCACACCGTTGCCAAAAGCTCTTTGTCTCTATTCCGTCTCCACATCGTCTTCAAAAAATAGTGTCTCCATTCCGTCTCCACCTCGTCTCCAAAAAATAGTGACTCCACACCGTTGCCAAAAGCTCTTTGTCTCCAGTCCGTCTCCACGTCGTCTCCAAAAAATAGTGTCTCCATTCCGTTTCTACGTCGTCTGCAAAAAATAGTGTCGTCTCCAGTTCGTCTCCACGTCGTCTCCAAAAAATAGTGTCTCCATTCCGTCTCCACGTCGTCTCCAAAAAATAGTGTCTCCAATCCGTTGCCACGTCGTCTCCAAAAAATAGTGTCTCTAATCCGTCTCCAAGTAGTCGCAAAAAATATAGTGTCTCCACACTCCATAACATAAACTCTACATTCCATCTCGAAGCCGTCGCCAAAATTGCAACTCTCAAAATTTAATTTAATTTTTTGTTTTTCCACTAAAACCTTTAAATCTTCAGTTTTTATTAATTATTTGATTATTAAATGAAGATATAATACACATTCATATAATATAAATTATATTTAATTTATATTGAAAACTATATTGTACCACACCATTAATAAAGTAAACAATTCATAAACATAATTTAACACACTCGTTGCACATATTAACATAACAAAAAAACATGAAACTATTCATTTCCATCATTGGGTTAAGGCGGATCCTGATGAGCAGGTGGCTTCATCATCATCTTTGTCAGCAGTGCAATCTGTGCACGCAATTCTCAAAGTTCAGCATTGTGTTCTTCTTGAAGTCGTTCAATCCGCTCAGTGTGTTCTTGTTACGCTTTACGCAATTCCTCATTCTCTGAGATGTGTAGATCGAGCTTATCATTCAATGTTGTCGTCGCCCGAGCAACAGCCTGATGTATCTCTATCTCTGTGATCTGGCATCTGCCTAGTGGGTTGTGGTGTGCAGAAGACACTGAACCAGATGACCCGACCCCATATATGCGCCCTCTGTTTGGTTTGCCCACAACCTGCAGGAAGAGTGCATCATAGTCTATCGGTGTCGCTGCTGAATCAGACTCGGAAGAAACAGTTGTCTGCTGCACCAGTTCCTCATAATCAGCCTGTACGACAGAGCATCTGACTTAATCATTTTAGACATTTCGTTGGCAAATATATATATATATATATATATATATATATATATATATATATATATATCCCTAATTTTTTTTCCTATTAGCAATAACTTGCACATACCATGGTCTGTTCTGCCCTAGGGTCTGTGAATGGACCGTCTGGTCCCTTGCGATGAGCCCTTGCAAATACATCAGCCCTAGTCACTGGTGCCTCCCGTTCTTCTGCCTACAAATTTTTAAAATAGGAAAACATAACTACAAAAGCATTTATGATATGTTATATAATTCAATTTAATTACGACATTTTGTTCATTACATTTTCCTACTTACATACCAATCTCCTTGCAGCCTCTTCATAGGGGATAGGTCCTAAATGATGTGGAGATGGCCGATGCAGTCGGTTATTCAAATTTCGCTGTGAAATTGCCTGTCATTCAGAGGTTTCCCACTTTTCTTTCAACTGATCCCACGCACCATCGCCCACCCACCTCAGCTTCTTATTACTCGTCCGTCCTTTATTAAGGAGGTCACGTATACGAGATCCAGCTTTCGAATCAAACATTCGGCAAAACGCTGCTTCCTCACTTGGGAACCACTTGTAGACCCTCTGCAGCCATAAATTAATGCATATAACATATTATTTCAACAGTATTCAACCCATTGATTATAACAAATAGCATTACATAAAATATATAAACACGTATTTATCATACCTAAAAATTAGCGAACTACATATCCCTAACATCATTGAGGACCTCAGTCCAACTCCCCCAAGGCTGAGAATACCCGGCATTCATTGCTCTAGTGACTTCTCTTGTTTCTGCGTACGGTGTCCAACTACACATGAAGAAAACAAATAAATAGGATATTAAACAGCCATAACATAGGGGGAGTATTGGGATAGGGTTAACCATGGAAAAAATACAAAATCAAATACTTACCCACCACCGTCGAATGTCAAATGTGTCCGTTTGTCAACCTGTCACGCGACGTAGGCATCGTGCGAGGAGAACCCATAATATTGCCATGGCTCTATCCCAGCAGGTTGTTCTTGAGCTGATGTAGATGACTCAGGTTGTTCAGGAATCGGTGTGGATTGAGGCATAGGGTCGGACGCAGTCGCGCCATCAACGTGTACATGTAAATCCTCTAAACCTTGTGTTAAACCGAACAATGAAGTAGAAGGTGTAGACCTCTCATGTGGTAGTAATGGAACGTGCAAAGACACCTAGCCTGATGCAGCATCAATGGGCCCTCCAAACGTGCTAGTATGAGTATGTACCCTTTGTTGTGAGGGATACGAACTGTGTAGAATCCCGTGGTCCAATCCTACTGATGATGACGATGAGCCACGACCCGTCGACGGTTGACCGACAGAAGACCCATGACCAACTGATTGCGGTGCTCCTATGGATCCATGACCAACTGAATGCGGTGCTCCTGTCGACCCCCAACCTACTGAGTTCGGTGCTCCTGTCGACCCACGACCAGTCGATTGATATCTACCAGTGGACGTATTGGATGTACGCCCACGACCTGTACTTCCATGACCTATCCCCGTCCTGAGGAATTGTCTAATTCTTCCTGAAGAGTTATCTTTGCCTGCAGCCATCTCTGTTCCTCTACAAATACACTTAAGGAATTAACTGTCAGTGCTACACACATTAATACACACATACACATATTCCGTTAATTGAATTATAATTTTTAAATGTCATCCGTAAAAAAGTTGAATATATCAACATGATTGTTACATTTTTTTTCCAAACTAAGTATCATTTTCTTCATCATCATGAGCGTCATTATCATCACCGTCATCATCATCATCAGCATCATCATCATCATCTTCTTCATCTTCGTCTTCTGAATTATCATCATCATCATCATCATAATCTTCTTCTTCGTCGTCAATCTCCTTCTCCTCTTCTTGAGCATCATGTTGAGCATGTAAATCATTAATATCTTCGTATGATATTTCTATGTTGTCACCCGATGTATGACAAAGTGGAGGTAAACTAGCATCAGTCGGCTCTACTTCGGCCACATTCATGTCATCTGATTGAAAAGCTGTTTCTTCTTCTCCTACACTCTGTTGTCTTGATAGGTCATATAAATTTATTGGACGGATTTTAACCGCAGCCCACCAATCCATTCGATCTTTTTTCGCTCCTGGGTATTTATAGTAGTACACTTGTTGTGCTTGTTCAGCCAAAACAAACAGTTCATATTTTTGATACTTTCTCTTAACGTTCACTTCAACCTGTCCGGTCTTCAGATGATGCTTCACCCCTCTGTCTTTTGTGGAATCATACCAGTCACACTTGAAAAGAACGACCCTTGTATATTGCAATGTTGGATTATGATATTCAAGTTCAATAATGTCGTTCAAAACTCCATAGTATCCAACATCCTCAGTATTACTATCATTTATCCCTTTAACAAACACTCCACTATTGTATGTTGATTTTATCTTCCCAAAATTTAATGTATGAAACCGATAACCGTTGACCAAGTATCTTGACCAACTACGAACCCGTCTACTAGGCCACATTGAAAGACATTTTACACGATCATCAATGCCATTAGTGCCTATCAACTGCAAATCGCATAATAAGGTTATTATGCAAAGTTAAATGAACTCGTTAATTTAACAACAATTACACTTCTTAACATATACTTACATGGTGATATAACCACATCGGAAAATTATTGTACACTTCATATTGAATTTCCGTCGAACACAATTCAAGATAGTTTTGGCGAAGATATTCCTCGAACATGCTGTGGCAAAAAAATAAAATGTGTCGGCTAAATCATGTAGTTAAGTGTATGAGGAATTGTGAGTTCCAATTTTCAAATAATATACTTAGTCGTACCAGATATAGGGGGAAACTTCTCGGAAATTAGTCAAAACATAAATGTGTGCCACATGCAGTTCTTGATCATTTAAGTTTCGTTCTGTTTCCTTCCCAATTGGACATCTCGGGTAAGTAAATATAGATAAACAACCATCAGGGTATGTCACCTCGTTGTATTAGTTATTTCACGTAATACTTCTTGTTCTAGTACCCACGTGTGGTTCAAAATAATAAGAACAAAATGTTGATGTCTCGAGAATGTGATAAGCTTCACAAATTGATCCTTCAACGTCTGCTTTATTCTTAACCTTCTGTTTCAATCTTTGCAAAAACCTCTCGAATGGATACATCCAGTGATATTGTACTGGACCACCACAAATGGCTTCATAGACCAAGTGAATTGTCAAATGCTCCATCGAATCGAAGAAACTAGGGGGTAACATATTCTCCAAATTGCAAAGCGTGATGATAATATTTTCCTGCATCATTTCTAAATTGGTCCTTTGAAGAGTTGTGCAACATAGATTGGTAAAGAATAAACTTAGTTTGGCAAAAACTTGCCAAACATGTTTCGGTAGTAGCTCACGTAAAGCAATCAGAAGCAATCTCTCCATAAATACATGACAATCGTGACTCTTCATGTGTGACATCTTCAATTCTTTCATGTCCACGCATCGAGATAAATTGGAAGCATATCCATCAGGGAGTTGTAGGTCTCTAACACATTCAAGCAATGCTTTCCTTTTATCAACAGGAAGTGTGTAAACACCCATCTTCAATTCATGCTCACCGCATAATTCCGGACGGTCACAAAAGGTTGATACATCAACTCTAGCTTTGAGGTTGTCTTTTGTCTTACCTTTGACCGCCATAACCGTGTTGAAAACATTATCAAACACATTTTTTTCAATATGTATCACATCCAAATTGTGTCGGACAAGATGTGTCTTCCAATAAGGCAAGTCCCAGAAAATACTTCTCTTCGTCTAATTGTGCCAATCCCCAAAACCGTATAGTTTGCTTTCTCTCATGTCATTTATTTTCGGGTAATCTTTCACTAGTTCCCACAACTGCATACTATCTAATCTTGGCGGTGGTGGATCAGTTTCAACTCTACCTTTGATAAAATTCTTTTGTCATGCCTTAATGCACTATTCAATGGTAAGAACTGACGATGACAATCAAAGAAAGAATTTTTTCTACCTGCTGGTAATCGAAATGCTTTAGACTTATCCATACAATACGGGCATGACAGTTTTCCATGTGTGCTCCATCCAGACAACATACCATATGCTGGGAAATCATTTATTGTCCACATCAAAACAACCCTTAACATAAAATTTTTGTTTGTGGCAACATCATAACAAAGTACACCTTCGAACCATAAATTTTACAATTCTTCGATTAAAGGCTCTAGGTACACATCAATATTTTTCCCAGGATTCTTGGGACATGGGATAAGCAGGGTTAAAAACATGAAAGGATCTTTCATGCACATCCACGGTGGCAAATTATATGGTGTTAAAATGATCGGCCAACAAGAATAAGGTTTCGCATTTGAATTGAACGGATTAAAACCATCTGTGCATAAACCAGGCCGAACATTTCTGGGTTCACATGCAAATTCAGGATATACACTATCGAAATATTTCCATCCCTCAGCGTTTGATGGATGACAAATTTTTCCTTCCTCAACCTGGTAATTCTTGTGCCACTGCATGTGCTCAGTTGTCACCTTTGACATGTATAGCCTTTTCAACCTAGGAGTCAATGGGAAAAACCGTAATTGTTGATATGGTTTCAACTTACTCCGTTTTGAACCACGTGTTGTTGGTTTGAAACGTCAGTGATGACAACGCGGACAAGAATCTAGGTGTTTTCTGTCATTGTAGAATAAGGTACAACCGTTTACACAAACATCAATCTTCACATATCCTAGTCCCAAGGGTCTAATTAATTGCTTACACCTGTAAAAGTTTTCAGGCATCATATGTGTATTCGGCAACGAATCCCTAACTGTTTCAATCATTGTGTTAAAGCATAGTTCGCTTATGTTATGCTCGGCCTTGACATTCATGTAACGAGACACAACAGATAATTGCGTTAAGTTTTCACAACCTTCATACAGTGGTAAATCAGCAGCCTTCAACAACTCAAAAAACTGTTGTGCTTCAATGTTAGGTTCTTCTGTATAAAAGTTTTCATCACAATACCATTCTGGACCAACAGCGTCAAATATCATTGTCCTATAGTTATTTCTTTCTTCTACCATCTCGTCGTAATCATTATTTTGAAAATTGAACGTACGTATATTACAATTATTTGACATGTCTTCCCCGTGTTCAGTACATTTATAGTAGTTTACCATGAAACCTTTCCTGTAAAGATGAAGTATGACCTCTTCGGATTTTTCAAAACTGCGATTTTTGCATTTGGCACACGGGCATCTTATTTTTTCACCATCCATGTAATATCTTTGGCCACGTGCGAAATCTACGAATTCGTGTACACCAATAACAAATGCCTCGTTAAAATGCCCATCAGGATCGTGGCGATGATATATCCATTCACGACTTGTATCCATATCGAACAAAAATTTCCTATGTAATATTTAACATATTCAATAAATGACTTATTGATGTTTCGTTACATTTAGAGCATAATATTGGGACCACAACAGTTACACGGACCTTTTTCTATGTAACATTATGTGTAATAAATGCATTTATGCTTAATATATGTAACATAGTTTATTTCACCAAGATCCATGTAGATAAAGATCTTAATTGCAATAAATTAACTACTTACTTCTTAAGTTAACTTCCTAACTTAGCTTAAGTACCTATGGTTTAACCAAAATTTTTATTTTCTTCTATTGTTTAAAATGTCTCAATTTAGTCCCAACATATTTTCCAAAAAGTAAATATTTTGTCCCTATTTTTTTTAATTAGTGTTAATGTTGTCCAAATGGTTTTCTTAAAGTTTAAAATTCGTCTATATTATATAAGGAGAAAACTGACATTTTGTTAGGAATAATCAAAACAATAGGGACGCAATTGATAACTTTAAACATTACAGAATAAATTGAAACTTTTCAGCCAACAATAGGGACTATATTTAGACATTTTAAATAATATGGAATAAACTAAATTTTTTTTGCAAACAATAGGGACTAAATTTGAGATTTTTCATACTTATCTTACCACTCTAATCTAATCTATGTTACTTTCTTGTATTTAAAGTCCACCATCAAACATTCATTAACAAAACCAAGCATTGAAGATAATTAAAACACATAGTATATAATTAGAGTTATTACAACACGTACTACGACCTAACAAGCCATACAATATATAAATTCAAAATACAATTGTTCAACCAACACATATACATGCAAGACCTATACTTCTTAAGTGAAACAACATCAAAATGAACTGCGTAACCTATACTTCTTACATACTAAACTACTTATCTTACTTATTTGAGTGTGTTAATATAACATATTAATTTGTCTTGCTAAACTTATGAAATTAAATTATATATATTTATTACTTATTAATTATCTAAATTTATTAAGCTAACTTATTTAATTACTTAGTCTATTATCTTAAGTTTAATTACTTATAAAATTAGTCAACATATCATACTATCATAGAAACCGTCTAACCTAATTTAACTTACTTAATTGTCAAGACACACACGGAAGATGAAATCGGTATTCTTACTTGTTAATCACCTTAAATTTCTCACTCGAGTTAACTTAACTTTACTTAAACATCTTAATACAACTGCAAAAAATCAATTCTCCACCAACAACAAAATACCCCTTCATCCATTTACACAAACATCATCTTCACAATACACTTTCAACTCAATTATCATAATATACAAAATCAAATACATAACAAATAATCACAATAACTTTAATTTAATTAAACGGATTTACAATTACAAATAAATTTATTGTAAAACTTCCAACTCGTACAATCATCAAAATCACCTGAGCCGATTGAAACTAGATAAGCCGCATCCAAATATCTAAAGCCCAAAACCTTGCAAAATAAAGCCAAACACATTGTATTAATAAAAAAAAATACAATGTATAATCAAAAAATATTTATTACATTAACACTATGTAGTTTTGGCAAAAAAAAAAAATTAAATAAAATAAATCCGAAAAAAGAAAAAAAATCAGAAATAAATTAAGGAAATATTGCTCAACCAAAGTTTTGGTAAATTAAAACACAATTTTATTATATAAAACAAAGAAAAAACCGAAAATTGAAAAAATAAATTATAAAACTAGGAAAAATAACTGAATATTATACAAAAAAATACATAAAGAAAATGATATATATAACAAAATAATCAAACAGATTATATAAATGTTTATATACACATATATATACATACATATACGTATAGTACATATATATATATGTATATATACATACATTGTAAAAGAAAAAAATTATAGTATATTTTCGGATTTTACCTAATCGTCAAGGTAAGAGAGGGTGTTGAGCGGTGGGGGTGGGGGTAGGGGTGGTATGAGGTAGGGGACACGAGGGTTGGGGGGGAGGGGAGGGGGGTGTTGCTATGTGTATTTTTTCGTTGGGGGTGGGGGGCACTTCTGTATTTTATTTTATTTTTGAATTACAAGAGGGCAGCAGCTGCTGCCCTCTGTAAATATTTTCGGTGGAATAGGAACCAGCTATGCTGGTTCCCCATGGTGACGGCCTAGTGACTAACTGGGCCATCGCCAAAGTTTGGGGACCCGATTTGACGGGTCCCCATGGAGACGGCCTGGTCCGTGGAGACAGACCAGGCCGTCTCCCAAGTGTCTCCAATAGGAGACAACCTTGGCCGTCTCCAAAATGGAGACTGGGCTCTCCATTTTGGAGACAGCCTGGTCCAGTTCCAGTCTCCTCAATGGAGACCGGGCTCTCCATTATGGAGACGGCTCAGGCCGTCTCCAAAATGGAGACGGACCAGGCCGTCTCCAAAATGGAGACTGGACCTGGTCCAGTTCCACTCTCCATTGAGGAGACGGCGTGGCCCGTCTCTTCAATGGAGACCGGACTTTCCAGTCTCCATTGAGGAGACGGCCCAAGCCGTCTCTTTAATGGAGACCGATCTCTCTATTTTGGAGACGGACTATCTGTATCCAAAATGGAGATGAACCAGGCCGTCTAAAAAATGGAGACTGGACCTGGTCCACTTCCAGTCTCCATTGAGGAGACGGCCTGGGCCTTCTCCTCAATGGAGACCGGGCTCTCCATTATGGAGACGGCCCAGGCCGTCTCCAAAATGTAGACGGACCAGGCCATTTGCAAATTAGAGACTGGACCTAGTCCAGTTCCAGTCTCCATTGAGGAGACGGCGTGGGCTGTCTCCTCAATGGAGACCGGGCTCTCTATTATGGAGACGGCCCAGGCCGTCTCCAAAATGGAGATCGGACCTGGTCCACTTCCAGTCTCCATTTTGGAGACGGCACTATCCGTCTCCAAAATAGAGACGGCCTGGGCCGTCTACATTTTCTGGAGATGGATTAAGCCATTGCCAATTGTTTGATTTTCCTTGTCTTTCAATTTTTAGTTATAATTATTTAATATTTGATAGTTTATAATATATTGGTATAAATTATAAAATAAATGTTAATATACATCTTTAATTTCAATTGTGTATCTCAATTTATCAAACTAATATGTTGTTGAATTAGTAATTTAAATTTTTTAAAAACAAATATTTATAATTTTTTTTAAAATATATAGTAGATGAAGGTAATTCATTAATAATTCAAATGCTTTTAAATCTCGGTGTAGTAATTGGGAACGTCATGTCCTCAATTATTTGACCTATGGAAGACGAATGGTACGCATCCACGTGGTCGCGAATCATACATACGATAGGGACATGGTGTACTCTGCCACGGGGCATACGGAAATTGAATTGGCAGGGCCCCCATTCGCAAGGTAGATGGATTCAGTAACTTTTCAACATCGAAAATATCGTGCACGCCATGTCCCTTATTATTTGACCAATTGCAGACGAATGGTACGCAGCCACGTGGCCGCGAATCATGCGTAGGATAAGAACATGGTGTACTATACCACGGGGCAGCAGGAAATTGAATTGGCAGGTCCCCGGTTTGCAAGGTAGATAGACTCAACAACTTTTCATTGTCGAAATTAGCGTGCACGCTAGGTCCCAAATAATTTGACCCATGGAAGACGAATGGTACGCAGCCACGTGACTGCGAAACATTCGTGCATACATTACCATATTATAAAATGCTGGGGTGTCTCGCTACTGTCATCAAGTTGTCTCTACATAATTCAATTACTTGTTTGCTATATATAGCAGTCGAAAGTGTGCTTTCTCACACCGTCTCGAATTTTCAAAAAATAGATTGTAGTTAAATTGTTTCAAGGATGAGCAAGGATCAACAACACCACTCAGTTTCTCTTCCAAGACCAACAAAAGATGAAGAGGTGGATACGATGAAACCGTATCCAAATTACAGTAAATACGTTAAACCCCAACTTGATCTAAATGCTCCGCCAAAATACGACGGATACATATCTAATGCCCAAGTAGTCCAAAAAGTTCAAGACGACATGCTACGAATCTATTGCCCAAACGTATTTAAATAATATTTATATTTTTTTTATCATATTGGAAACATCGGCATTAGTACTATTTGTTACAATCCGTAACAATGTTATTGCGTTGTTCTGCATGATGTGTAGTGTCTGGTTGTTATGTTTTAGTGATCACGATGTACTATGGTAGGTATTAAGTTGGTGTGTTTATGTATTTCGAGCATATAATTTGTAACATGTTAATTATGTTTCCTATTTTGTCGTTTTGTTGCTGTATTAATAAATGATTATATGCAATCCTTTATTAATTATGAATGTAAAATTAAGTTTGTGTTTGTAATGATTTAACTCTTATAATAAAAAATCTTAAGTTGTTTCCTATTTAATCGTTTTGTTGATTTAGAAGAACTAATAGAAATAGTGGTGCATTACGTTAAATATTAACCATATATATAAATTGTTCTTCACGGAGACAATAATGCGTCCCATTAACTTTTCGAAGGCTGTAAATATGTTTTGTTTATAATAATAAAAGACATATTTTGTTTTGTAAGTAATGATGAATAACTTATCGTTACAATCAAAGCCTCAAATGTGGACGAATTACTTAAGTAGACGCCAAATCATGACATTATAAGACGAAAAATTAGGAAGTACTACTTATATGGATAATTATTACATTAAAATAATTCATTAATCTATAATTATAAATTTTTGGCAACGGCAGGGTGATTAAATTATGACGCGTTTTGTGGATCATCTCAAACTATGAGCCACTTGGCGACGGCATAGAGACAACATGTCATTATCTGTCACCAAATTGTCACCATATGGTCACTTTTGGAGACCGCATATGATGTTGTCACCATATTGTTGCCAATTGGCGACGGCGTGGGGACGACATAGAGACAACATGTCATTAGCTGTCACCAATCAGTCACTATATGGTTACTTTTGGAGACCGCATATGATGTCGTCACCAAATTGTCTCCAATTGGAGACGACCTGGGGACGGCATATGTAGGTCATCTCCAAAATGTAACAAAATTGTCACTAAATTGTCACTAAAGTGGCGACATCTTACTCCGTCTCTATACCCTCGCCAAGTTGATGACAAAATGGCGACAACCCCTCGCAGAAATCAGTTTTTTTTGTAGTGTATTTCTTGCACTAGCTTACAACAAAGAGCATACTACTAGATCAAATGCATGTTGATGTGTAACAATTTTATAAAGTCATAATAGAGTGAATAATTATAAATTAATTTGTAATTTCTTTAAAGTCATTTTTTATTGATGGTTCTTTTGTCTTTCTTCTAAAGTTCCCAAAGCCAAATGGAATAATATGAAACTCTCATACCCAAGCTTCAAATTGACAAAAGGATAACTTGCTCTTTGTTATACTCCATGCTATTAATAGAATCTTGATTATGTTTATACGTAATGGGAAAATTTTTACACTAACACAAACTAGTGAAAACTAAGGAATGAGATTGAAATACTCGGACGAGATCTTATAGATATAGAACTGACAAAGATAACAATTTTTTATAGAATTTAATGGTGTTAATCAAATTTATATAACCGACCCCTTAATATTTTCTCACCTTTGGATAAAAATACTTTCAACTATTCCAACAAAAAAAAGCAAGTCTCCTCTCAAAGTGTTTCACCATTGGATCCCATATCGCCTT
This sequence comes from Ehretia macrophylla, assembly GCA_037974665.1. Classification (NCBI taxonomy): domain Eukaryota; kingdom Viridiplantae; phylum Streptophyta; class Magnoliopsida; order Boraginales; family Ehretiaceae; genus Ehretia; species Ehretia macrophylla. Next base: position 32,383,209 of record CM075773.1, on the reverse strand, counting down.
AGACTATAAACAATAATATCTATTTGAATGTTATATATATTACAACCTATATAATAAACAGCAGAAGCTGAAAACTCTCGCTAAGCACGAAATTTTACGAAAGGTCGATCTATTTCGAAAAATATTAGTGAACCATGATGATTGAAAATTTAGGTTACAACTTCTGTGAAGCTCTTAATTTACTCTTCAGGAATGCTTTGAAGCAAGCAATCACTGTTGTTGCTTGGAGAAATAACACTCACACGATAACTTGGTACTTTGATGAGCTCCTGAGCCACATCTTTGAATTCAAGAAATCTTCCAGCTTTGCATTTCGATAGCAGTTGTGCAGCTTCTTCTTTTTTCAACAAAATTTTGACTTTCAGCCTACTGTTGTCTGTAACATAACCATTAATGGCTATGTTACGTTGAGCTGAATGAGGTTTTTCCGGTGTTCTCGCTGAAACACTTGGCTGTACTCCTTGCTTATCGCATTTTGGGTCAAAACCATTCTCATTTCCTTCTTTGTGAAGTAAGGTTTCTGATTCGAACTTCATTCTTTTCTTTTGCTTGACAGAATTAGCTGTAGGCTTGATCTTATCCAACTCATGATCAGTGAATACGCAGTCTTGAACCTTTGATTTCATTGCTTTGTTTTTTCCACCAAAGCTCCTCAAGAAGCCCAACATTTTGCCCATACTAATTTAGCTCGTGCAAGCACAGAATGGTTTTATTTGTTTACTTTTTTGCAGTAGGTTGGGGGGGGGGGGGGGGGGGGGGGGGGTGGGGGTATCGGATTTTGTGACTTAAAAGTGGTTTGATGCACGGAATTCTTGCTAATTAAGTGGGAACTATTTTGAGGTTTGTGACTGGTGACTATGTAAACGAAGAGATGTTCAAGAAGTGTGCACCTTGAAAATGATTCAAAACACGAAGTTTCTGTTATATGCAAGTTGTTAAAGGGTCGAAAAGATGAGGTTTTTGACTTTAGACTATGTAAAATGAAGGATGCTGAAGAAATATTGTGTGTAGCTTGAAAATTGTTATACAGGAAGTATGGGGTTGGGAATTTGAGGGGACTAGTTCATTACAAGAAATTTTACTATGGACAAATTTGAAGAAGTATTTGACCTATTTTGAAGTTGGTGACTTATAACTATGTATTATTAAATGAAAGGATCCTGAAGAAATGTGTGCAGCTTCAAGAATGATATATAGAGCTGGTATGGTGGGGCTTTGCATGGAGTGGTCAGTGGAATACAATTTGGGTTGAGGTGTTGAATCAGTCCAACACCGAACGTATGGATTATTGACGAATTACTGAAGTCTTGCACATTTCATTTCAATTTTCAGTCAGAAGTCAACACTTTTTTTCCTCTTTTTTTTCAACAAGAGAGTTTATAATATCAGGGTAAATAAGACTACATATAAAGGGACAAATTAAAAAATATACATAAATTTAAAAAATAATATAACAACAAATTCAAATCAAGTCCTATTATCAAGATAAATAAAACATAGAGTTAAGGGGGCATGCATTAACCAGAGTTAAATATGTGATAGAAATTCAGCCTGCATCAAGTTAAAGAGCACCTATCGGAACCATCGGAGAAACAATTAGAAACTCACTAATAGTGAGCGATAAAAACACATGTAAAGGGGCACGACCAATCCCCTTGGAGGCAACTACTCAGAAGCCCTAACACCCAGCCACTCTAATCTCACTGGTACGCGACGGGAATTACAACTAACATTCAAAACTGAAAAGTGTAAATGCCATCCAAGATTGCTAGTCCTAGAATTTTAATTGCATTATCATCTGAAAAAAAGTAGAGCCAATAATAAAACTATAGGTCCTTTTCTTTCATTTCTAACTTGTTATCAATCATCATATTATAGAAAGAAATCAAACTTATAAAAAGTAACCGGCCCAGTGATCACGCAACTTCTCCATCAAGTATGATAGTTTTTTTCTACCTAAGGCCAAATTCATTATGTTTGGGAGCTCTTCGAGTAGGCTTCAAACATTAGACACTAAAAAAGTTCTCCAAAGACTTGGTCTGAGAAAATGACTTTCACCACCAATAAGTAGACCACTAATAAGTATACTTTAATTACTTATAGTCAACATTATTGAAAACAAATTAATTATGTAATTCATGGAATTCTGTTGTGTTGCAATACAGTCAATATCAGTTTGAGCCCCTTGTCGTTTACTAATTAAGAGTTTCTTGGTATGAGTAAAGAAGAATCAGCTTATTTAGATACTTATCCCAAAATTAACGTCAATCAGGAAGAAAATTAAGGCCACTCAACTTCAAACATCGTATGGATGATCCAATACATGAAATTTTTATTATGCACGAAATCTATGAAATAAAAAAATTACTAATTGTGATTAATTCATCCAAGAAAAGTTTACGAGAAAATTTTACGGCTCTAATATGGAGAAGTTTTCAAATGGCATTTCAAACCATATTGAGGAGAAGATGCACATATCACAGTATGTGAAGTTCAGACGATACATAGTATACAAGGAGAGCTAATATGTTTATCTTGCTTATCTGAGTCAAGCCTAGCTAGTTGGGTTGGATAAAAGCCTGATAAGGCGTTATTAATCCTAAATAAAGGTTTTCTCAAGAGATGTTCAATTGAACTATCTACCATGTTTGTTTTCCAAATATGAAAGCACCTATATATTTAATTTCTTTTCTTCTTGATACAATACGATCTTTAATCATATATATTTTTCAAAATTTCCCTCCCCCCCACTATGAATGGCAACTACAATTACATTACAAAAAGATTTTATTTCAATTTTCAACCATTTGAGTTAAACTTAGCTCCTTTGACCAAAAAAGGGAAATTAAAATAATCTAAATAGTCCTTTTTGTTTTCATTTTTTCCAATTTAGTTCCCATTAATATTTAAAGTGACCAAAATGGTCTTTAACGTTTTAAACAAAAGTCCAAAATAGTCCTTGTACTTAAAACTCGGTTAGTTTTGACCAAAAAATATAAAAAGACCAAATTACCCTTACTTGTTTTACTAAATTACCATCGTACCCCTGCTCAGATGTAATTCGCCCCTAGCCTTTTTATTTTTTATTTTTATGAATTCGACCTTTTGATATATATCATATGATATTATTTTTTTGGGTCAAAAATATTATCACATTAATTAGGGACTAAAGTAAATTTTCGGTACTGAATTAACATTTTTGATTTGGCAGTTGGGCGGCTCTCTCTAAACTTTCTGTGAACGACACCGGGAAGATGTCTATGCCAGATCTTTCGTATCAATTATTCTTCTGTTTGGACAGATCGCACCATCCTTTTGATCTCTTAGCTTATAATTGAAATTATATTGTAATACCTTTTTACATTGATCAAGTAATGATCAGCCATTGATGTCTTTGTTTAATGATTCAAAGGAAAGTGAACTGATCCGTACATGCATTGGGGCTTAGTTTGTGTTTTAACCATGTGGACATACTTCGATATGAGTGAGAATTGGGGTAAGTTTTGCAAGTTCAAATGAACGTATCAAGTTCAAATGGGTTTTCACCATAAAGACAAAATAAAGGCTCGATTCGCTTTGAGTAATAAAATAATATTTTCGTGTTATAAACTCTATTCTTTGTTAAGAACTATGAGGTTCCATATTAAAATCAATTGGTATTCAGTGAAGTAGTCTAGGACCTTATAAAATAGCCTAGAGTTTTTGATTTTCTAATATAGGATAAGTATTATATTATAACACTCTCCCTCATGTGTGACCTAATTTGAGAGGAGTTACATATGAAAGATTGAATATACATAGTAGATTAACACATGTGGAAGATTGAAGATCAGTGAAACATGACACACACGAAAAAATGAACACAAGTGGACTCGATTTGAGATCGGTCGCATGTGGATGAATATGACTAGACCAATGATCCAGCTCTGATACCATGTTAAGAATTATGAGTTTCTATCTTAAAATCAATTAGTGTTAAGTGGAGTAGCCTAAGATATTATAAGGTGACATTAGAATTTCTGATTTTTCGATATAGACCATAAGTGTTATATTATAACATTTTTCAACATAGATTTTTCACGTATAAAATCTATGTAGTATATTAGACATGAAAACATGGTGCAACAACCCTGCCTCCTGCCACATCTCTCATTCTGGAAATATTGTATCATTGAAAGTCATCGGCAATATGGTGCAAAAAAAGTAATGTAAAAATATTTATTTTGTTTATGAATTATGTGAAGTGTATATTATTAATTATGTAAAGTGTATTTTTGTCTACATTAGAAAGATAAGAAACGATAATTCATCTATACATTCAATATATAACATAGATCAAGGATATAGTAGAATATGTATCTCGATCATCATACATTTATATGTGATTCCATTAGATTTAATTGACAATTGTGAGCCACGCTAGAGAAGTATCTGAATGAGGCCGTCAGGGATTGGGTATAAATTACTTAGGTAGCGATTTGTTGTGGTCTGAGGTCTCAAATTTGAATTTATAATTTCTCATAATAAATATTATTTTACTCTTAATTGACTTGAAACATATGTTAGAACACACAATTGCACCACAGGTTTATAATCTTGAGGTTGATTCAATTGGTACTACCTAAGTTAAGCTTCTTGTCATCAGAAAAAGTATCCAAATGAGAATGATTGGATTATTGAATAAGCAAGTTAAACAAAAGCATTAGAACATTTTTTTTCAAAAAATGCTTCGTGCTAGCATTAATAAATAATTAACTAGTCCCCGAATTGGGAAGACAAATACTACCACATTTTAGCCTTCCACAACGGATTAGAATCTTTTCCTAACTAAAATTTATTCTAACATTTTAACATTACATCATAACCATTCATTTGAAATTTAAATTAAAAAACTTGGAGGGAAAATGGTTTTGTTAAGTGAGTAAATGGCTAAAATGCATTAATCGTTAGAAAGTTAGAATAAACTTCTAATTAAGAGAAGATCTAAATCCATCCGCAACACTTTAATTGGACAAATAGTAAAACTGTTGTTACAGTTAGCTTTTTGCAACACTCCTTTTAGTTGTTGTCTAAAACATATATTTTTTGCAACGATTTTATCTCATTGTGGAGTATGTATATTGAGTACCCATTTGGTTAATAAGTACATTAACAAATCTGAACACTACAAGGAAAACTGGAATTTGCGATGGCCAAAATCTGTTGGCAATTTGTCTTCCAAGAATAATTGAAAAGAATTATCTCTAGTTTACCTTTACAACGCTTTATAAACATTGCTTATAATATTGTGGTGTTTTATATTTAAATCCCAATAGAACATCCTATAAAACTAGACCTACCAAAAAAAATAAAAAATAAAAAACATACCAGATCCCAAGCATTATACAGTTAAACTTTTTTCTCCTCCTAGTACACCAACATCAAAATCATAGATAATACACTTCTCAGTCTAAATAAAAGCAAAAACCTCTCACTTTTTTCTTTCTCTCAATCTAAATCTCTCTCTCTCTATATCTATTTTTCTTTCGTCCAAACTTAATTTTCTTTTTTATGTTTCTCCTTTCCGCCCATGCCTCTTGGAAAAATTGAAAGGGAAGGTTCAATTTCGTAAATAGGAAAGAACAAAAAAGAAGTAATAAAATTCATGGGAAAAGAGTGAGAGGGGAAGAAAAAAGAAAATTATTACAAACGTAAACAAAATTAACTAATATTAAAATTTCACATTGAATAACCAGTTACACTAGAAGTATGAACACCATTAAATGACTTAAAACCCTATTTTTAAGTTGTATTATGATGACTTAAAACCCTTTATAAGTTGTATTATGACAATTTATTAATCATGTTATATAAGCATATATCCCTCAATTTTTTTCTAGCAAAACAGAAAATAGATATATAAAAACTTAGATTACTCTATTAATAATATTAATAGCTTCATCTCAATGGGATTGTATCTACTAAGTGTCTTTCTGGTGTTGTTCACTGGAGAAGTTTCTACAAGGAAAATATACTTTCCAAGCATTGACACAAACTATAGGATTTCATATGGACAAAATAACATCGAGTCTTTGAACAAAGGCAGAGAACTTCAACTCTCCCTCGATAAATCATCTGGTAATCCCATGTTACTTTATTTCCTCTTAACGTATCATTTATTATTTGAAGATATATGGATAAATATTCTCTCTACTCTTTATACACGTCTAAGCACTTTAATAGTCCCATGGCCATGCTTTAATTAGTTCAACTTTCTATTCATAAGAAGTTTATATTACATTGTACCCTTTAGGGTTAATTTAGTGGTGGAGCGCTTTAAATTAACCTGGGCAAGAGATTTGTTTACGTCTTGAGTTTGAATGAACCAGTGAACTAATTTCCTAAGGTCATACCTGCCAGATTTTGTATCTGACAAACCTGAATCATCATTCCTTTGACCAAGGCAATTGCAGATCTATTATCGGGCCAGCAGGGGCTTTGATCCAGAAAAATATTAAAAATTATTTATGTACTTTTTCACAAGAAAAAAATTAAATATCTATATATTTTTAGTTAAAAAATAAATTGGCCCCCATTGAAAAAAATACTTAGTTAAAAATTATGTGTTTTAGCCTCTATAAAAATTCTTGAATTCACCTCTGGACCAAAACATTTGTCTTGAGATTTGGCACCATTGAATGTGAGTCCGAAAGGACTATCTATGGAGAGCCCCCATTATCAAAAGAAAATAAAATGAAAAAGCTTATTACATTGGTTAATTGAAGTGCCACAACATCCCAAACACTAAGTTGAAGGTGCACTTTTTCTTGATTACTCATGGAAAACAACATGAATTAATTTATATAACTGAAAGCATGATAACACTTGGTGATTAACAGGGTCAGGGATCGAATCCAAATCATTCTATGACTTAGGGTTCTTCCACATGAGGATAAAACTACCAGACAATGACTCTGCAGGAGTCGTAACAACATTTTATGTAAGTTAAAAATGTTATAACTAAGATTGGTAAAAACATGATCAATAGGTAAATATATATAAAGAATTATTAATGATTATAAGAATTATACTTATTAATTTGCAGCTAACATATTACACGAACAACCATGACGAAGTGGACTTTGAGTTCCTTGGAAACAGGAAGGGAAAACCACAAATTGTTCAGACAAATGTCTTTGCAAACAGTGTAGGAAACAGAGAGCAAAGAATTCGTCTATGGTTTGATCCAACAGCAGACTTTCATTACTACTCAATCCTTTGGAACTCTAGTGTAAGTCTAAAATCTTAGAATATCAAACACCTATTTGTTAAATGATCACTTTATCTAAAAATTTAAATTGTTAGGTAGTATATACTTAATTAGTTTGATATATCTAACACGTTTTCTTATGTACAAGTGAGGTTTTTTATTAGCAAATGCACATGACAATGGAATTATAGTGTTAAAACTTGTGTCTCCAATATAATATGCCTTGTTAGGTGCGAGCGAAATTTAAGATATATATGTGGTAACGGGTGACAGTAATTAATAGGATGACACTCCAACAGCCGCTTTACATGCCAATGATATCTAAGATATGCACATGGCAACAAGAAATAACAATGAGACTTGGAGCCATGTTCTGTTTGATAAGAGGCCTGAGACCATGTTAAGAGAGCATTTGTTCTGAAAGTTTAAGCTGTTAGATACTACACACTTAATTAGTTTGATGTCTCCAACATTAATGCCTACATTTCAAAGTAGAGTTTACCAATAGTCAAATTATTCCTACATATCCAAGCTAGTTTAAGATTCTCCATAAAATCATTTTATATCGAAACAAGTATATATAAAAGAGAATTTAAAGAGCGTTCTTAAATATCATTTCATTTTTAACACTCATTTATTACCTCTTATTTAGATGCATACTTGGTAAAATAAAAATAAAAAATATTTCTCTCTCTTATTTTAGCATGTCAACAAATTATTCATGTATGTAGTAATAAAAAGGTGATCAAAATGAGTGATATCTAACATTTTTTCAAATTTAAATTGTCACTATATGCATTATTGACTCATTTATTTTGCTAATGTTGGGCTTACCATAGGCTCTTTATTGACAAAATTCCCATCCGGGTATTCAAGAACAATGCAAATAGCGGAGTCATCTATCCTACACAACCAATGCAAATAAAGGCAACAATATGGAATGCAGATTGGGCAACTGATGGTGGCCTGACAAAAATCAACTGGTCTCACGCACCATTCAAGGCTCATTTCCAAAGCTTCAGCATTGATGGATGTCATGTAAACTATAGAACCATAAGTTGCAATGCTTATAAGTTGTGGTGGAATAACATGAAATATTGGAGACTAACCCCAAGTCAAGAAAAAATATATCATGACACCATAAGTAAATATATAATCTACGATTACTGCAATGACAAAAAGAGGTACCACACACCTCTAGAATGCCAGTAATGTAAAGAGAGTATCCAATTAATATTTCAATCCAGATCTTCTCATTTCAATAGAGAAGTGTCTTAAAATTCTTTTTTTTCTGGGCGACATGAGAACACTAATAGTTGAGATGACTGCCCGATTTTTCGTTGGAGCCCGACATTTAACTGTTAAACTTTTAGATACAACAGTACACCCCAATACTTGCACCAGTTCGATCAGTCAAGAGTTTGATCTTAATTGGTTATAATATGAAAATCTCTATGTGCAACAGGTTTCAAACCCGTACTCCATAGGTTTCCATTACAATTGACTTGGACCAAAGAATAATTAGTGGTAAAAGAAAATAGACTAGGGTCTAAACTTTAATCACATGGAAATATTAAGGATATATATGCAATGAAAGTAATCCAAAAAAAATAGTTTTTTTTTTTATCTTATATATATTTAGACAAGAATACGTCAAAAAAGATATCCCTCTTGTGCGTGTTAAACACATAATTAAAATAGATGAAAAAATAAAGTTGATGAAAGGGATAATATGCCACTTATACAAAAACTTGAAGATCTAATTTATTGTTTTTGACACTTCAGATGAGTTTTATACACTTTTGCTAACCAAAAGAATGTAGTAACATTAATTGATTTTGGTGTGGTCATAGTGGTTGCACTCCAATTCTTCGAAAGAAGTTTTATGGAAATTATTAGGATTTTCATGAATTGAATACGTATGCATACACATGCCGATGCAAAAGGAGTTTGGGAGAATTATTGGTTTCAATGAGTGTTTGATACACACGAGCGGAATTATATGGGGGCTCTCACTTACTTAAACAACGGAGTTATTAACAAGTAACTTGGAACTTTATTTTTAAAAATGTATAAATTTTTAAGCTACTTTTAAATTAACAATTTAATTTAGCCTCCATTGAAGATTTTTTTATTATTATCCATATATGAGTGTTGAATTATCTATTTTTAGCCACGTGTCGTATTTGGTAGGACCTCCTCAAACTAGTTTCTTAAATGCCGTGAAAACTATTGTCCAATTTTTAGAATCTTTAAATCAATCTGTTAATTAATTACTTGACAAGCAAATCATTAATTAATACAGTAGAACCTCTTTAAATTAATAGCGTTGAGGCCACTAAATTCTATTAATTTAGCGAGATATTAATAACTATTAATTTATAGATACATTTTTAATTTTTTTGGCTTTATAGTAAACATATTATGATTATGATGTCTTTTTTTGAAAAATGACTTGTATTTTTTCAGTTTAATTTGAAAAGATAAGTAATGAGAATAGATGATAAAATTTAATTTAGTAGGATTAGAACAAAATTTTTCTAATCTCGTATCCAAGTTCTTGTAGGACTAGGATGAGAACTAATTTCTCTAATCTCATATCCTAATCCTTGTAGGATTATCTCAATTTTTTTCTTTAAATAATTAAATATGAAATTCAACTAGATTTGAAGTTCAACAAAAGACAAACTACTTTTAATTCATATTTTTAAAAAAAATCTCATAGCCAATTTATTATGTACTTTTTAGCTAATTATTAATTTATGAAATATTTTGGTCAATAAAATACAAAGAAATCTTTTTAAATGTATTATCTTATAATTTTATCGAATTTATCAACTTTTTACACTGGTCCCAAGTCGGGACCAGACATTTTTATTAATTAAAAGAGATTATTAATTTATCGAACATTAATTTAAAGAGATTCTACTGTATTAGAGCCCCTTAATATTACTTGACAAGTAATAAACAATAAATAAGAACGTTGGAGCTTTTTTTTTGTTTTGTTTTTTGTTTTTTTTTGTTCTTCTCTGCTACCAATCCTTTATCCCTTGATGTTGATTTCCAGACTTAATTGAAAGTCTTGAACCATCAAGCTCAAGGAAGCCCAGTAACGTTTTTCCTAGGATTCAAGAAAACTGTATAAATACAAAGTCATTAGTTGTCCACCCTCTCATCTCACAAAACATTCTCGTACTTGTCTACTTTGTATTTTCACAAGACATGTCCAATAACATCACACACACTATAGCTAATCACGCTCAGCGTCAGCACTATGCCTCCTTTGGCAGCCATTACACCACTGCTCCAAGCTTCTATGATCAAGAAACGCAATTTTCTACGGCCAACAATGTCAATGTCACCACTGCTCCAAGGTTCCATCAAGAAACGCAATTTTCTGCGGCCAACAATGTCAATGGCGCTTCTTTACTATCCCCTTATGGCTCACCAATGATGGCGGTTCATGCCACCAGCCATATCATCAGAGTATGCATAATCCAGCACTATATGCCTCGCATGGCTATCACGATTATTATAATTATGTTATAGTTCAGGCAATTACAAGCCCAAATCAAGTGATGGATCGTGATCCAAGTGTAGCAGGGCCCAAAGCAAATAACGAACGCACAAGCCCAGGCCTTAGGAGAAGCAGCATGGCAAGGACCATGCCTCAGCATCTAGAGAATTACGTGTACAGTTAGTTACATATAGAATGTGAGAGGCAAAGAGCATGTGATGTATGAGGGGTATAAAGAGATACAAACAGCATAGTGAGAGGTTAAGCAAGAACTATCTTTCATTTTGTCTCTTATTTTTCTGTATTTTTCTTTCAGCTGTATTTTTTAATACAAATCTCTCTTTCTGTTTATTTAAATTTTGCTGTTAAATCATTCCCTAAAATCCCAAGTCGTTACAAATTATCAGAGTCTGCAGCCAGAACTCGACGTGAGTATTGCTGATCAAACAATGCCTCTTCTTGACCAACTAGACGTGAGTATTGCTGATCAAACAATGCCTCTTCTTGACCAACTAGAACAACAACTGGAGGAAGAAACGTTATTGCCGTTTGCCGACCATGGAGAATTCGTAAATTATGTGAACGGCTTAATTGAAGATATAGCTGATCTTGTTGATGATGTGAATATTGAGTCGTCGTCTATGGATGTCTTCCAGAATTTGATGACACGGACGTATGAAGGGAATGCGGATAAAGATGAAGGTTGCGATACGTGTGTTGTGTGCCAAGAAGAATACGAGAACAATGAGACTATTGCGACTCTGCAGTGCGGCCATGAGTACCATGTAGATTGTATAAACAGATGGTTGTCAACAAAGACTTCTTGCCCTATTTGCAGAGCTAAAGTGTACTGATATTAGTTATTTAGAGTTATGTTGTTGGTCTCAATATTTATGGTTGGCACGTTGGGCTAGACTAGGAATTAGTTGTGATATGCCGTAGGTTTCCCAAAATATAAATTAGGTACAATAACTCTTCCGACAGCCATCAACGTTTGTAAAATAGGTAAAGAAAAATATCAATTGCACTGCAACAAACATGTAAATGGAAACTTTTCAATCAATATTATCTATGCGTATAGATCCTAGCAACTATGTAAGAAACTGACTTATCTATCCGAACTTATGAAATATTTTTCCTTATACCACAAAATTTTATTGTAATACACTACTCTTGTTTGTAATGTCTTATACATAATTTGTGACATTCTTTAATTGTTATGTGAGAATTGAATTTTGTCCGGACAGAAGGTGGTTAAAATTTACACATCCGAACTAGTTATACATCTGCCAAGATTGGGAATTAGCATCTACTAAGCAACTTGGCTATGGAGCAGTTGGATTCATACTCAACCGGCATTAACTTTCCTTTAAAAAGTCCAATCCAAACAAGCCGTTAATTTCTAGCAACTTCCCTCTGTAGTTTTTCCATTTAATGAGTTCATCTCAAAGTAATTTTAAATGTTGGTGTGTTTGGAGACAGGAATCTAGATGACTGACAGTATCACCTTTGTTATTGTGGAAGATGCATGCAGCATTTTGATGAAATTGTCGTGAAAAACTATCCTGATGATTTCTTTTCATGAGATATTAAGGTATAGAATGTACTTATATTGTTTTCTTTCTGTAGGTGATACAAATTGTTTCTTAGACTTATAGCATTTCTCTGGTTTACGTGACAACTGTTATTACATACATGTCATAATATGCTCTTCATGCTTGCTAATTTGTAGATTAATATTAAGGCTCCTATAACTTCTATTTATTTCTTGCTCTAGGATGATGCTCTTTTTGCAAGTCTTTGCTCTACAGAGAGTAATTCTGCGCGAACAAATCATATCATGATATGATTATCAAAATGATGCTTCCCCAGCTCACCTAAATTGGCCTTATCCTTTTTATGTGTTTGAGGAAAAATTCTGCCTAATGCATTTTTTTAAGCGGGCACATATTGATGGCATAAAATCAACCTGTATTTGGTAATTGTTATTTTTGCTTAATTGGTTCAGATTGCTGAGCTCTGGACAAAGAGGAACTTCAGATGTGATTGTGGAAATTCGAAAAACAGGCGAATTTAGAGAAAGGCAAACCAATGTTTCTCTCTAAACACTGGCGACAAGTCTTAATTATGCAGGAGTGAAGAGTGTGCAGCCTATTTCGCCGAAAAGAAAATTGGTTTCATGCTTGACAAGGAGAACTCAATTGCTGAGTATGAGAAAGTGGCAAAGCAGAAAAGAAATGAAAAAATGCAGCAGGAGGAAGATGTTGAACCAAGTTTACTTAATAATTTAGGTCATGTGGGGAAAATAGAGTTTCTGAGCGGCGTTGCTGACCTGAAGAGTGAGATTCAGGCTTTCCTGGTGAGTTCCTATATTTTTAGAGTTAAATCGGTCATCTTGTTTTCTTGTGTGAGAATATGAGTTAAATTGCCTTTCACAACTTACCAAATTTTCCTTGACAGGAGTCCGTTGACCAATCTAAGCCAATCACATCTGCTGATATTCACCAGATATTTGAGAATCTCGCTAAGAAGCGTAGGCGTATGGAGCAAGTTATTTGGCAAATCTCTATGTAAATTGCATTTGCTATCGTACACTTAATTAGGGTTGTCAACTTCCCAACTTCCAGAACGTATGCATAGCTTGGCTGCTAACGTATTTGATCCAAGTTTTACTCTTGAGTATTTGGGTTATCAAACTTATAGATTACATTCTGTTTCTGCACATTTTCTCTTCTCAAAGTGCATAGTTATGGAGGCAGTTTGAATTGTAGAATCATGGTTGACAATTTGCATAGCACGCATCTTCCTAGATAAATCCACCACTTTTCAGTGCCATGTCTCCACTGGGGATTATGGGATTTGCCCCAAATTCTTTACGAGTTCTTTTGGTTCTCGCCTCTTTCTCTCGCCAAATGTGTCCTGGCTTAACTGACAGTGAAGGGAGGGGTATCTACAGAGAGGCACCAGCTACTCTTGGGCGCCTATATTGAATTGTCCCAAGTTCTACCTGAAATTGTTCATCCTTTTGTTGGCTAACTCGTGCAATACCTACCCGGTTTTGCCGTTTTCTGGATGTCAATGAGTCGTCCATGGTGTCATCATCCCAAAACCAATTCTTTTGCCACTTAAACAACGGAAAAGTGAATATAGGGCCCCAATTTGATATGTATTAACAGAAAGCATGTATTGCTTGAACCTCGACGTGTATGAATCTTTGTGGAAAATGTTTTTCAGTTCATTGCACTTACTGATGTAGTCTGATTTGGTTCTCCGCTTTATTCCATACCAAAAATATGAATGTTTAGATAGATATATGAAATCTCTAGTTGCCAAGGTATATTTTTACCAAATTAAATCAGGTCTTTATCGCACGAGATGAAGTCAATTATATATATATACAAAGTCAATATGAGTTAATAAAATTTGAGTTGCTATTCTTTTTTTCTTTTTTTTTATCTTTGGTCAAAATTGAGTTGCTCAATGAGTTCGAATTGACATCAATCATTTCACATATAATGAGCTTTACATGTGTGTAAAGTCTATTTGCCTTCTCACAAACTGATATTAATTCGAACGGATAGAAATTCATTTTATAAAAAAAGTTGCTATTCAATGATCTTAAATGAGTCAGGATAAAATGCAGGACAAAATGCGTTAATATTCCTGAACACAAGCATAAGATAAGCGCGAATGGTCAACAAAGGTCTTGGAAAATTTAAAAACTAGTCACACTCTTCTAATTTTGGAGACTGTCGAGTGAACTTCAGATCAAGACAAAGTGTTAAACATTCCACAAATAAATTACGCGGTTACACTATGAAATTTAAAATTTTGAATAGATTCAATATAATCTTATTCAGAATAAATTTTTCATAATAAAATAAATCCATTTAACTATTACCCAAAAAAGATAAAAAGAAAAAAAAAAGAAAAATGATGATATTGGCTAGCATGTTGTCCTACTCCACGAACATAGATTACTTTTTAACCATTCAAAATGTCTCCATGTTTTTTTATGTGTTCAAACGGTGCGTTATAATTAGGTATAAAATGACCAAATTTTAATAATCTGCAAGTGTACGGATCTTTACAGTGTAGTGTTCTTTGAGTGCGGAATCGTAGTACAGGGAAGCACATTAGTTAGTTAGTGAATTAATGTATGAAAGTGTTAAAGCGGTAAGTGACAGTTTGTACAGGGTGTTTGGTTTTAACCTATGCTACCACTGGCGGAGGTACAGTAGGGTGAGTGGGGGCTGTAGCCCCTACTGACCCATAAAAATCGTTAAAATTTCTATGTATTTTTTTTAAAAAAAAATTAGATATCTATGTATTTTTAGTTAAAAAAAATTAATTAGCCCCCACAAAAAAATAAAAGTACTCGTATAGTTCAAAAATTATGGATTTTAGTTCCACTGACTCATAAAAATGTTTAAATTTTTATGTATTTTTTGAAAAAAAATAGATATCTATGTATTTTTAGTTAAAAAAAATTAATTAGCCCCCACTGAAAAATAAAAGTACTCATATAGTTCAAAAATTATGAATTTTAGCCCCCACTAGCCCATAAAAATGTTAAAATTAATACGTATTTTTTGAAAAAAAATTAAATATCTATGTATTTTTAAATAAAAAAATTAATTAGCACCAATGAAAAAAAAATACTCGTATAATTCAAAAATTATGAATTTTAACCCCACTGACGATAATTCCTGACTTCGCCTCTATATGCTACGACTAAGTTAGGGATGGATATGTAAAGAGACAGTCAATATAGGCTCAGCATTCAAGTTCTCTAATCCTATGCAAGAGGTTAAGCTACAAGCATTAGCCTAGTTAATTACTTAGCCTATTAAAATCTCAATTACTAACTCTAATATAGGTGTTACGCTATCTACGAGCATTGGAGCTATAGTATGGAATTGTCCTTGCAACCTGGTGTAAAAGGTCTATTTCAACTAAGTCATTAACTTCTCCTTACTTGGATTAGAACTACGGTACAACCTATAGTTAATGGAATCTAAGGTTGTCAAGTTTTTTGATTCACTATTAAAACATAGATATATGACACAAAAGTAAAGCTATCATAACGTCTACTGAAAAGTATTACGTATGAAAGACAATAAGTAAAACACTCATAACATATACTGAAAAAGATTATGTATGAAAGACAGTACTGAATTTAAAGCAAGTCATATATTGCAATCGCATTAAATAAACTGAATCCGAGACCATATATTAAAAGACCGTGATTTATAAAATCCTTCCCTAGATAAATAACATTACTCAGACATAATAATAAATACAAGTAGTACAAATAAGAGAGTCAATAAAGGCTTCCCGATGTGACGACTTTGTATTTCTGCCTTCTAAAATTTGAGCAGAGGTCCGACGCCAAATAGCTATTCGGACGGAACTAAATTTTCCCGAATAAGAGCTACTAGGGATGAATTTCCCCCGAATAAGAGCTTTCCTATTAAAAGTTATTCGGGCAGAACCTCCGTAGGATGATATCTACTTGGGTCGAATTTTCCCCTAAAAGTGGCTATTCGGGCAAAATTTCTCCGAATAAGAACCACTTAGGTAGGACTTCCCTCGTATTCTACTAATTAATTAACTATAACTACGACTAAAACTAACTAGAATTAACTCGAAATTATACAAAAAAGCTTGGCATTATTCCAAAATTAATTACATTTTTCAATGGGAGGGGGGATTATTTATAGACAAAAATTTAGAGGCGCGCTCGACCGCAAACAGGCTGCCACATAGCGGCTTCTAGAATGCTCCGAAAGGTGCAGATGGGTGCTCGAGTCTGCTCGTCCAATTGCTTTGCGCCACTTGGCGTTTCTAGAAGATGGTGGAATTTTCTGCATAGGGCGCTCATTGATTTTTTGGGCTGGAATTTTGACTTGTGACCGAACTTTGACCGAGCGTTAATCGAGGCATTTTCGGGCTATTTTCAGCATTCCGAGTCTGATTACATGCTAATTTCGGCCAGATTTTGATTCTAAGGACTCAATTCTTCCACCGTTCCGCATGTTTTCCTCATTTTTTCACTTATTGACTTGCATTTTGTATTGTTTTGAGTTTGAATTTTCACTTTTTGGTATTCTCCTACATTGCATCGAAAGTATCAAAATGTTGCATTAATTCCTAAGTTAAGATACAAATATAGTACAAATACCAAGGTTTGAGTGCTGCAAATACAGTCACATCAACATCTTCAAACCTAAACCTTGCTTGCCCTCAAGCAAGACTGTCTTTAAAACAGATGTGAAAGTGAAATTTGTGAAGATTTTTTACAAGTCAAAACAGATGAAATAATATATCCTATCTTTTTGTCCAACATATTTTTCAAATATGAATCATGAGAAATGCAATCTACTATCTTAAACATATTCAGCAGTTAATGATAAACATGATAAGAGAACCTTTTGCAAAGTTTTTCTCAAACAGGTACTTTTATTGGAAATGGACTATTGATTGCTTTGGAGTACACATTTAGAAGTAAACTAAGCAGATTAAGTTCATGTAATTCTCAACTTTCAAGTTTATGCAAACAGATTAGACCTTGATATTCTTGTCTACATTTATAATCAAACTCTTGATCATGCCTTAACCCTTTAATATTTGCCAGAAAAATAAAAGTACAACTTATAATATCTCTATATAGTGTTTAGTTTTCTTTGTTTTCTAAATATCCCATGTATGGGCTTTAAGGCCAACAATCCCCCGCCATTATGACTGAGGTTGGCAGGTTTCAAAGGGACCCCTACGTGCCTTAATCACCCGAGATATCTAAGCTCGAAACCTTACACTATAGCACATATTCCAAATTACAATGTCTAGGATAGTGTTGCTTAGAGATATACAACATATTTACACCAAAAATTTATTCAACAATAAAGGTATGTATAACTCTTTTTCATTTTTTCTATATATATATATTTGTATTTTTTTCTTTGTTTCTCTTTTTCCCTTTCTTTTCTTTTTCTTATTTTTTTAGAGTGTACATACAGATAGAGTAACATAACATACTATACAGACATGGCATAAGGGTTCAGGTTTCAATCACAAGGAGTTCTCATAACAAATAGTAATCCTATCTCAGTCCTTTCATAATCACATAACTATCAATTGAAGAAAGGAAGAAGAGCTAGGTTTACTCATGAATACAGTACCCAAAAGTTTCTCTTATAGAGTTTCCTCAGAGTTTTGCACAATACATAGTTAACAAAATAGGTTCTTAAATCATCTAAACCATCTTCTTTTAAACAAGTAAGGTAGCAAACTACTCTTCCCATAAACAAAAATAGTGTATTTTTTGCATATTTTGAAGAATCTTATCAACAATTTACATCCCCAAACCTAAACCTTGCTTGCCCTCAAGCAAGACCATCTTTAAAACAGATGTGAAAGTGAAATTTGCAAAGATTTTTTACAAGTCAAAACATATGAAATAATCTATTCTATATTTTTGTCCAACATATTTTCCAAATATGAATCATGAGAAATGCAATTTACTATCTTAAACCTATTCAGCAGTTAATGATAAACATGATAAGAGAACCTTTTGCAAAGTTTTTCTCAAACAGGTACTCTTATTGGAAATGGACTATTGATTGTTTCGGAGTACATATTTAGAAGTAAACTAAGTAGATTAAGTTCATACAATTCTCAACTTTCAAGTTTATGCAAACAGATTGGACCTTGATATTCTTGCCTACATTTGTAATCAAACTTTTGATCATGCCTTAACTATTTAACATTTGCTAGAAAAATAAAGGTACAACTTACAATATCTCTATATAGTGTTCAGTTTCCTTTGCTTTCTGAATATCCCATGTAGCGGGCTTTAAGGCTAACAAATCCCCCGCCATTATGACTGAAATTGCTAGGTTTCAAAGGGACTCATACGTGTCTTAATCACCTGAGATATCCAGGCCCGAAACCTTACACTATAGCACATATTTCAAATTACAATGTCTAGGATAGTGGTGCTTAGAGATTTACAACATATTTACACCAAAAATTTATTCAACAGTAAAGGTATGTACAACTCTTTTTCATTTTTCTATATATATATATGTGTGTGTGTGTGTATTTTTTTCTTTGTTTCTCTTTTTATCTTTCTTGTCTTTTTCTTTTTCTTCTTTTTTCAGAGTGTACATAGAGACAGAGTAACATAACATACTGTACAGACATGGCATAAGGCTTCAGATTTCAATCACAAGGAGTTCTCATAACAAACGATAATCCTATCTCAGTCCTTTCATAATCACATAGCTATCAATTGAAGAAAGGAAGAACAATTAGGTTTACTCATGAATACAGTACCCCAAAGTTTCTCTTATAGAGTTTTCTCAGAGTTTTCACAATACATAGCTAACAAAATAGGTTCTCAAATCATCTAAATCATCTTCTTTTAAACAAGTAAGGTAGCAAACTACTCTTCTCATAAACAAAAATGGTGTATTTCTTGCATATTTTGAAGAATATTATCATGAAATATACGCACCCCACACTGAAACTTTGTTTGTTCTCAAGCAAATAGCAATATAAGACAGTGAGATTGTAATATGCAAGTAATAACATAATGACAAATGCTACATCCCCAAACCTATGGTTTGCTTACTCTACAACGCAGGTTGATCAGGTATAAAGGGAAATGTAGTAAGGAAAAATATCACCTGTTATGAAGGATTTCTGTGTTGAAATCAAAGTTTTTCTACTAACTTTTGCCAAAAGATGTATCATTTTGCAATTAAAGATTAGTAGACAAAGCATTTTACAGATTATCATCAACATAACAAAAATAATAGTTAAATCTATACAAAATAGTATAAGGGATGGGGTCAAAAAGAATTACGGTCAAGGAAACTAACTAATACATAAAACAAATAAATAAACTACCCAAACCATTTAGACTCTTTTCTAGGGTTCTAGAGTTATGACAAAAATTTAAACAAACAGTAAAGTATTAAAGATAACACTAGGTTGCCTCCTAGTAGTGCTAAATTTATCATCTTCAGCCAGACTGCAAAAATTACACAGACAGAAAATAAACACACATAATAAGAAAGCATTTAAAAATCTAAGTTGTCTCCTAGTAGCGCTGAGTTTTACGCCCTCAGCCAGGCGCCAATGTTAAAGCAATCTATGTTTAAAGCGCTTTGGCACATTTTGCCTGATAATTGTTTCAGCACATATTTTTAATGGAAAAGGATCATGCAATAGGTGTTTGTACATTGTTCCTACAGAACATGTCTTTTCCAAGTCACCATAAAAAGGTGATAATTCCCATCCCAATATGATGTGTGTAGGAATGTTCATGACTATGTCATCAAGGGCCATAGTATGTTGTAAATCAGTGTGTCTCAAATTCAATTGGTCAACCCATAAGTTAAAAGATGTATGCAACATATTGTTCATAAATGGGTCAAATCCAAATTGTGCCTCCTTGGGTAATGTTGTGAGTTGCACAGCATAGGAAGGTGCATCAAATGAAGAATTGGCATGACTTTCAATAGGAGAGATGATAGATGTCGAAACTTCTGTTTTAGTGTTATAATCAGTTGAAAAGGGCATAGAAGTATTGGACTCATACTCTCGGTCAATTAGATACAAAGGTCGATCAATCTCATTAACATCTTTCTCAAGTATCAAGAAGGATGCAGGAATGAAAGTAAACTCAATAGACTCGTCCTGAAAGAGTAAATACTCTAAGGAAGTGTGTACACTTATCTTCCTTGAAGAGGAATTAGAGTCAGGTTTGAGTCATGACATTACTAAGGTTATCATGTCCTTCTAAACGAGGCATTTCATCATTTTCCTCAAATTCATATTTCCTATAAGATTTCTCTCAAATAATCTTGCTCATACCATTAGTTTGTTCACATGTTATTTCATCAAAGGTGCTCATAACAAACTTAATGTGTTGATCTAAATATTGAAGCATATAAGTATTGGATTGGGCAAGATGAAAAAGTTGGTCATACTTGTCACCGGATTCGGGAGCATAGTCAATCCAATTATCCTGTTGATCATTTTATTTGAAAAGATTAAGGATATGATCAACAGAAGATTCAGATTGAAAATGTGCAGGGACTTGACTTTCAAAGTTTTGAGAAAAAATTTCTTGACTACAAGGTGATGGTTGGTTTTGCCATTCTGGAGTGCGTGTCTCAGACATGTTACCTACCTTATTTCTAGTGTTACACTCTCTACCCTAATTATCTCCTTTAAATACTTCTATTTCCTCAACAACCTGGTTTTGAATAGTTGCGTGATGAACAAAACTATATTGGTCTTGTGAACTCACGACAGGTTGAGTAGAGTGCTCATTTTTTTCCACCCATTTATGCTCTTGGCTTGTTGACCGATTTGTTCTTGTAGCCTATCTATAGATTAGTGGTTGGATTTGGCAAGTTGGACAAGTTGGTCGAACTTGTTGTCGAAGTTTGGTTCAGGAGAAAAAAATTCAACCGAATTAGGATAGCGAAAGTTTTGTTTGAAAGAATTACTTTGAAAGCTTTCGCAAAACTTGAAAGAATTTAAGTTAGGGTTTTGAGATGTATTTTCAAAATTTTGAGGTAGAAAGGATGCATTATTTTGATCCCAAAAGGAATTTTGATGATTCTGCCACTGCGGGTTATATGCATTTGAATACAAATATTTGTTTAAAAAATAACCCTGAATAGTAGAATCATGATTTTGAAAGAATTTGGAATTTTGGGGACAATTTTCAAAGGCATGCCCAAATTGAAATCAAACTTCACATGTATTTGGGATAGGGGGTTGGGTTGTTGCTTTACAAACCATTTGATCGTACGAAACATTAAAATAAGTCATATTTCTGATCCTCTAAATTTTTCAAACATTTTATGCAACTAATATACTAAACAAGCAATATAATTTATACAATTCAAAATAAGTAAAAACAAATTAAACAATAATTACAACACTAAAAACAACAGTTTTAAGACAACTATAGACAATGTAAACAATAATTACAACACTTTAAATAAGTTCATAAAATACTTTCATCAATAACTAAACTATACCGTGCTTCCCCGACAACGACGCCAAAAACTTGATGCGATTAAATGGTGCGTTATAAACAGGTGTGAAATGATCAAGTTTTAGTAACCTACAAGTGCACGGATCTTTGTAGAAGAGTGTGCTCTGAGTGCGGAATCGTACCACAGGGAAGCACGTAAGTTAGTTAGTGAAGTATTGTGTGAAAGTGTTAAAGCGGTAAGTGATAGTTTGTACAGAGTGTTTGGTTTTAACCTATGCTACGACTAAGTTAAACTAACTAAGTATTAGTGGAATACGAGGATAAGGAATCTAGGGGGATGGATATGTAAAGAGGCAGTCAATATAGGCTCGGCATTCAAATTCTCTAATCCTATGCACGAGGTTAAGCTACAAGCATTAACCTAGTTAATTACTTAGCCTATTAAAATCCCGATTACTAACTCTGATGTAGGTGCTGCGCCATCTACGAGCATTGGAGCCATAGTATGGAACTGTCCTTGCAACCTAGTGTAAAAGGTCTGTTTTAACTAAGTCATTAACTTCTCCTTACTTAGACTAGAACTACGGTACAACCTATAATTAATGGAATCTAAGGTTGTCAAGTTATTTGATTCACTATTAAAGCATAGATATATGACACAAAAGTAAAGCTATCATAACGTATACTGAAAAGCATTACGTATGAAAGACAATAAGTAAAACACTTATAACATATACTGAAAAACATTATGTATGAAATACAGTACTGAATTTAAAGTAAGTCATATATTGCAATCGCATTAAATAAACTGAATTCGAGACCATATATTAAAAGACCGTCATTTATAATATCCTCCCCTAGATAAATAACTATACTCAGACATAATAATAAATGCAAGTAGTACAAATAAGAGAGTCAATAAAGGCTTTCCCGATGTGACGACTTTGTATTTCTGCCTTCTGAAATTTGAGCAGAGGTTCGACGCCAAATAGCTATTCGGGCGGAACTAATTTTTCCCAAATAAGAGCTACTAGGGTTGAATTTTTCCCGAATAAGAGCTTTCCTATTAAAAGCTATTCGGACAGAACCTTCCCCGGATGATAACTACTTGGGTTGGATTTTTCCCTAAAAGTGGCTATTCGGGCAAAATTTCTCCGAATAATAACCACTTAGGTGGGACTTTCCCCATATTCTACTAATTAATTAACTACAACTACGACTAAAACTAACTAAAATTAACTCGAAATCATACCAAAAAACTTGGTACTATTCCAAAATTAATTACATTTTTCGGTGGGAGGAGGGGGCTATTTATAGACAAAAATTCAGAGGCGCGCTCTGATCTTCAACCGCGGATAGGTTGCCACGTGGCGGCCTATCGAATGCTCCGAAAGGTGTAGATGGGCGCTCGAGCGCCTTTCTGCTCATCCAATTACTTTGCACCACTTGGCGCTTTTAGAAGATGGTGGAATTTTCTGCATAGGGCGCTCGGGTGCCAGGAGGGCGCGCTCGAGCGCCCTTTTGTTGACTTTTTGGGCTGGAATTTTGACTTTTGATCGAGCGTTGACCGAGACATTTTTGGGCTATTTTTAGCGTTTTGAGTCTGATTAGGCGCTAGTTTCGGCCAAATTTCGATTCTAAGGACTCCATTCCTCTATCGTTCTGCATGTTTTCCCTCTTTTTTCACTTCTTGACTTGCATTTTGGATCGTTTTGGGTCTGAATTTTCACTTTTCAGTATTCTCCTACATTGCATCGAAAGTATCAAAACGTTGCATTAATTTCTAAGTTAAGACGTAAATATAGTACAAATATCAAGGTTTGAGTGCTGCAAATACAGTCACATCACTTTTCATATATATAGATTTTTTTTCTTTCTTTTCATGTGTGTCTTCTCCAATTTAATACTTTTGGTTAGTTATATACTTATTCATTTGAAAGATGATTTTCGAAGACTACCCTAAACATACAAGTAGACAGGTTAAAGAACCTGAGAATTTTGATTAAAGTAATTATCCCATCTACCATTATAATTATGTTTTATTACAATAATTTTTGTTTTATTAATACGATATATCATAAGATTAGTTTTTTTAAAAAAAATTAAATTTAAGTTAAACCCCGTGCATAAGTAGAATTTCCTAAAAGTAAGCGACAATTTTTTGGCAAAAACCCTACATTTTAAAGGATAAATATTGACATAAACAATTGAAAATTATTGTACTTTATTAGTCACTCTGAGAAAAGTTTGATGGAAATGGTTTTGGCAATGACCCTATATTGATAACGTTAGACTCGGTCAAGATGATGTTCTATGTTAAACATAGGATATGCAATCAATTTGTAATGACGAGTTTTTCATTTTTTTGGGATAATGGAAGTTTAAGTTTGGTTTGAACTTGATCACAATAAATTGTTATTCGATAATTTCACTCAACTCTTAGATGTAATTTACAATGACGACTTTAATCACTGTAATACAAATATTTTCTTCCAACATGAAAGAAAGCAACACCCATCCTCAAAAAAATCTCATTGAATAAAGGTACAAGGCTGGACTACATTCTTGGTAGTTATTGGACTGTCCTTTTAATTGATCATGGTAGTTATAATCTTTCAGGTGGACTACATTCTTGGAGACAATCCAAGAGCTACAAGTTACATGGTTGGTTACGGAAACAATTACCCAAGACAAGTTCACCACAGAGGTTCCTTCATTGTTTCCATTAAAGTAGACCCTTCATTTGTTAGTTGCCGAGGAGGCTATGCAACTTGGTATAGCAGGAAGGCCAGTGATCCCAATCTCCTCACTGGTGCTATTGTTGGTGGTCCTGATGCCTATGACAACTTTGCTGATGAAAGAGATAACTTCGAGCAAACAGAGCCAGCTACCTATAACAATGCACCCCTTCTTGGTGTATTGGCTCGTTTACATGGCGGTCACAGTGGCTACAGTCAGCTTCTTCCAGGTATGTTAAGGCTGGTAACTTCCATTTTCGGCTAGACTAATATATTGAGTTTCGTCTCATAGTAATCGACAGATACATAAGCAACCTATCTTACGCACGTATCTGGTATTGGTTCATTATACATGCGCATGAAAATACCAGAGAGAAGTATTATTTGGCCTAGTCTTATTGTCATGAGTAACGAGATAGATTGGTTATTTTTCTTTCTTATGTTGCTTGTGTGACAAATCTCATACTCTGGGATGGGTATGCTTTTAGAGTCTCTGTGATTAGCCGGTATTATTTGAATTTTTTTCTGCGCACAAAAGACATGCTTGTATCTTCATCCCGAATTCAATTTTTACCTCTTTTCCCTTAATTACAGATACGGATATACGGGAACAGCTTTGAATATTTTCTTGTTGCTGTTGTTAATCCAAAGAAGCAAGCAATTGAAAACTGGGCTGAAGAGAATGGTATCGCTGGGGACTTTTAACTCTCTCCGTGAAAATCCCAAAGTGAAAAAATTCATACTTGGTGAACTCGCAAAGATTGGAAAAGAGAAGAAGGTTCTTTCTCATATACTCTTGACATATTTCTTATTCTTTGTAGTGTTCTTCTGTTATGGTTTTTGCTACTTTGTTTAGTGATTGACATTACTTAGAAGTGTCAAATAATCCACTCGCAGAGTGCTAGTGGAGAGTAGTTGTGTGATAGTTGAGACTCCACCCCTTCTTCTTCTTCTTCAGTAAAACCAAGCACAACTATTGATTACGCCAAACATAGTGTTAGAGATTCTTACTAGATAGGGCGGCAAAATAAAAGTCTCACTAATAGCTTTTAGTCTTAAGTAGACAGTGTTGATAAGGGATGAATGTTCTACTAGACTATCAACCATTTCATTAGGATAACAATTGCTTAGTCTTTTTTTAGCCTGATTGCGAAACATGGTTTTGGAATGGTCGGTTGAAAGACGGTCTATCTTAATTCAAGCCTATTCCTTAATGGTTGGCCCAATGCTTAACATCAGCTAAGCTTTGGAGTGCAGTTAATTGTGGTTGTAAAGAGGACATGGAACGAAGCTGTTTTGTTAAATGATGGAAAAGCTATTATTATTTTTCGCAAACTTAACTTCCATTTTGTTGCTAAAAGGTTTTGAATTCATAAAAGGCGTCCACCTTGATCCCGTGGCATTTGACATGGAACGCGACCTTCTAACCCCGACTTATAAGAATAAAAGGCCCCAATTGCTCAAATACTACAAGGTAGGTTCTTTTGTTTGGCAGCTTAAGGAAAATTTTTGGACATGCTTTTTCCCCATTTTGCATATCGATTATCAAGCTTTAATTGCATAATTGATCTATTACCGATTTCGAACTTACCTGCTTGACCAATTACCCAAAGCATTCTTTATATTGTCTCTCTTTCATCTTTTTATTCTTCCCTCCTTTCTCCTGACAATTATGTGATGAGTAATTTCCGAAAAAACTCTGGTTAAGATTGATATGGCAGGTTTGTGGGTTAAATTTCAACAGGGTGGTTGTTGACAGTCTTGGATCCTATCATAACATCATGAGAGAGAGGGAGATTTAATAGTGTGGTGAAGTGATGATGTAATTATGGTCAAATAATCTAGGCAATTCATATTTATTGGATCTCTCTCGTGACTTCATAATGTTATAGCGGAATTCAATTCTGACAACAGATAAACTTAGTCGTTAAATCATCTAATCCCCTTGTTTTGCGTTGCAGAAAGTCATCGACGAGATGTACAAGAGTGCTAAGTGAGCCAACTTCCCTCAAGAGAATCTTCTGAGCAATTTACTCATATATCTACTCTGATTTGGCAATTCCAGTAACTTTGTAAGGGTGACATTCTTTTGATACGCCTCTCATTGACTTCTTTTCTCTCCCCCTTCTTTTCACCATCTCTTTCGCTTTTGGACTGTACATATCGCACTCTCTGTTACTCGGATAGTACTGTTAACGCCAAAAATGTTTTGTCGTAAGTGGAAAAAGTCCTAATGCACAATGCACTATGTACTTGCTTGACTCAAATAATTGCATAGACAATCCACAAAATAAAAATTTTGAATCTATTCTTACTCTTTAAGGCAGGATCATGTGTGTAATGAATCCTGATGCTGAGCTGGACCCAGAAGATGCTGAGGTGGGAAATATACATGAGGTTGAGGTGTCTAAGCAGCATGTTTGGGGTGAAGCAAGTCAGTTGGGGAAAGGGATGCGTGCCAAAAAGATTCCAAGTTACCTCACCAACTTTGAAACCAACTGAGCAGCAAAATGCATATAAAAGAAGCATGGATCGTGTTTGTTGGCGCAGCAGAAGAGAAGTGATAAAAAGGATAAGATGTAGAGCAAAAACAGAGAAAAAAAACTGAAATATGAGATAACTACTGCAGTAATTTGATGTTAGATTTGTACTGATATGAAGATCTATATTAGTATTTTAAGGCTGTTTATATCAGTAGCACAAACTTGATAGAATTGCATTAAGAATAGAGAAGGTAATATTGGATGAAAACAAGAATGATAAAAACTGATTTGTTGTAATTAATCTTGATTGATCAAATACAATGTATATATAGACTAGAATCCCTAATTAGTTCCCTAGAAATCTGCTGATACAATAGTCAAAGTGCATCGAGCAGTGTGTTTGTATTGAACAGTGTGTTTGCATTGAGCAGTGTGTGAGTATAGAATATTTGACTATCTCAACACTCTCCCTCAAGTTGGTGCATAGATGTCACATATGCCCAACTTGTCAAAGAACTTTGAGAGCATCCGATTAGATACTCTTTTGGTAAGGATATCAGTTAACTGATCTTTAGACCGAATCTTTGGTAGTTCTACAGCCTTTTCATCCAGTTTCTCTTTAATGAAGAACCTATCTACTTCGACATGCTTTGTGCGGTCATGTTGAACTGGATTATGGGCTATATCACATGCTGCTTTGTTGTCACAATAACTGAATTGGTTGTTTTGGGGAGTAGCCTAGGTCCTGTAAGAGAAATTTTATCCACAGTGCTTCACAAATTCCTAAGGCCATTCCTTTGTACTTAGCTTCTGCATTAGATTGTGCAACAACATTATGTTTATTGCTTCTTCATGTGACAAAGTTCCCACTTACGAAGGTAAAGTATCCCCAAGTTGACCGCCTATCGTCAACTGCTCCAGCCCAATTAGCATATGTATATACCTCGATAGTTTGCTTGTTTGTGTCTTTAGAGAATAAAATTCCCTTTCCTGGAGCAGCCTTTAGATACCTCAAAATGCGCATGACTGCATTCATATGTTGCTCACCAGGATTATGCATGAACTGACTAACGACACTCAAAGCATAAGCGAGATCTGGTCTTGTGTGAGCTAAGTACATCAATCTTCCAACAAGTCTCTGGTATCTCCCCCTATCCACCGGTACCTGGCTTGTATCAATACATAACTTAAGACCCTCTTCCACTGGAGTGTTAGCTGGTTGGCAGGCTGACATACCAGTTTCATGTAGTAGATCTAAAACATACTTTCTTTGAGATAAGAAAATTCCTTTATTTAATCGAGATACTTCAATTCCCAGAAAGTATTTTAAAGGACCTAAGTCTTTCATTTCAAATTCCTTGGACAAGTACTCCTACAACACTCTCATTTCTTCTGGATCATTACCTGTGACGATCATGTCATCCATATATATAATGAGTGCAGTAATGTTCCCATGCCACCTTTTTAGAAATAATGTATGATCTGAATTACTTTGTTTGTAACCAAAGGTTGTCATGGATTTGGTAAATTGTCTGAACCAGGCTCTAGGGGATTGTTTTAATCCATATAGTGATTTCTTCAACCTACATAACTTCTGATTTTGTCTTTCTGTTACCATGCACCCTGGTGGAAGATCCATGTAGACTTCTTCAGATAGTTCGCCATGTAAGAATGCGTTCTTCACATCAAATTGTTGTAATGGCCAATCAAAATTTGTAGCTAAAGATAACAAGACCCGAACTGTGTTGATTTTGGCTACAGGTGCAAATGTTTCAGTGTAGTCAATTCCATAAGTTTGGGTGTATCCTTTTGCTATCAATCTCGACTTAAAACGTTCAATCGTACCATTAGCTTTGTATTTTACAGTAAAGATCCATCGACACCCAACTGGTTTTTTTCCTGTGGGTTTATCAACCAGCTCCCAAGTTTGGTTCTTCTATAAAGAGGCCATTTCTTCATTCATCGCAGCTTTCCATCTTGGATCAACTAAGGTTTTCTGCACACTGTTAGGTATAGATACATTAGATAATTGATTGCCAAATGATTGATTTATTTTTGACAAGCGATGTGTAGACGTATAATGGTTCATGGGATATCTTACTTTACTAGACAATTGAGGTTATGTAGGTTTTGAAATACCTCTAGTGAGACGTTGTGGAAACTGTCTCCTGGATGACTCTGGTACTGTATAAGGAATATGCTCAAACAATGATTGGTTTGGTATATCAATTGGGAGAGACTCAGACTCAGTTTCAGAAGTTTCCCGACTTTCTGGATGCTCATTCTCACTTAGATCCAAGTTTTGACCACTAGATTCCAACTCATCCACTTCCATGCTTACGTTGTTTAGGGTATCATTACTCATATCCAAATTTTGACCATTAGGATCCAAATCATCTACATTTTGATCAGATACTTCTACCACTTCTTCCCCTAGTGTGTAAAAAGTCTGAATTTCCTCAAGATACTCTCCCTGAAAGTCAGACTTCGAGAAATACATAATATCTTCATGAAAGACAACATCCATAGTGATAAACATGTGTTTAGTAAAGGGGTGATAGCATCTGTACCTTTTTTGATGAATAGCATATCCAACAAAGACACATTTCAAGGCTCGAGGCATTAACTTACTGCGTTTCTGTTTGTGAAGATGAACATAGGCAACACATTCGAAGACATGACGGGGTAAGTTTGGGACTGTATGAGCAACAACAGCTTCTGCAAGTATCTGGAAAGGTGTTCTGAAGTTGAGAGAACGAGATGGAACACGATTGATGAGATATGTGGTAGAGAGAAGAGCTTCGCCCCAGTAGCATAACGGCATGTGAGCCCTGATCAAGGAAGCGCGAACAACCTCTAATAAGTGTTTATTTTTGTGTTCAGCCACTCCATTATGTTGAGGTGTATCCGGACAACTAGTTTGATGAATTGACCCATGAGAGTCCAAAAATTCCTAAAGTTCATAACTATGGTATTCTCCTCCATTATCACTCCGTAACACTTGTATTTGGGCTTTGTATTGTGTACATATAGTGTTATATAACTTCTTAAAAAGCAATTTAACCTCTGATTTGGATTGCATCAAACACAACCAAGTCATTCGAGTACAATCATCTATAAAGGTAACAAACCAACGTGACCCCCCCAATGTGAGAACTTTGGATGGTCCCCAAACATCAGAGTGAATAACCATAAAAGGAACTGGGCTTTTATTTAACAATGAAAGAAATGAAGTACGATGGCTTTTTGCAAGTTCACACACATCACATTTGAAAATAGAAATATCCAAATTCGTAGATAAACTAGGAAACAACTTTTTTAAATAACCAAATGAGGGATGTCCCAAAAGTCAATGCCAGTGCCAGATCTGAGTTATCTTCTTTGGTGAACCAGTGTCTTCTACTGCTAAGGCTTGTTGTAATCTGCTTGAAGTTTTTGACTCCAAGTCCAAGTAATACAACTGCCATCTCTTAACACCATAACCAATCGTTTGTCGAGTCTAAATATCCTTAAACATACAATAATCAGGCCAAAAAATAGCAACACAAGATAAGGTAGTAGTGATTTGAGAGACTGACAGAAGGTTATAATTTAAGGAGGGAACAACTAACACAGAATCAAGATGTAAAGTATTAGTAAATGTGATGACCCTTCCTTAATAACCGGGGTGGTATTACCATTGGTCGTGGAGACACAATTTTGGGAGGATGGGTTGAGGTTTGATACTTGTCTAACATTAAATGTCATATGATCAGTAGCACTAGAATCAATTATCCATGCACTATTCAAAGCAGGTGTAGAAGTGTTGAAGACCTTACCTCCAGTATTTCTGGTGGTTACCAATGATGATGACGTAGGTGTGTCACTGACTTCCTTTGTTTGAGCAACTGCTGCAGTAGATGGCCGCTTGGAATTCTATTGCCATGTTGGGTCCCACCAATCTGGATATCCAATAAGTTCAAAGCAATGACTTTTTGAATGACATGTTTGATTGCAGTGAATGCATTTGTATGTAGGTTTGTCTGAACTATGAGAATTCTTTGGATTGGTGGATTTTGGCTAGTCTTGCAGCATATGACTGGGTCGATGGCGGGAAATCATAGCGGAAGCTTCAGGTTTCTCAATGTCCTCAGTCAAAGTAGTAGATCTTATGGCCTCATGACAGACTAAGGAATAACACTCTTCTAGATTTATGAGTGGTTCGTGACATAAAATTTCCCGTCATAGTTGATCAAAAATTTTGTCCAACCCAGCAAGGAATATGTGTACTCGGGTTCGCTCAATGGATTGCCGGTATACTGTAACATCTTCAGAATCCTTCATGACCACTTTATCACGGTGATCTAGTTCCAAAAAGATTACTGTTAACTCTCCATAGTATACCGAGAGTGATTTAGTACCTTGTTTGGCTGAGAAGGTTTTCTGATATAAAGAATAGATATGCATCTCATCATTACCATCATAAAAAGCTTTGGAAAGAGAAATCCATATTTCACCAGCGATGGGTATACGGAGATAGCGCTTCATGATGTCAGTAGACATAGACATTAGAAGCCAGCGTTTTACCTTCTGATTTTTAGCATACCATTTTTCATATCCCTTGTCGGACACAGTAGGTGGATCAGTTTTGCCCATAATGTAAGAGAGTTTTTCTCGTTCAGCAATATGCATCTCCATCAATTGAGACCACACATCCTAATTTATTTCAGTAAGTAGAATGCATGCATTAAAGGCACCCTCAGACTGAACAAGAATTGGAATAGATTTGGTTCCTGATGATTCAACTTGGTCACTCTTTTTTTTTTTTTTGAAACAAAGCAACCCCTTTTTTTCAAAAAATAAAATACTTCTTGTGCACCACAACTTTTTTAAAAAATAAAAATAAAAAACCATTAAGAAAAGAAACAAAAAGATAATAGTAGGCCCTAGTCTTTGTTTATTTGGTATAAAAAAGAATCAACTTTTAAGAAAGTTGATCAAAAGTAATCATGTTTTTAAAGAAAATAAAATAAAATAAAATAAACAAAAAATTGATGAGACAAAAAAAAAAAACTTAACCAAAAACAAAGAAATGTTGTAGTTGGTCAAAAAGCAAAAAAACAAAATGATGCAAGATAATAATGATAGGCCCTACCAATTTTTTATTATACCTTTGCTTTGAAAAAAAAATTTACAGTAAACAAAGACATCACTTTTCTCTTGTTAAGCTTCTGCATCTTCATTTCTTCTTCACGAGAATTCTATTGAGCTTGCTAACAAACGTTAATCTGAAGATTACCTCTTCTGGTAAGTGACCTTTTTTTTGGTGAAATGGGAAATTTGTTTTCTGTTTGGGACTTTTTTTTTTTTTAATGGAAAGATGCAGATGATGGTATTTGGTTTGGGTGTTTGGACTAATTTTTTTTTTTTTTTGTATGAGACAAATTTAGGTTTACAGAACCGTAATTGGCTCTGATGCCATGAAAACAAGAATGATAAAAACTAATTTGTTGTAATTAATCTTGAATGATCAAATACAATGTATATATAGACTAGAATCCCTAATTAGTTCCCTAGAAATCTGTTGATACAATAGTCAAAGTGTATCGAGCAGTGTGTTTGCATTGAGCAGTGTGTGAGTATAGAATATTTGACTATCTCAACATTGGATTGCAGTAAATATTTTTTTTCTCTCATAGAACATTACAACATCTGCTCATTTTATAGATGTATTTCATGCTCTAGAATACTCTGCAATGGTATGTTTACAACATGCATTAATGAAGTAGGTAGAGCTAACTAGTTGTTGTAAACATAATAGTTTCTCAGATTCCTATATGTCACGCCCCCAAATTTAATGGGTAAATTCGGGGATGAGGCCGCCGCGAACCTAGAAAGATAAATTTTTCTAAGTCTGTTAGGCTCTAAACATCAATAACTCAATGTATGAATCAATCAATTAAATATTTGCAATTAATCCAGAGCATCTATAATCCCCATAAAATATAAAAATACTATAAACTTTAATTACATGACAAATTTCTCAAAAAATAATAATTAAAGAAATTACACTAACATATGAAAATACAAGTATTCTTAATCCACCATGATTCTTTTTTCTTTCTCCATGAAAACTTCTAGCTTAACAACTCCGAACTAATTTGTCATCTGCAAAAGTGAAAACAAATAGAAAGGGCTGAGCGAAACAATGTTCAGTAAGTACAATATACCCCAAGGAACGATAAGGCTCAAAAGCAATAAATAGTAGGATGAATACAATATTATCAAGTTCTAATAGAACATATAATAAGCTGTAGCTGCTTAGCAGCGCGCGTACAATACAAAGTTGATAACAGATGACGGCTTATTAACTCCTAGCCGTCTAGGATTTGATACACAACTTGTATAGTTTGTAAGGCTTGAATCAATGGTTTTCAAAAGTATAAATGCAAAGGTTCGACAAGAATCATACGGATATCAAATAATGATGAATTAAATGACATTTACTGATTAACGAATGGGGTATAGAAAAAATTGGTATATTCTACTTACCTAAATTACGAAAAATAACATCCAAGGCTTAAGGTTTGCAAACTAAGATTGAAGTTCACCACATGCAGTTGTAATCCATAGACCTTACAACCATATTGTGTGAAGGGCTTCACACATGATGTTGTTCAACTAAATGTTGCTGATATTATTTTATTGCTATGGTGGTAGTACAAACTGACGGTAGATAAAGTAAACTCTTTCACAACTCATAGACACAATTTGATATAAAAAGAGAATGGGTCATAGCACATTTAACTCCCTCACACCAACTTCCCTATAATTTTGCCACTATTTACTTTATTTTACATCATGTATCATATCATGGCACAACTAATTCCTATAAATCAGCCAAAAGTAATAACTGATATATCTTTCCTTTTTTTTTTTTTACCATTGCCTTGAAAATGTGCCACTGAATATTTTTTTTTAAAAGGTAATATTTTTTTTAGTTGCCTTAATTATACAATATCTATCCCAAATTCATGTTCAAAAATTCTAGGGTGTTACATTCTTTCTCCCTTAAAATAAGTTTCGTCCTTGAAACTTAATAACTTTATTGAAATACCCCAAACTTAAAGAATAACACACTAAATGTACTACAATTCTAAACTTAAGGAATAACATAAAAAAACATGCAAATATATGTCTTAGCCTTCCATGAACGCAACAAAAACTAGTCACCTATTCCACTTAGGCCTCAAGTGATCATAACCTATTGCTTTGATACCATTTTGTTACGCTCCCAAATTTAACGGGCAAATTCGGAGACGAGACCGTCACAAACCTAGAAAGATAAATTTTTCTAAGTTCACAAGGCTCTAAACCTCAATAACTCAATGTATGAATCAATCAATTAAATATTAGCAATTAATCCAGAGCATCTAAATCCCCATAAAATATAAAAATACTATAAACTTTAATTACATGACAAATTTCTAAAAAATAATAATTAAAGAAATTATACTAACATATGAAAATACAAATATTCTTAATCCATTATGATCCTTTTTTCTTTCTCCATGAAAACTTCTAGCTTAACAACTCCGGACTAATTTGTCATCTGCAAAAGTAAAAACAAATAGAAAGGGCTGAGTGAAACAATGCTCAGTAAGTACAATATATCCCAAGGAACAATAAGGCTCGAAAGCAATAAATAGTAGGATGAATACAATATTATCAAGCACTAACATAACATGTAGCAAGCTATAGCTGCTTAGCAGCGCGCGTGCAATACAAAATTCATAATACAAAGTCGATAACAGATGACGACTTATTAACTTCCAACCGTCTAGGATTCGATACACAACTTGTATAGTTTGTAGGGCTTGAATCAATGGTTTTCAAAAGAATCAATGCAAAGGTTCGACAAGAATCATACGTATATCAAATAATGATGAATTGAATGACGTTTACTGATTAACGAATGGGGTATAGAAATAATTGGTGTATTCTACTTACCTGAATTACGAAAAATAACATCCAAGGCTTAAGGTTTGCAAACTAAGATTGAAGTTCACCACATGCAATCGTAATCCATAGACATTACAACCATATTGTGTGAAGGGCTTCACGTATGATGTTGTTCAACTAAATGTTGATGATATTATGTTATTGCTATGGTAGTAGTACAAACTGATGGTAGATAAAGTGAACTATTTCACAACTCATAGATACAATTTGATATAAAAAGAGAATGGGTCATAGCACATTTAACTCCCTCACACCAACTTCTCTATAATTTTGCCACTATTTACTTTATTTTACATCATGTATCATATCATGACACAACTAATTCCTATAAATCAGCCAAAAGTAATCACTGATATATCTTTCCTTTTTTTTTTTACCACTGCCTTGAAAATGTGCTATTGAATTTTTTTTTAAAAGGCAATATTTTTTTTTAGTTGCCTTAATCATATAATATCTAACCCAAATTCATGTTCAAAAATTATGGGGTGTTACACTATAGAGACAACTCTTGTTGAAAATTGCAAATTATCTTCCAACACCACTTCTTAATTTGTAATTTTCAACTGATCTTTGAATCTCTCAAACTTCTCCAAAATAATTGGTTTTGTGAGCATATCTGTTGGCTGATCATTAGTGTTGAAAAACTCCAAGCAAATTTCATTTCTGCTAACCAAATCACGAATGACATGACGGCGAAGCTCGATGTGTTTTGAGCGACCATGAAATACGGGATGTTTTGTCATTGCAATTGCGGACATGTTGTCTCAAAGAATTGTTGTAGGCTCTTTTTGTTCCAGCTACAAATCTTTTAGAATCATTCTTAACCAAACTGCTTCACACGCGACATCCGTATCGGTGATATACTCGGCTTCAATAGAGGACAATGCTACAGATTTTTGTTTTCGTGAACACCATGAGATTATATTAGAACCAAGGCAAAAAATATAACCTGATGTGCTCTTTCTATCATCAAGTGAACCAGAACAATCGCTATCGGTGAAGCCGACTAACTTGCATTCTTTTTCCTTCACGTATTTGAGTCCAAGCTTCTTTGTTCCTTGCCGGTATCGAAGAAAGCGTTTCGCCGCCATGAAATATGACTTGCTTGGCTCATTCGTAAACCTTGAAAGAACACTTACTGAATATGTAATGTCAGGCCTTGTGTGTGATAGATAAATTAAAGAACCAACAAGGCTTCTAAAGCTCTTTGCATCTGCTTTCTCTTCACCATCTTCTTTTTGCAATTTTTCACTTGGGCTCATTGGTGACGCTACTGCTTTGCAGTTTTGCATATGAAATTTCTTCAACAAATCATCAATATATTTTTCTTGGGATAGAAAAATTTATCCTTTTCTTTGTTTAACTTGTATGCCCAAGAAATACTAATGAGTCCAAGGTCAGTCATTTCGAAATCCTTCATCATTTTTTTCTTAAAATCTTCCACCATATCCACATTTGAGCCAAAATAAATTAGATCATCAACATACAAACAAACAAGAAGAAAATCAGTACCTTCTTTCTTGATATATAGAGATGGTTCACTCTGGCTCCTCTTAAATCCATTTTGGCAAAAATATCCATCAATCTTGTTGTTCCACGCATGTGGAGCTTGCTTTAAACCGTACAATGCCTTTCAGAGACGATAAACTTTATCTTCCTTTCCTTTTACTTTGAATCCTTGAGGTTGCTCCACATAGACTTCCTCTTGTAGTTCTCCGTTAAGAAAGACAGATTTTACGTCAAGTTGAAAGACATTGAGTTCCATTTGGCATACAATTGCAAGAGCTATCCTTATTGTCTTGATTCGTGCCACGGGTGCAAATGTCTCCACAAAATCAGTTTCGGGCTGCTGCAAATATCCCTTCACAACCAATCGAGCTTTATACTTTTGCACCGATCCATCTTCTTTGTATTTGATCTTGAAGATCCATTTCAAACCAATGATTTCTTTGCCTTTCAGAAGGTCCACGAGCTCCCATGTTTTATTCTTCTCAATCATAGAAATTTCTTCTTTCATTGCTTCAATCCACAATTCTTCTTTTGCTACATCTTCATAACTCTGAGGCTCACAAGTGAAAAATGCAACATCACAAGATTCATATATATCTTGCAGCAAACGTACCTTTCAAGGCTGAGTTTCTGAATTTGAAATGTCATTACTGGATCATTTGAATTGGGTGATCTTGGAGCTGAATTTCGGCATGAGATTTCTTGACTTGGGCTTGAATTGGATGATGTTGGAGCTGGACTTGAACATGAACTTTCTTGACTTGAGCTCGATTCGTTGTTGTATTGTATTCTGAATGGCTCCACTAAATCATATGCCTGAGGTACTTCAGTAGAGCTACTGTTTTTCCATTGTCACGCAGCCATCTCATCGAATATAACATCTCTTGAGATCACAAGTTGATTGGTTTCTGGATTTAATAAGCGATATCTTTTCGATTCATCGCTATATCCAACAAACACAAATTTTTCTCCTTTGCTATCAAACTTTTTTTTTGCGACTGATTTAGAGCATAAGCCACACACCCAAATATCTTCAAGTGATTAACCAGTAGCTTTCTCTTGTGCCAAGCTTCATATAGAGTTTTATTTGGAACAACTTTCGTCGAAGAGCAATTGAGGATGTAGACCGCTGTATTCGCAGATTCAGCCTAAAGTTTGTTTGGCAGTCCTTTTCCAGTTAGCATGCTCCGTTCCATCTCTGCAATGGTTCGATTTTTTCATTCAGCTACACTGTTTTATTGCGGGCTACTACAAATAGTGAGCTACCTTTGGATTCCTTCTTTTTTGCAATAATCCAAGAATAGAGTGTAAATGAATTCTCCTCCGTGATCCGTTCGAAGCGTCTTCAATTGCTGTCCACTTTGTCGCTCTACAAAAGCTTTGAACTGGAGGAAGATTGAAAATGCTTCTGACTTTTCACTTAGAAAATAAATCCACATCATTCTTGTGAAGTCATCAATAAAAAGAAGGAAATATCTTTTGTTGTTAAGTGAAGGAGTCCTAGTTGGACCAAATATATCAGCATGTACTAGCTCGAAAGGAGCTTTAGCGCGCCATGAAGTTTTAGGAAATGAAAACCTACGCATTTTCCCATAGATACAACCTTCACATATTCTTTCTTGTCTTGCAATGGTAGGAAGACCGACTACCATGTTCTTTTCTTTAAGTAGATGCAACCCTCTGTTATTTAAGTGACCATATTTTAAATGCCACATGAATGAATTTTCAGTTGTAGTACTTTTAAGAGCAAGCTTATCTTCTAATGGTATGACAAGAGGAAAAACTTTACTAGCAGCCATGTTGACTATTGCTACTGTGGAATTATTTTTCTTGTCAACTATTGTGCATTTTTTATCATAAAAAAGGACTAAATATCCTTTTTGTGTGAGCTGACCAACACTTAGAAGATTTTGAGTTAAATTTGGCACATAAAGAACATCACTAATGAGCTTTTGATTACCTCCCTTGGTATGGACTGCAATGATTTGCCTTTGGCTTTATGTAGCTTGCCATCTCCAAGTTTCACTTAAGAAGAGAGGTTTTGGTCTAGCTCCATAAAAATGTTTTGATTTCCAGTCATATGGTTGCTACATCTGCTGTCCAAATACAATGTGTTCTATGATTCTTGCTCGGCACTCATGCATGAATAAAATAAGTGTTGTTCTTCATCTTCTTGGCTGAAATTTGCCTCATTCTTTTCCTTATTTTTTTGGTACCAATAGTTTCTTTGAGAATGATTTGGTACTCGACATTTGGTGCATCTGTATAAGCAATCTTTTGATTCATGATTAGACTTTTTTGCAAACAATGCATTGAGAGGTAGAGTTACCAGATTTTTGTTGGAATTCGCCTCTTCTTTCTTTGTCTTTTCCATGAGTGTTAGTTTGATCTCCTCGTCCTCGATCATGTTGACCTTTTCGTTGCCAAGAACCCCTTCTATTTTCTGATTTGTTTGGCCCTTTCTCTGAGATATTGAGTTTGGATTGAAAGGCTTGTTTGATGTGTAGATTGGATGACCTATTAATTCTCTGCTCATGTGCTTGAAGTGAGCTCATTAGTTCATACATGGTAATTTTGAACAGATCTTTAGACTCTTCAATAGCAACACAATGATCAAATTTCATAGGTAAACTTCTAAGAATTTTTTCAATGGAGTCTCCAAGGCTTTGGATTTGATTAACAATTTCAACAACTCGTGATCGCGTCATTTTGCGCTAAAAATAGTAAGGTTTAAATGATTGAAAATATTGCTTACCTTGAATTACCTCTAACTATGGCGAGTAGATGGTCGATCCACGAAGATTGGGATTAACGGTTTCAAGTTAAGAATTTAGTTTATAATTTGTTTGACTATCTCCCGTCACGGATAAGTTCGATTATATCAAAAAGTCCAAAGATACGGTAAATTAAGTCCAAAAGTCCAAAAGTATGGTATTAAACTAAAATAATTTAGTCCAGGAGTGGTTAATTCAATTTAGCGGGTCCATGATTTAGAATGATAAATTCGATCGGAGTATTTAAGTGTAATATTACAAATTTAAATTAAAAGAATAAATCATTCAAGAAATAGGGTTACAAGCTCCCACTTCTGAAGTTAGCCTTAGATACGTAAGTAATAAGACTAATTAATTAACAAGACTGAATATGTTGGTACAACCTAACAATATCCAACCTCTCAATTAATCTTCTTACTTACGTACCCCGGAGGTGCTGGTACAACCTAGCTAATTCTGTTCGAGGTAGTCACGTATTGCCACTAGTTTACAAAACCGGGCTTATATGTATGCTCAATTAATTATATCATAACTACAAGTATACGTATAATTAATAGATAATACTAAGTAATTAAAGAATACGAGACTTGAATTAATCTAAATCTAAATATATACAAAAATATCATCACTTATTTATCATTCCAAAAATAAGGGTCTAAAGTGCCATAATTAGATTTACAAAACGGAAATCGAAATCAAGAATAAAAGTTACCGAATTTAAGCACACCTTGATTTAGCCGGCTCAATTTCTCTGAAGGTATGGCATTAATCCTAAGCCCGGCCTTTATTTTAGGACCCTAACTAAACTAAACTAACATACTCCTAAGCTAAAATATGAAGAAAACTAATTGTATACAAAGCAAATGGTGAAATTTGGCTTCTGTTCACTAGAGTAGTAGAAACGTGGCTAAGATGAAAAATATGGTTCTACTCTCATTGCTAAAAATGGCGATATTTATAGGCAAGGATTCAGGAGGGCACTCGAGCGCCAGTCAGGCGCGCTCGAGCGCCCTTCTGCACTTTTTATTTTTATATTTTTTTTGTCCTTTTCCGTCCGCATACTATCGTTCAATTGTCTGCATTTTTCAAAAAGTAGAGCTCGAGCGTGCAAAAGTGGCGCTCAAGCGCACTTCCGCCTGTGATAGGTGAACTTTGACTCTGAACTTTGACTTTGACATTGACCATTAACCAAAAAGTTGACCAGGTCTATTTCAAGGTTTTTCAGTATCCTGAATCCGTTCCCGCACTCGGTTTGGCCAAATTCAATCTCTAATTGCTCGTTTTGAAGTTGTTCTACTATTTTTCACTAGTGTTGCGCCGAATATTTGCTCCAAATGTTGGTTTTTGTGGCCGTTTTTGCTCTTTCTTCTTTAAAACCTATATTGCACTAAATTTGTGTAAAATATACAATTAAGCTTGAAATAATAATGCAATATACATGATTCAATGGGTTAAAGTTACTAAAAATACGGATTTATCAACTCGCAAAAAGAATTCTCTGATATATTCATTTTCTTTCATTTGCAAGTTGTTAAAATCTCTCCACAAAGATTGTAGCTTTATTGATACAACCTTTTCATTGTCTTGGAATTCCTTTTTAAGAACATCCCAAGCTTCTTTTGCAGATTTCTTATTGAAAATCCTAGGATAGATGGACTTACCTAGGCCTTGCTTTAGATATCGAAATGCGTTAGCATCTTTCATTCGTATCTCTTTGTTTTGCTTCTCATTCATTGTTAAACTTTCGGTTTGAGATGATTTTGGAACTCCATATTTGACCACGTCCCAAAGATCATGAGAAATAAAGAAATCCTGCATCTTGCTACTCCAATAGTCGTAGTGTTCTCCTTCAAAATTGGCACTTCACTGGGGGTGTATTTGAACATAGTTTTCCAGCCATTATGCAGCAAAGAGCTACAAAGATTGAAGCTCTGATGCCAGATTTGTTGGCGCAGTAGAAGAGAAGTGATAAAAAGGATAAGATGCAGAGCAAAAACAGAGAAAAAAAACCTGAAATATGAGATAACTACTGCAATAATTTGATGTTAGATTTGTACTGATATGAAGATCTATATTGGTGTTTTAAGGCTGGTTATATCAGTAGCACAAACTTGATAGAATTGTATTAAGAATAGAGAAGGTAATATTGGATTGCAGTAAATATTTTTTTTCTCTCACAGAACATTACAACATCTGCTCATTTTATAGATGCATTTCATGCTCTAGAATACTCTACAATGGTATGTTTACAAGATGTATTAATGAAGTAGGTAGAGCTAACTAGTTGTTGCAAACTTAATATTTTCTCAAATTTCTATAGAGACAACTCATGTTGAAAATTGTAAATTATCTTATAACAGTGTAGTGAGATCATCAAAGAGTATCATGACTCTCCACTTGGAGGGCATTCAGGCATATTAAGAACATTTTAGCGCATTTCTTCTGAATATTTTTGGAAGCACTTGTGACAAGATGTGAAACATTATACTGATCAGTGTCGTACTTGCCAAGAAATGAAGACTTCTCATCTTAATCCAGCCAAATTATTGTAGCGCTTACCTATTCCCACCAAGGTTTGGGAAGACATTTCGATGGATATTATCACTGGATTACTGAGCTCCGATGGAAAGACTATTATCATGGTTGTGGTGGATCGGCTCACAAAGTACGCTCACTTTATTGCCCTCTCCCATCCTATCACTAGTTCGAAGGTTGCAACAGTGTTTGCCTCAGAAATTTACCATTTACATGGTCTACCCCGGACCATAGTAAGTGACCGAGATCCCTTATTTCTCAGCTCATTTTGGCAAGAATTCTTTTGGCTCCAAGGCACTACCTTAGCTATGAGTAGTGCCTATCACCCTCAAAGCGATGGACAAACGGAGATTGTTAATCGTGGATTGGAACTTTATCTCCGTTGTTTCGTGGCAAACAGCCCCACTAAGTGGACAAAATTTATTCATTGGGCAAAATTCTGGTACAATTCGGCGTATCATACACCTGCGGGTATGAGTCCCTTCCAAGCTCTCTATGGACGCCCCACCCCCCCTTCCCCCCTTCCCTCAATTACTAGGCATTTGCTGGGGTTAACTAAGAATGAAGTTGTTGATTCAGAATTAAGTCAGTGAGATGTTATTTTGACTCAGCTGCGTCAGAATTTGCGGAGAGCACAAGCTCGAATAAAATTGTATGCGGATAAGCAGAGACATGAGGAGATATGGTATGGGTTCGCCTACAACCCTATCGTCAATTATCCGTTAGAGGTCCTTTCAATACCAAATTACGTCGTCATTTCTATGGTCTCTTTAAAATCATAAAGCACATCGGATCT
Organism: Ehretia macrophylla; assembly: GCA_037974665.1. Taxonomy (NCBI): domain Eukaryota; kingdom Viridiplantae; phylum Streptophyta; class Magnoliopsida; order Boraginales; family Ehretiaceae; genus Ehretia; species Ehretia macrophylla. Next base: position 32,340,587 of record CM075773.1, on the reverse strand, counting down.
GTGGCTTATAAATTGGAGCTTCCAACCACTGCTAAGATACATCCGGAGTTCCACGTCTCAAAATTGAAGAAGTTTAAGGGTGATGCTTCAACACCAGCAACCCCACTTCTGGTGCAATCTACTTCATCTTATCCAGTTGAGTAGCCAGTTGCTATTTTGGCACACAGGTCTATCCAACGTCAAGGCCAAATTATTAATCAAGTCCTAGTGCAATGGGAAGGACTATCTATGGAGGAAGCTACATGGGAAGATTCGGTGCACATTCGGAACCTTGAGGACAAGGTTCGTTTTTCAGGGCCGGGCATTGTAATGAATCCTAATGTTGAGCTGGACCAAGAAGATGCTGAGGTGGGAAATATACATGAGGCTGAGGTGTCTAAGCAGCATGTTTGGGGTGAAACAAATAGTTGGGGAAGGGGATGCGTGCCAAAAAGATTCCAAGTTACCTCACCGACTTTGTAACCAACTGAGCAGCAAAATGCATATAAAAGAAGCATGGATCGTGTAGTGAGATCATCATAAAAAATACTATTCTTCTTGTTTAGTCATTTCTTTGGAGTTCCCAATTATCTCAAAAATTGGCTATTGTTTTGTAATTTTCAAGTTAAATTCAGTAATACAACCCACTCTTCTTCTTCACTCCTTCTGTGCTCTCTGCTCTTGTTGCTTCATACAACAATGTGTTTTGTGATTTTACACATGGATTGAAATTTTAATCTTACAATAATATAATAACGTTATCAAAAGGTTAATGGTGATGAGATGAGGTCATATTATTTTCATTATAATTTGCACGCTAGTAGGAGATCTAAATCCTCCCTTATTTGCTTGGAAACTTTCCGGTTGCACGTTATAAAGAAAAAAAGGAAAGTAAAATTTATGCCACAGTTGTTTTTGTATACACTGTACAAAAACTGGAAAGTCAATGTCTTGACCAATTCAAGAGGGAAAATATCACATTTAGTCCGTATTATTTGTAAAAAAATTTAGTTTGGTCTCTATTGTTTAAAATGTCTCAATTTAGTATTTATTATTTTTTCAAAAGTTTCAATTCTATCCCTATTGTTTAAAGTTTTTCAATTTTGTCCTTATTGTTTGCCAAAAGTTTCAGTTTCATCCTTATTATTTTTAAAAAAATTAAATTCATCCCTATTGTTTCTTAGAAAATTTTAATTTAGTCATTTAATAATAAGGACGAATTTGAAACTTTAAGAAAATAATAAGGACAAAATTGAAACTTTTTAAAAATAAAATGGACAAAATTAAAATTTTTTGAGAAACAATAAGGATGAAATTGAGAAATTTTAAACAATTAGGAGGAAATTGAGATTTTTTTGTAAATAATAAGAGTTAAATTGAGACAAATAAAACAATAAAGACTAAATTGAGATAATTGGATAACAATAGGGATTATTTGTGAATTTTCCCCAATTCAAAACTCCAAATGAGGTCATGGATTATAAAAATGACGAATGCGTTATGGATTATCACTGCAGTATTGTTTGTGAAATTAGATGGCGACTTGTTATAATAATAAAAGGAAGAAAAAAAAAAAAAAACACACACACACACACAGAGAGATGGTGACTAAGGTAGACACCGTAGACTGCTGACATGCACGAGTTATGTCACAAACACGGTAAGGCTTAGTATTTCATATAATTCATATAATTTTATCTTCTTAATGAGAAATTTGCAAAAATGTTCTTATTGTTTTACTTAAATTTTAAATTAGTTTATATTGTATAAAATTAGTCAATTTAGTTTTTATTATTTTTAAAAAAAATTAAATTAGTTCTTATTATTCAAAATTAGCCAATTTAGTCCATATTATTTTTTAAAATATTTCATTTTAGTCATTGCCTATATTGACTAAATTGAAAATTTTTGAAAAATAGTATGGATTAAATTGAATTATTTCAAAAACAATAGGAACTAAAAGGGCTTGACTAAAATGAAATTTTTTGGAAAACAGTATGGACTAAATTGAATTATTTCAAAAAAAAAAAAGAATTAAAAGGGCTAATTTTTAATAAGAGGGACAAATTTTTTTTTTTTTTTAAATAATAAGGATTAAATTGATTAGTTTTCAATAATATGAATGAATTTGAATTTTGATAAAACAATAGAAACTATTTGTACAATTTTCCCTCCTCAGGTGGACAACAAAATCTATAATTATCATCATAGATCAACCCCAAGCTAGCTAATAGGAAGCTTGGAAGATCATTCACCACGACAAGGAACACCTAATGTTAGGTAGTGATCTATTATAATAAAAAAATTTAATTTCGAATTACGGTCTCGACTTTCATTGTTTAAGAAAAAAAAAAAAAAGGGCAACATTTTCCTTTATTTATCTGTTAAACGAAACAATTATTACTAAAGTGATGCCCCCGGGGCATATTTGTTTATTTATTTATTTTATTTAAGAAATAATTAAATTATTTTAAATCACTTAAAATGTAATAAAAAAGAAAAAACACATTCATTATCAATTTGCAAACATTGAGCCGAAGTAGTGATGCCAACGTAAGGGACTACAAAATCTGCCATTTAACATAGGGAACAAAGAACAATTAAAGGAATTCTTGCACTGATGCTCTTCTTTTCAACTAATAAACCATATTTTTTTTTGGTAAATACTAATAAACCACAGGTCCACATGAATCATGTACTACTAAGTGGTCAACGCATAGCCAATACAATGCCAACTTGTGATGAAAACAGATATTATTTTTGGAGCTCACAATTAAAGAATCGAAATGAGCTTACGAAAGAAGTTGTAGATAGAGGCAAATATATGTTCTCCAACGAAGCTCTGTTTTCGTGCCTTCTTGATTCAAATCATGTTGCTTGCAAAAGTACTTCAACTGCTCAATGGAGCAATACCCTATCCATTGTCCCAAAAACAAGAACAGCCAGTTGATGTCCCTTTTCTTGGTCTCAATTATGGGGATTATGTATTCATATTTCTGACAAGAATTGCAGGGCGATGGCGTAGGGTGCTCCCAGTAAGATGGATCCATTCCACCCATTTTGTTCTTATAATTCTTATTAATCAACTTCGCAACCTCTTTGATCTTTTCCCAGAAATTGTAATGGATATTGTATGTACTTGCACAGTTCTTGCATTGGACCCACCCGTGAATGTTGCGTATCCCCTCACGCCCCAAGAAGCACATGCCGTGTACTTTTGCACGGCGATTAGTAGCCCATCGGTGTGGTGCCCTTATCGGCTCCTTCTTTTGATTCGCAGCCGCGGATGGTGACAGAAATTGATGCAGCCTTTCCAGACTCGATAGTGATGTTGATCTTAGAGTTGGAACTACTGATGGCCCTTCTTGGGCCAATTGTGATGGCACATCACCAGCAAATGCAGTGGAGCGTTGTTGATACATTTCTTGATCAGAACTTGGATAGATTCTTGGTGTTGCATGCAAGCTTGGTCCTAGTGTCAATTGTAGGCTGAGAGCCGCATGTTGTGGCTGGGGTGGTGGTGGCGGCGACGGCATTTGCTGGTGATTTGAAATTGGTGGTGGTTGTCGCGCTGGGTGGTGGTCAGATAACTTTCAGTGTGGTGCCCTTGATGGCACATCACGTGAAAAGTGTTGTTGATACATTGGTTGAGAACTACAGAAAATCCCAATCCGACTACAAAAAAAAACGAGTAAATTGCTTGCCGTCCTCCTGTGTTTTGTTTGAAATACTCATTCACCTCCTGTGTTTTTAAAATATGCTCATTACCCCCTATGATTTTCGGAATGTAGCTGACCCCTCCCTCCATTAGAAAAACCGTCTAATTTAACAGCAATTGTAACACACGCACTTAAAATGCGATTTTTTATGCTTTTGGTTAAAATAAATTCTTTGTTGGACAAAAATACCCTTTTAGTAAATTGCTTGTCGCCCCCCTGTGTTTTTCCTGAAATACTCATTCACCCCCTATGTTTTTAAAATAGGCTCATTACCTCCTGTGTTTTTTCGATTTTAACTTTATGTAAGGGTATAACGATCAATTAACTAATTTTGTAACGTTTGCTAACGGAATAAGCGATTTTGGGTGCGTCACCTTAATCGATAAAAACACAGGGGAGTAATGAGCCTATTTTAAAAACACAGGGGGTGAATGAGTATTTCGGACAAAACACAGGGGGGCGGCAAGCAATTTACTCACAAAAAAACCATCACTTGTCGGGAAAATCATAGCAGACAGAGCTATCCACCCTGGAGTTGTACAAACAACCGTGAACAGAAGCTGGGGCCTCAGCGAACTAGCTGAAGTCCAACCCCTAAAATACAATGTGTTTCTTATCTCCTTCTTCAATGAAGAAGATAAACTCAGAGCTTGGAAGTACAGACCCTGGTCAGTTCAGGGTTTCCACCTTCTCCTTCAACAATGGAATGATAATACTGTTGTTGAACAGTTAGATCTTAGCTATACCACCTTTTGGGTTCAAGTCCACAGCCTACCTCCAAGCTTCATAACCGAAGAGAATGCTTTCAGGATTGGAGCTCGCCTCAGAGAGACAGAGGAAATTCGTATTGAAAATGCTGGTGGTGCTCTAAAAAGTTTGAGGATAAGAGTCAAGTGGACTACAAGGAACCCCCTGATACCAGGGCTTCCACTGCCAAGAAATGGTCAACCGGACACATGGATCCAATTCAAATATGAACAACCTAGAGAGATTATTGATATAAGCAGAATGGACCTGAAAAAGCTAGGGCCATGGATGAAGGCTCCCCCAACCAAGAACCGACGTTGACTTGAGATCGGATTCAGGCAGCCGTCCACTCGACGCCAGTCAACGCGTGAACACATGCAACAGAAGATAGCAAGTGGAAGAGTTAACTTCAACCTTGGTCAACGTTTTGAATCAACATAGTTACGAGGTTCCCAAAACAGGAAGTTTGATTAGATGGGATCTAAAAGAGACAAGACATATGTTCCTCAAAAAAGCACATATTTTGAATTGGGGAAAGAAAAAGCTGACCTTTTTGCAACCTGTGGCAAATGTACTAACCCTCGAGCCCAACAACCTTCTGATTCTCCAACTCAAGGTATCACCCAGCAGTCAAAGACCGAAGCCCTAGGGGAAAATCAAAATCTTGCATCAGAGGCCCAACACTCTAACAAGCCCAAGACAACAAAGGCCAAGCATAACATTACAAGCACAGTTAACTAGGCATGTGCAAATGACAAACAAGAAAGAAAAGACTAATACCAGATAGCCAAGTCAGCTGAATACAACCAGACAGCTCCAACACAGAGTGTAGAACGGAAAGCTCCAACACAGAGTGCAAAACGGAAAGCAGAAGTATTTGAAGGGGAAGAAAACAATGAAGAACTCTTTGAGGAGTGGGAAGAAGAAGAGGAAGACGATTCCTCCAACTTCAGCCTGGTAGAAATCCCAGTTATGCATGATATTTCTAAATCAAAGGCAATTCAAGAGAAGGAACAGACCAACAGGAACAAGAGACTGAAAGGTAACTCCAATCAGAAGCAGGAAGAAAGTTCCCCTTTACACCAAATTGTTGAGAATTCGGGCACTGTTCTCAAACAGCCCTGGGCGGACAAATGAGGAATGTATTTTGGAACTGTCAAGGGTTGGGTAATCCCTTGACAGTTCAGAACCTAAGAGATATAATCGCTCAGGAAAAAACCGTTCTCGTCAGTCTCTCTGAGACTAAGATGAGCCTGAATAAAATTCGTAGAATAGCTAGAAAAATCAAAGCTAATGTTGTTAGTGTTGTCGAACCAGTTGGTTTATCTGGTAGCTTAGCACTTTTTTGTCTTGATGACTCTAATATTGAGGTTATTTTCTGTGATTACAATGTTATTAGTGTTCGTGTTAATTCTGGTTGACCCAATCAATGGGAGTTGTCTTTTATTTATGATTTCCCTAACAGATAGGAGTTGTTGAAACTTTGGGACTATATCATATCTACACAAGAAAACTCTATAGCCCCTCATGCTTTTGTTGGAGATTTTAATTGTATCAGATCCCATGATGAAAAGGAAGGAGACAATCCTAAAGCTCAGTGCGATATGAGAATTTTCTCAAAGAAAATCAATGAGGCAAAGCTTCTTGAAATTCCAGCCAAAGGTTGCAAATTCACTTTGATCAATAGACGAGAGGCTCATGATTCTATTTTGCAAAAGTTGGACAGAGTACTCGCCAATATCTTATGGACATCATTGTTCCCAGAAGCGTGTGCAATCAACCTTCCACCGATTGGGTTGGACCACTCACCAATCCTCTTGTGCAATAATATCACTAATCATACCAAGTCCCAAAGGCGATTTTATTTTGAATCTTTTTGGACGGAAGACGATCAGTGTGGTGAAATTGTTACAGATTGCTGGACGTGCCAATCACCTACGGAAGACCCTACAAGTTTTCTTTGAAAACTTGACTTGTGCAAGAAGAATTTGATCAAATGGAGCCGGCGCAGGTTCAGGAATAACAATGCTACAATCAAGCGTTTAAAAGGTAATCTTGAGGAGTTAATCAACAACCCCTATGGAGACTTCAGAGCTGATGAATACAGAAGAATCACCTGCAAAATTGATAGAGTTTGGAGCTACGAGGAAAAATTCTGGGAGGCGAGAGCAAGATTGAAGTGGTTGAAATCTGGGGACGGAAACTTAGAGTTTTTTCATGCCACAACTAAGCAAAGAAGAGCCTCAAATAGAATTGTTAGGCTTCAGAACCTGAATGAAGCACTGAAGATATGGGAATCAAGAACTTTATCGGGCAACACTTCAAGGACTTGTTTAGAATAGTTGGACCTAGAAATATCAACCCAATTCTAGAGTGTATTGATCCCATTGTGTCTGAGGATGATAATCAAAGGCTGACCCAACCAATCTTAAGAGAGGAAATCAAATCAGCAGCCTTCAGCCTTTGTGTCAATAAGGCACCAGGACCAGACGATTTTTCTGGCCTTTTCTTTTGAAGGTACTGGCAGGTTATTGAGGATGACATCTACTTAATCATTCGCAAAGCCCTTCAAGGGTACATCAACCTTAGAATGTTCAACAGTACCAATGTTGCCCTTTTTCCAAAGGTGAAAAACCCTCAATAGGTAATTGATTTTCGGTCCATTAGCTGTTGCAATTTTATTTACAAAATCCTCTCAAAAGTTTTGACTCTCAGGTTAAAACCAATCATGGACAAAATCATTGCCCCCACTCAATCAGCTTTTATTCAAGGTAGAGCTATCCATGATAATTTCCTCATTGCTCAGGAAACGGCCTTTAAACTTAGAAACAAAAGGAAAAATGCTAGAAAAGGGCATACCATCCTCAAAGCTGATATGAGCAAAGCCTACGATAGGAATGAATGGATTTCCTGCTTGGCGTTCTTGACAGACTCGGTTTCAACAATACATGGATTCGTTGGATCAAGAACTGTATTTCTACTGTGTCTATGCATATCTTCATCAATGGTAGTGCGAGTAGCCCATTTTTCCCTCGAGAGGCATTCGGCAAGGGGATCATCTTTCCCCATACCTTTTCACAATCGTAACATAGGCCCTCACATCCCTCTTTAACAGGCAGCTTAGTAGAAACCTTTTTAAAGGTTTTCGAATAACTAAGAAGTGTCATCCCCTAACTCATTTACTATTTGCAAATGACTCAATCTTCTTTTTTGAAGTTAACTATCAAGAAGCTTTTGCCCTCCAGGAAATTCTTTACAAATTTTGTTTTGCATCAGGACAAAGTCTCAATCTCAACAAATCCTCAATTGTTTTTAGTCCAAACACACCAGAAGACATTAAGGAAGGAGTATAAGATATCCTCATAATGAAGTATTCCAGCCAACTTGGTAAATATCTTGGGCTTTCATCCGAATGGGGAAGATCGAAGGTTAGTACCCTCAATTGGCTTCAAGAGAGATGCGACTGTAAGCTTAATGGTTGGAAAAACCTTTTCCTTTCAGAAAGAGGTAAAGATGTTCTTATTAAAGCTGTTATTCAAGCCTTACCCTCTTATGTGATATCTGTGTTCCTTCTTCCCAAATCAGTTTGCAAGTCTATTTCATCCAGAGCAGCAAACTTTTGGTGGGAAAGGGATGGCAAGAAAGGAGTTCACTGGATTGGCTGGGAGTTTCTCTCAAAACCAAAAGCTGAATGAGGTTTGGGCTTCAGAGATTTACACTGCTTCAATCTTGCGATGATGGTCAAACAAGCCTGGAGAATCCAATCCAACCCAAACTCACTGGTGGCTCAAATCCTTAAAGGAATATATCATCCTGAAGATTCATTTTGGAATGCAAAGATGAAAAGGAAAGCCTCGTGGTCATGGAGAAGCATTATCAAAGGTAAAGACCTTCTGAAAGCGAGAGCTTTGTGGACTGTGGGTAATGGCAAGACAATCAACATCTGGCAAGATAAGTGGTTAACAAACCACAACCATGTCCCTCGCCAATCTCATTTGGACATTCACAAAGTCAGCGACCTGATTGATAACAACTCAAAAATGTGGAAAAAGATCTTATCACATGTTTATTCAACCCACAAGCATCTAAGGATATCCAAGGCGTGTTCATCCCTTATTCTGATCAAGAAGACAAGATCATTTTTCCATTCACCAACAATGGAGGTTTCAGTGTCAAAACTGCTTACCATGTGGCTAGAGATTTTGTTGGCATCGACATCAGCAGAAGAAGCAATAGAGCAAGCTCTTCTTTTCTTCCTCCACCGGAGCTGTGGAAAATGATCTGGAACATGAATGCACCACCTAAAGTGAAGATTTTCATCTGAAAAGCTTGTAGGAATGGTCTTCCAACTCAGGAGAACAGGTACAAAAAGAAATGTGCTTTGACACCAATATGCCAAATTTGTTTAGAATCGTTTGAATCTGTTGAACACATTTTGTTGATGTGTCCTTGGGTGAAAAAGATTTGGTTCGCCTCATCTCTGCAACTTATCCCAAACCCACTTGATATTCGGCAATTCTGCGAATGATTTCTCCTTACCTCTTCTAGGTGTGTGGAAGCTAGATATAATAAAAAAAAGAAACTCTATCCTTGATCGCCTCTCACTGTTGGGAAATCTGGAAGCAACGTAACAGTTACACTTTTGAGGGAAAGAATATTAATATCATGCTTGTTTTCATTAATGCACAAGCAATTTCCAAGATTTCAAGAAAGCATCAGACTCTGTTGATCACAATACATTTGTTCCAGCTCTTAGAGCTTTTGCTGCCCAATCTCATTGGTCCCCGCCCCCAAGGAATGGTCTCAAGTTCAACGTTGATGCAGCTTTTGTCTCCCCATCTCAAGTAGCTATTGTAATTTTAGGAGGTGAGTATCTTGGTCAGGCTTCCATTGGCTATGCTGCATCCATTTCCTGCTCCTCCTTGGCTGAAGCTGAAGCCTTGGCCATAAAAAATGCCAGTCTGTTTGCAAAATCTTTTCCCTCATCAAGCATCACCATCGAAAGCGATGCAGAAGCAGTGATCAACGCAATCAATTCTCCGCACAAAGCTCCAAATTGGAGAGTCAAAGTCATGGTGGAGGATCTCCGAAATATTGTGGCAGGCGAAAGTGGTATCTGCTTTCGCTCAATCAAGAAATCTGCTAATCGACTCAGCGACTGGATAGCCAGAGAAAAATTGAAAAGATATTTGCCTTTAGACTGGATTTCTAATATCCCTCACGGTTGTATCAACTTATAAACTTAGACATCCATCCTACTGGGATAGGATATCTTTGTATCTCATTTTCATTAGTAAGTTTATTTGACCAAAAAAAAAAAAAGAGAATGGGGATAAATTCTTGGTGTTGAATGCAGGCTTGGTCCTAGTAAGTAGAGGGGAGGTGCTGCAGTAGAAAATGGTAGTCGTTGCCGCGCTGGGTGGTGGTCAGATATGGTTAATTGGTGGTGTTCTTGGTTGTTTTCTTGGAGCCAATTAGATATCTTTCGCTTCATGGCGATGAAATTTTTTTAGGAATGAGAGAGGGTTGAGTTGGAGAAAAGGCTGCTATTTATAGTTTTTTTTAGGCGATTAGATATCTTTAGTTTCTGAATTCAAATAAAAAAATCTCATTTGAAATACTAAACCTTACCAAGCAAGTGTTGGAAAAAATACGTACTCGTCAGGCAATAATGAGAAATAAAGGATAGTTTGGTGTATAAAATTATTGCTATGTACAGAGTTAGGAAATGGTCAAATTTATTTTAGAATCAGTTGTAGATTATTTTATTTTACATTTTACAAGTAATCAAGATAATATTTTTAATTGGTGGAGGTATCAATGTCCTCGTATATCAATCGAAACATGTATATAAAGTTCAGCTAAGCTAACTGGCTGAACATAATCAAGATATTCTTTTCAGTTACCACAAAATTGTACAGTACTAGTTGATGATAATCCGTGCACAACAACATCGAAACTACGACAAACTAGTGATATTTCATCCTTCAAGGGTGTCGAGGTCTTCAATAAAATAAAGTTATGAATTTAATTTGTTCGAGCATCTAAATGCTATTCAGGTGTCGTAGTACCTCCATCACTGTTAGGAGTCCAAGATGATGTCGAAAACTGCAACGCGAGTAACTCGTCTCTATTTAGCTACTTATACTATGTTTTTTGGACATAATAAAATGGTAATTATAATTTTGCAAAAAAAGAAGAAAAACGTAGTTTTTTGACTGAGTGTTTTTCATTGGCATGAGCATTCATCTCTCTCATGTCCAAAGTCATTACCTTAAGAGGGATTCGGAAGACAAATTTGCATCTTGATTCTACAATAAAAAATAAAAATCATAGTTTTTTGATTGAGTGTTAGTAGTAATTAGAGAATAGGGTAAATTGTACCAGACCCCCTGTGGTAAGGCTTAAGTGCACGCAACCCCCTATGGTCCAAAAACTCCTTCCAAACCCTCCTATGGTCATTAAAAAGTGCATATAACCCCCTCTGCTATCAAATAATCTGTTAAATTTAATGGAAGTGAATTTTTTTATTTATTTATTGATTTTCAACTAATTTTACAATAAAATAATTATAATATTTGACCACCAAATTACCCTTTATTTAAAAATAAATAAACAAAATTAAAAAAATAAAAATAAAGTAAAAAACCCCATTTTCTCCCACCCTCCCCCCCTTCCCTCCCACCCACCCATCCCAAAACAACACAAAAATCACCATCCTACCCCCCAGCACCCCCCACTTCCCAAACCTCCAAGGGTATAAAAGTCTTTTTACATTTTTCGTTATTTACATAGAAGGAAATTTGACGGCAGGAGGTTATATGCACTTTTATATGACCACAAAGAGGTCTGGAGAGAGTTTTTGGACCACAGGAGGGTCGCATGTACTTAAGTCTCACCACAAGGGGGTTTAGTGCAATTTACCCTTAGAGAATATTATCAACCTTTTCTATGTTGTATGACACATTATAGCATACTAGACTCTGGTCATAGTATTATGGCTCACCAAGTGGACAGATTTAACATTTTGATTTCTGAAAACTTGGAGGATGATAAGTTGGAGTCCTTGTCCTAGCCAGTATCTATTATTTCATCTCTGGCCATGGTTCAATGGTTCAACTTCCTACTTTTGTAAAAATTCACTCATAATATCATAATATTATGAATAAGTTTTCACAGTTGTGAACTGTCCACGGTTAAATCTTACTCATGATATTCCGCTTTTCATGGGCTTGTTCCCTGGTATCCTTAATTTTATCAAATTGCATTTGGTCAAGGGTGAGTAATTTGATAAAAGGTAAATTCACGAAACTCCTGCTATACACAAGCTCGACAAAGGTCAGACACATTACATATTCATTACATAGTCAATGTAGGAAGGGACATATTGAATGCCACAGCACCGCAACCACGACACTTCATACAGATCAGGTGCTACTTTGATTCACAGTAGATGAGCAACACTCCCACTACATCAAAATTAAAAAGGAAAGGTTCCATCCAAAACATAGATTTTGCACAAACTATATTCATATTACAATAGAGAAATGCTGTAGAGTTTACAACATCACACCACCCAGGAAAAAAGAGATTAAAAACTCTCCAAGTTGCTCTCAAAGTACAAGAATGAGCAAATGCTTTAAATTGTGTTGAGAAGCTTCATTTGTTCACTTCTCAACTCTCACTCTGTAACTTTCTCTAAGCTCTATCTATGTGATTTAATGAATTGGAGAAGAACGAGGATGAGCACTTTCCATATCGTCTCTTCACTCCTTTCGTTCTCCAAACTCCGAACCTTATTTAACCTAAACATCTTGTAAGATCCTACTGAGATTGAAAATCAACAAGTAACTGAAAATTACAATAAGGGGTGAAGTGCACTAGACCCTCTTATACTTTAGCGAAAGTGCACAATACCCCCTATAGTTCAAAAACTCCCTGAACTAGTCTCTATGTTTTTTAAAAGTGCACAACACCCCCTTACAGTTATAAAATCCGTCATATTTAACGGATTTTGTAAAAAAGACGTAAATACCCTCTTTTTTCATTCTCTCTTTTGCTATTTTCTCTTTTGTTTAGGCAAAAAAAAATGGTAATTTGGTCAATTCATATAATTATTTAATGAATAAATTCGTTAAAAATTAAAAAAAAATCTCACTTAACGCGTGTGAAATACACTCTCCGTTAAATTTAACATATTTTTTAACGGTAAGGGGCTGTTGTGCACTTTTAAAAAACTACAAAGACTAACTCAGGGAGTTTTTAAACTATAGGAAAGTGTTGTGTACTTTCGCTAAAGTACAAGAGGGTCTGATGCACTTCACCCTTACAATAAGTGCAAAAGAAGAGCGTCTCGTATAGCTGCACAATTCTTACATAATATCCACAGGAAAACGTGCGAACTGGTCGTCAGAAATGTGTCTTCTTCGTTGTATTACACCAACATGTAGTTTGAAACTGAGACATCTACAGGTGATGTAGTATGGATGTACACAAATTCGATGCTTTTGCCGGCAGGTAATGAGTTGTTCCATGCTGGGAAAACGTAGGAATCACCGTACATGGTGAGACCCCATAGAGGACCATAGAGCTTGGATATTGAAAGTTTCAAATTCTACAGGGTCTTGCCATACTTGTTGGTCACAATGGTAGAGTATCTGTAATAAGTTTTCCCCTCAAAAGTCCAAGAAGTTGTCGCCTTTTGTTCAATTGCAATTGGTGTTGAAGCTGAAGCTGCAAAACACATTTCCATATTAGTTTTCCATCTAACTTTAAATTTTCCTCCGACATTTTGCAAGACGTGAAAAACTCCATTGTAAGACGCGGTTCTTCTAATTACCTGGATTAGTTTTCTGTTTTGGAGCTGACACAGGTGCAGTGGGCTTAGGAGCAGGAGCTTCAACTGCATTGTAACCATTTACGATTACTAGACGAAACTCAATATATTAGTCTAGCCGAAAATGGAGTTACCAGGCTTAACATACCTGGAAGAAGCTGACTGTAGCCACTGTGACCGCCATGTAAACGAGCCAATACACCAAGAAGGGGTGCATTGTTATAGGTAGCTGGCTCGGTTTGCTCGAAGTTATCTCTTTCATCAACAAAGTTGTCGTAGGCATCAGGACCACCAACAATAGCACCAGTGAGGAGATTGGGATCACTGGCCTTCCTGCCATATACCAAGTTGCATAGCCTCCTCGGTAACTAACAAATGAAGTGTCTACTTTAATGGAAACAATGAAGGAACCTCTGTGGTGAACTTGTCTTGGGTAATTGTTTCCGTAACCAACCATGTAACTTGTAGCTCTTACACTGGCTATTAATGTTTAACAAACAAGTGGGCAGGTAGCTGATTGGATGGTATGTAGTTTTACTATATTTTTCTGAGAGTTAATAGAGGATGTTTTTGTCATGGTGGATAGAATAGAAGGGCTATTTTTCCATATTTGGAACAGAAGTAAGAGAGAATGCATACTTCTATTTATAGTTTGTAAGTTTGTTCCAGTGGGTTCCCCTGTAGTTTTTCCATTTAATGGGTTCACCTCAAAGTAATTAATTTAAATGTTGGTGTGTTTGGAGACAGGAATCTAGATGACTGACAGTATCACCTTAATTTGTTATTGTGGAAGATATATGCAGCATTTTGATGAAATTGTCGTGAAAAGCTAGAGTGTGGACTGATTTCTATCCTGATGATTTCTTTTGGGAAAATTTTATATTTAGTCCCTATTGTTTATAAAATATTTTAATTTAATTTTTATTATTTAAAATATTTTAATTTAGTTCTTATTATTTTACCGAAAGTTTTAATTTTATATTTATTGTTTAAAATGTCTCAATTTAGTCCCTATTATTTCTCAAAAAATTTTAATTTCGTCCTTATTATTTTTATAAAAAAAATTAATTTTGTCCTTATTGTTTTCTTAAAGTTTCAAATTCGTCCCTATTATTCAATGACTAAATTAAAAATTTTTGAGAAATAATAGGGACGAATTTGAAACTTTTTGGAAAACATAAAAACGAAATTGAAAAACTTCAAATAATAGGGACGAAATTAAATTTTTTTAAAAAATAATAAGGACTAAATTAAAATATTTTAAATAATAGAGATTAAACTTAAATTTTTTGCAAACAATAAAGACTAAATATGAGATTTTCCCATTTCTTGTCATGAGATATTAGGGTATAGAACGTACTCATCACTGAAGGCTCACGCATTCTCTTATTTGTTTCGATCAACTAGACCCAAGTGACCTAAGGAATTAGCTCTAAGCCTATGACCAGATTATCTCCATAGCAAATGAATCTAAATGAAGTCTTTATCTTATTACGTAATATTAATTATGTAAATCTGACGATGTTATTTATTTTTTGTTTTTAATTCATAAAAGGAATTTGACAAAGATTATGCTATTTGTTGGTTCTTTGACACTATTAATTTTTTTTTTTTTTTTTTGAACTTGGACTGACAAATGGGTGAAAATTCTGTAGACATGCAATTTAGCCATGTCAATTGTATGAATAAAAAATATTTTAAAATCAATAAAGAATTGTATCAATTGAATCACTACCAACGCGCAAAATAGTACCATAGTGTATTATCTCTCTCTTTTTGTTTTTGGGTGTCAAGAAGAGTCATATGTGTATATATATTATCAAAGGTATCGACTAATATGAACCAGCAAAAATAATTCTATTGAAAGGTTACAAGTCAAAGTGGGAGGGATCCGATCTTAATTGCTCTAACATCCAATCTATTATATGGTTGGATCTTAATTGCTCTAACATCCAATCTATATATTACATGGTTGACATATTCCGCTACTGAAGTACTAAACTTTTGAGGGTTTTTTTGTTTTTTTTTTGTTAAGGAAGTAAGTATATTCATTTTATTTCTACAAATCTCAAACAAAACATAGGTTTTTACATCTCCTACCTATCTATTTAAAACTACAATATTTCACTTTTTACAAATTTTTCTATTCAAGTTTGGGTTGTTATTCAACAAGTTAGAATTGATATTAATTTTCTCACGGAGGGTGAGCTTCACAAGTGTGTAGGGTCTATTTCTCCTCTTACAAACTTATGTTAGTTCGAATTGATGGACGATTTTTTCATGAAAAATTATTATTATTCAATCAATTTAAACTTAAACGAGTCAGGACAAAATATGTTGATATTCCTAACATAAGAATAAGATTTGCGCAAATGGGTCAACAAAGGTCTTGGAAAATTTAAAAACTAGTCACACTCTTCTACCTAAATTTTGGAGACTGTCAAATGAACTTCGCTACCAGCCCATCCAGGAGCGCGATATAATAATCTTTAGATCAAGACAAAGTGTTGAACATTCCACAAAGAAATTATGTTTAACATGGTTATATCACGGAATTTAAAATTTTGAATAGATTCAATATAACTTTATTTAGAATAAATTCTTCATCATAAAATAAATACATTTAACTATAACCCAAAAAAAAAACAAAAATGATGATATTGACTAGCATGTTGTCCTACTCCACGAACGTAAATTACTCTTTAATCATTCAAAATGTCTCCATGCTTTTCATATATATAGATATTTTTTTTTTTCATGCGCGTCTTCTCCAACTTAATATTGTCTGTTAGTTATATACTTACTCAATCGAGAGATGGTTTTCGATGATTATCCTAAACCTACAAGTAGGCAAACTGAAGAATATGAGAATTTTGATTAAATTAGTTATCCCATCTACCATTATAATTAAGTTTTATCACAATAATTTTTATTTTATTAATAAGATATATCATAAGGTTAGCTTTTTAAAAAATATATATTAAATTTAAGTTAAACTCTGTGCATAAGTAGAATTTCCTAAAAGTAAGCGACAATTTTTTGGGAAAACCCCTACATTTTAAAGGAAAAATTAATATTGACATAAACAATTGGAAATTATTGTACTTTATTAGTCACTCCGAGAAAAGTTTGATGGAAAAGGATTTGACAATGACCCTATATTGATAACGTTAGATTCGGTCAAGATGATGTTCTATATATGTTAAACATAGGATATGCAATCAATTTGTAATGACTGAGTTTTTCATTTTTTTGGGATAATAAAAGTTTAAGTCTGATTCGAACTTGATCACAATAAATTGTTATTTGATTATTTTATTTAATTTTGGGATGTAATTTGTAATGACGACTTTAATCACTGTAATAAAAATATTTTCTTCCAACATGAAAGAAAGCAACACCCATCCTCAAAAAAAACTCATTGGATAAAGGTACAAGGCTCTAATTTTGTACGTAAAAAATTTGGAGGAACAAACAGAGATGCGAA
Organism: Ehretia macrophylla; assembly: GCA_037974665.1. NCBI lineage: Eukaryota > Viridiplantae > Streptophyta > Magnoliopsida > Boraginales > Ehretiaceae > Ehretia > Ehretia macrophylla. Next base: position 32,323,819 of record CM075773.1, on the reverse strand, counting down.
GCACATCGAATAGCTTCGTAAAGCCCGTGAATTCTGTACGTAAAAAATATCCCATTACTTTTGGTTTGTAATCTTGAGAATTTTGCTATAGTGGCTAGTGTGAACTAAAGAAATCGAAGTAATTTCTGATCAAGTTACAGTAAGCAAAGATCTATTGAAATTCAAGCTAAGACCATTGAATTCATTTCTTTTCGATTAGCTCCAAATTTCAAAAACTTTTTGTTCAAACTAGAATTTCATGGTCGACGTAGTGATTATCAACATTCAAGCAACGACCTTTGAATTCTCATTTCTTTCCATGTACTGATTTTACTGTAAATTTCATTGTATTTCTTCTAGAGTAATCAAAATTTTTGTACCCCCACACTACATAGATCCGTCCTTGTAAATTTATATAAACTCTATTTTCCATGTTATTAGGAAACACTTTTTACCTGTTGATTGGATTTTACGTATTCCAACTAATGTAGAGACTGAGTGGAAGTCGGTATTGGCGAAACCTTTACTAACTATGAACACATTTTCTTTCAATAAAAAAGAAATACATATAATGAACTCCTAGCATATAGTTTAAACTTTTTTAGATGATATGGTAATTTAATATAATACCAGCCTAGATTGCCAAATGATTTTGAATTTAAGTCTTGTTACCACTCGCTTAAAAATACCAAAGTTAGCTCATATCCCCAGGAAAGGATAACTTGCTCTTTGTTAAACTCCATGCTATTAATAGAATCTTGATTATGTTTATACGTAATGGGAAAATTTTTACACTAACATAAACTAGTGAAGACTAAGGGACAAGATTGAAATACTCGGACGAGATCTCATAGACATAGAACTGACAAAGATAACGATCTTGATAGAATTTAATGGTGTTAATCAAATCTATATAACAGACCCCTTAATAATTTCTCACCTTAGAATAAATATATTTTCAACCATTCCAACAGAAAAGAACAAGTCTTCTCTCGAAATGTTTCACCACCGGATCCCATATCGCCTTAGACTATAAACAATAATATCTATTTGAATGTTATATTACAACCAATATTGATAAACAACAGAAGCTGAAAACTCTCGCTAAGCACGAAATTTTACGAAAGGTCCGTCTATTTCGAAAAATATTAGTGAACCATGATGATTGAAAATTTAGGCTTCTCTAAAGCTCTTAATTTACTCTTCAGGAATGCTTTGAAGCAAGCAATCACTGTTGTTGCTTGGAGAAATAACACTCACATGATGACTTGGTACTTTGATGAGCTCCTGAGCCACATCTTTGAATTCAAGAAATCTTCCAGCTTTGCATTTCGATAGCAGTTGTGCAGCTTCTTCTTTTTTCATCAAAATTTTGACTTTCAGCCTACTGTTGTCTGTAACATAACCATTAATGGCTATGTTACGTTGAGCTGAATGAGGTTTTTCCGGTGTTCTCGCTGAAACATGTGGCTGTACTCCTTGCTTATCGCATTTTGGGTCAAAACCATTCTCATTTCCTTCTTTGTGAAGTAAGGTTTCTGATTCGAACTTCACTCTTTTCTTTTGCTTGACAGAATTAGCTGTAGGCTTGATCTTATCCAACTCATGATCAGTGAATACGCAGTCTTGAACCTTTGATTTCATTGCTTTGTTTTTTCCACCAAAGCTGTTCAAGAAGCCCAACATTTTGCCCATATTAATTTTGCTCGTGCAAGCACAGAATGTATTTGTTTACTTTTTTGCAGTAGGGTGGTTTTGGGGTGGGGGGGTGCGAAATTTTTGTTATATACAAGTTGTTAAAGGGTCGGAAGGACGAGGTTTTTGACTTTGGACTATATAAAATAAAGGATGCAGAAGAAATATTGTGTGCAGCTTGAAAAATGTTATACAGGAAGTATGGGGTTGAGAATTTGAGACGACTAGTTTATTACACGAAATTTTACTATGTACAAATTCGAAAAAGAATTGTACCTATTTTGAAGTTGGTGACTTATGACTATGTATTATTAAATGAAGGGATCCTGAAGAAATGTGTGCAGCTTCAAGAATGTTATATAGAGCTGGCATGGTGGGGCTTTGCATGGAGTGGTCAGTGGAGTACAATTTCGGTTGAGGTGTTGAATCAGTCCAACACCGTACCTATGGATTATTGACGAATTATTGAAGTCTTGCACATTTCATTTCAATTTTCAGTCAGAAGTCAACACTCAAAACTTTTTTTCCTTTTTTTTCAACAAGAGAGTTTATAATATCAGGTTAAATAAGACTACATTTAAAGAGACAAATTAAAAAATATACATAAATTCAAAAAATAATATGACAACAAACTCAAATCAAATCCTATTATCAAGAAAAATAAAACATAGAGTTAAGGGGGCGTGCATCAACCAGAGTTAAATATGGGGTATAAATTCAGCCTGTACCAAGTTAAAGAGCACCAATCGAAACTATCGGAGAAGTAATTAGAAGCTCACTAATGGCGAGCGATAAAAACACATGTAGAGGGGGACGAGCAATCCCCTTGGAAGCAACTAGTCAGAAGCCCTAACACCCAGCCACTCTAATCTCATTGGTACACGACGGGAACTACAACTAACATTCAAAACTGAAAAGTGCAAATGTCGTCGTCCAAGATTGCTAGTCCTAGAATTTCAATTGCATTATCATCTAAAAAAAAGTAGAGCCAATAATAAAACTACATGTCCTTTTCTTTCATTTCTAGCTTGTTATCAATCATCAAATTATGAAGAAAAATCAAACTTATAAAAAGTAACTGGCCCAGTAATCACGCAACTTCTCCATCAAGTATGAGAGTTTTTTTCTACCTAAGGCCAAATTCATTTTGTTTGGGAGCTCTTCGAGCTCATCTCCGAGACTTCAAACATTAGACATTAAAAAAGTTCTCCAAAGACTTGGTCTGAGAAAATGACTTTCACCACCAATAACTAGACCACTAATATAGTATTACGCGCTTTGGATTATTTTGTATACTTTAATTACTTATAGTCAACATTATTGAAAACAAATTAATTATGTAATTCATGGAACTATGTTGTGTTTCAGTACAGTCAACATCAGTTAGTTTGAGTCCCTTGAGTCGTTTACTGATTAGGAGTTTCTTGGAATGAGCAGAGAAGAATCAGCTTATTTAGATATTTATCCCAAAATTAGCATCAACCAGGAAGAAAATTAAGGCCACTCAAGTTCAAATTTCTTGTGGATAGTTCGATGAACGAAATTTTTATTATGTACGAAATTTATGAAATCAAAAGATTACTAATTGTGATTAATTCATTCAAGAAAAGTTTAAAAGTAAATTTTTTTGTTTTGTTTTTTTTTTTTTTTTTTTTAAAGGTTTTCCGGCTCTAATATGAAGAAGTTTTCAAATGGCTTTTCAAACCATATTGAGGAGAAGATGCACATATCACACTATGTGAAGTTCACACGATACATAGTATACAAGGAGAGCTAATATGTCTATCTTGCTTATCTGAGTCCAGCCTACCTAGTTGGGTTGGATAGAAGCCTGATAAGGCTTTTATTAATCCCAAATAAAGGTTTTCTTAAGAGATGTTCAATTGAACTATCTACCATGTTTGTTTTCCAAATATGAAAGCACCTATTTAATTTGTTCTCTTCTTGATACAATACGATCTTTAATCATATATATTTTTCAAAATTTCCCCCCTATGAATGGCAACTACAATTACATTACAAAAAGATGTTATTTCAATTTTCAACCACTTGAGTTTCACTTAGCTCCTTTGACCAAAAAAGGGAAAATAATCCAGGTAGTCCTTTTTGTTTTCATTTTTTTCAATTTAGTCCCCAATGTTTAAAGTGACCAAAATGGTTTTTAATGTTTTAAACAAAGGTCCAAAATAGTCAGTGTACTTAAAAGTCGGTTAGTTTTGACCCAAAATATAAAAAGACCAAATTACCCTTACTTGTTTTACTAAATTACCATCTTACCCATGTTGAGATGTACTTCGCCCCTGCTGAGATGTACTTCACCCCTAGTCTTTTTTTTTTTTTTTTTAATGAATTCGACATTTTGATATATATTATATGATATTTTTTTTCGGTCAAAAATATATATTATCACATCAATTAGGGACTAAAGTAAATTTTTGGTACTGAATTAACAAAAATAAAAAAAAGGCGAATTGATGAATTTTCATTCCTGCCCTCAAATGGTGAATTTCCATTTCTGCCCTTTTGAGAACCCGTCTCTCGAGGAGATTGAAGCCATCTTGGTATGTAAGAGTCTTTGAATTTGCGTGAAATTATCATCACCATTTATTCTTTCCATCTCCTTTCTTTCTCTAGAGATAATAGTGATTAGATCTAATCACTATTATCTCTCGTGTTCGTAACCATTGTCAGCTTTGTAGCAAATTAAGACAAAATATGTTGTTTTATAAGTAAACTTGTGTTACTTCTTTTCTTCTTTGGTTATTATTATAGAATTAAGAAAGCAACATTTATAACGACCAAAGCAAACATATATGTATTTAAAGGCACATAACACTCTTTAGATGCTCTACAATAATATCGAAATATTCTTCTTTTGAATTCCTTTCTGGTCAGGACGATACTGCCAGACCAGTGATCTTAATTTGTTCTAACAATAAGCACCTCATTTATGCAACAGGGAAGACATAAATTGTGCTCTACATTGATCAAGTAATGATGAACCATTGATGTCTTTGTTTAATGATTCAAAGGAAAGTGAACTGAGTACATGCATTGAGGCTTAGCTTGTGTTTTAACTATGTGGACATACTTGGATATGAGTGAGAATTGGATACGAATTTGATAAGTTGTGTCCTTTTTTTCTCTCTGGGATAAGTTATGTTCCTTTAGAATGCAATATTTGGTTTTACTATTCACTTTATTGGGGGTTTGCACTATGAATGTGATTGAAATACGGGTGCATGATCGACTTTGAACGTTTCATCCCTCAGCCCTTCGGCTATCGGCATCGACATATCGTGCGTAATAAATCCTTATTAAGTAATGAGTTTTTAAGGGGGCTAACTTACACAACACAAAAACAAATAGCATCTACTTAATAAGGATTTATTACTCTAACCAATCTCATACACACTTGTTCGCACAATGTATTGCTTTGTATCACTAAAAAATATTGCAAATTCTACCTTGTTAGCATAGACAAAGCCTGTAAAAGATTCAATCTGAAGGAAAATTATTGTATCAATCTGAACTAAACCATCTGTCTCTCACATAGGTAATGTAACCTACACGTGTCAGTTCCACTAATATATAAGAGATTGACATCAATTCGATTTGATTGAAGAATTTTTCCAATCTAATAAAAGTTCTAGAGTTTTGCTCCAATTTTGATACAATCAAATCTTGATCTATCTATTTCAAAACACTTTTGTTTTACCTTGAAAATGATTACAACTCCGGATTCGGACGAGTCATGTTCCGGAAGATTCATGTTCATACGGAACCGGCCGGAGCAATAAATCATCTATGAAAATATTCCAACGCCTTTTTGCCATAAAAATATAAAACATACATCATTTAATTACTCTAATTTTATTTGGTATCACGGTAAGTTTTTGCAAGAGACCATGAAATCTCAAGTTTTGACCAAAACTACATAGTCGCGTGGGGGAAATATCAATACAAGCCTTCATAACAAGGCCAAGAAATTAATCTCTACATCGATAGCTCGTCATCAGGTCATTTTTCTTACAAGGGACATCGTTCCATTCTTTACTAAATATTCCATTAACATATGATTTTATTTTTGTAATACTTTTGATGTTTTAAAGATTTTTTTATATAAAAGTTTTGTTGACATTGAATGAACTAGTTCACGTCGAAATTTAGAATTAAAGTTTTTTTAAATGATTTGGTAAATATGTAGAAAATTAATCATACGATTATCTTGTAATGATTGATATGTTGGCCGGAAAAAGTGAAATGTTTTTTTTTTGTTTAATGTAAATGGTGTATGTTTTATATTTTTATGGCAAAAAGGCGCTGGAATATTTTCATAGATGATTTATTGCTCCAGCCGGTTCCGTATGAACATAAAGCTTCCGGAACATGACCCGTCCGGATCCAAAGTTGTAATCGTTTTCAAGGTAAAACAAGAGTGTTTTGAAATAGATAGATCAAGATTTGATTGTATCAAAATTGGAGCAAAATTCTGGAACTTTTATTAGATTGGAAAAATTCTTCAATCAAATCGAATTGATGTCAATCTCTTATATATTAGTGGAACTGACACGTGTAGGTTACATTACCTATGTGAAAGACAGATGGTTTAGTTCAGATTGATACAATAATTTTCCTTCAGATTGAATCTTTTACAGGCTTTGTCTATGCTAACAAGGTAGAATTTACAATATTTTTTAGTGATACAAAGCAATACGTTGTGCGAACAAGTGTGTATGAGATTGGTATAGGTGAGAGGCCACAGATGATTCGACTATGGTTTGATCCTGCAACAAGCTTCCGCAGCTACAATATATATATATATATATATATATATATATATATATATATATATATATATATCTTAGGCACTAGGTGTAGAAATAGTTTAAATCTTAAAACTTTGGATATATATCTACTTTTTCCAATTCTCGAAACTTAAATGTCTAGAATTGTGCATAAGAATAGTTTTACAACCAATAACCTTGTAAGTAGTTCAAGAGCTTAGTCCTATTCATCTAGATCACGACTGATCTAAAATATTTTATGAGTGAAAATTGAGTAATTTTAAAAAATGAAAGAGAATTATTATATATGAACTTTTTTGTCATTTCTTACATGTATGCTTAATTAGTTAGTATAACAATTTAATGAACTCTTTTGTATTTCTCTCTCTTAATTAATTTTACTTTTCCTTTTTTTAGCATGACACATAGAAAATAATAAAAGGGCGATGAACAAAGGTGATATATAACAATTCTTAAACCAAAGTTAGTGGATGTATGAAGGCTAAGTTGGGCAAATTGGTATTGTAGGCTCAAAATATAAAGATATTTTAAAATATTTTTTGAGATTAGTAGAAATTACAATCCCTACAACCCAACAAATTGATTCACCCTCTCCTACATTCACCACCAATCAACCGTCAATTATGCCAGCAAAAGGGGAAATTTGTGGTATCAAAAGCATAAACTTCAAATAATTCAAAATAAGTACTTCAATCTTATATCCATGGGCCCAAAATAATTAACCATTTTGACTATTTAACCACGCAATACTATAAATCAGTCACTTATCGATACTGGGTTTGTAGGTTCTTTGTCGATGAAGTTCCCATCAGAGTTTTTAGAAATAATTCACAAATAGGCATTGGCTTCCCAACACAACCAATGAGGATTGGGGCATCCATATGGAAGGGAAATGCTTTCATCAATTGTGAAAAGATCAACTTTACTTCAAGTAGTATCAAATGGGATCATGCACCTTTCAAAGCTAGCTTTCGAGGCTTCGGAATCGAGGGATGCCCTTGTAATAATGAGCAAGAATCTTGTTATTCTTCAAAATATTGGTGGAACAAAGAGCAACAATGGAAATTAAATACCCACCAAGAAAACTTGTATGAAAATGTGAGACGAGAACATATGATGTATGACTACTGCACAAACGAAGTGAAATACCAAATGCCTCCTCCAGAATGTTCACGTTGACATGAGCAAATTAACCTTAAAGAGGTCTGCACAAACATCTTTAGACGTGTCGAATATTTATTAGCGAAAGTAGAACCAATGCCTCTTGCAATAAGTGATACTTGAACTGTTGAGTCAAGTAGGTCAAGATGAATCAGTCAATTTTAACTGTTGATGTTTACATTTTTGTCTTTTAACTTCAACCTTAGGGAGATTGTAGTAAGAGTCAGTTCAATCAACATGTTCTATATTTAATTCTATGTGATATTGTACTATCTGGGGTCGTCTATATGAACATATCAAGTTTAAATGGGTTTCCACCCTAAAGACAAAACAAAGGCCCAACTCGCTTTGAGTAATAGAATAATATTTTAGTGTTATAAACTATATTCTTTGTTAAGAATTATGAGGTTTCATCTTAAAACTAATTGGTGGTAAGTGTAGTAGCTTAGGACCTTATATAAGGTGACCTTAGAGTTTCTGATTTTCTGATATGGGATAAGTGTTATATTCTAACACTATGAATGTGATTGAAATACGGGTGCATGATCGATTTTGAACATTCCATCCCTCAGCCCTTCGGCTATCGGCGTCAACATATCGTGTGTAATAAATTCTTATTAAGTAATGAGTTTTTAAGGGGGCTAACTTACACAACACATAAACAAATAACATCTACACATTGTTCAAAAATGTGCTCCAACATAATATTAATTGCTCTAATTTTATTTGGTATCACGGTAAGTTTTTGCAAGAGACCATGAAATCTCAAGTTTTGACCAAAACTACATAGTCGCGTGGGGGAAATATCAATATAAGCCTTCATAACAAGGCCAAGAAATTAATCTCTACATCGATAGCTCGTCATCAGGTCATTTTTCTTACAAGGGACATCATTCCATTCTTTACTAAATATTCCATTAACATGTGATTTTATTTTTGTAATACTTTTGATGTTTTAAAGATTTTTTTTATATAAAATTTTTGTTGACATTGAATGAACTACATCAAAATTTAGAATTAAAGTTTTTTTAAATGATTTGGTAAATATGTAGAAAATTAATCATACGATTATCTTGTAATGATTGATATGTTGGCCGGAAAAAGTGAAATATTTTTTTTTGTTTAATGTAAATGGTGTATGTTTTATATTTTTATGGAAAAAAGGCACTGGAATATTTTCATAGATGATTTATTGCTCCAGCCGGTTCCGTATGAACATAAAGCTTCCGGAACATGACCCGTCCGGATCCAAAGTTGTAATCGTTTTCAAGGTAAAACAAGAGTGTTTTGAAATAGATAGATCAAGATTTGATTGTATCAAAATTGGAGCAAAATTCTGGAACTTTTATTAGATTGGAAAAATTCTTCAATCAAATCGAATTGATGTCAATCTCTTATATATTAGTGGAACTGACACGTGTAGGTTACATTACCTATGTGAGAGACAGATGGTTTAGTTCGGATTGATACAATAATTTTCCTTCAGATTGAATCTTTTACAGGCTTTGTCTATGCTAACAAGGTAGAATTTGGAATATTTTTTAGTGATACAAAGCAATACATTGTGCGAACAAATGTGTATGAGATTGGTATAGGTGAGAGGCCACAGATGATTCGACTATGGTTTGATCCTGCAACAAGCTTCCGCAGCTACAATATATATATATATATATATATATATATATATATATATATATATATATATATATATCTTAGGCACTAGGTTTAGAAATAGTTTAAATCTTAAAACTTTGGATATATATCTACTTTTTCCAATTCTCGAAACTTAAATGTCTAGAATTGTGCGTAAGAATAGTTTTACAACCAATAACCTTGTAAGTAGTTCAAGAGCTTAGTCCTATTCATCTAGATCACGACTGATCTAAAATATTTTATGAGTGAAAATTGAGTAATTTTAAAAAACGAAAGAGAATTATTATATATAAACTTTTTTGTCATTTCTTACATGTATGCTTAATTAGTTAGTATAACAATTTAATGAACTCTTTTGTATTTCTCTCTCTTAATTAATTTTGCTTCTCCTTTTTTAGCATGACACATAGAAAATAATAAAAGGGCGATGAACAAAGGTGATATATAACAATTCTTAAACCAAAGTCAGTGGATGTATGAAGGCTAAGTTGGGCAAATTGGTATTGTAGGCTCAAAATATAAAGGTATTTTAAAATATTTTTTGAGATTAGTAGAAATTACAATCCCTACAACCCAACAAATTGATTTACCCTCACCTACATTCACCACCAATCAACTGTCAATTATGCCAGCAAAAGGGGAAATTTGTGGTATCAAAAGCATAAACTTCAAATAATTCAAAATAAGTACTTCAATCTTATATCCATGGGCCCAAAATAGTTAACCCTTTTGACTATTTTACCTCACAATACTATAAATCAGTCACTTATCGATACTGGGTTTGTAGGTTCTTTGTCGATGAAGTTCCCAACAGGGTTTTCAAAAATAATTCACAAACAGGCATTGGCTTCCCAACACAACCAATGAGGATTGGGGTATCCATATGGAAAGGAAATGCTTTCATCAATCGTGAAAAGATCAACTTCACTTCAAGTAGTATCAAATGGGATCATGCACCTTTCAAAGCTAGCTTTCGAGGCTTCAGAATCGAGGGATGCCCTTGTAATAATGAGCAAGAATCTTGTTATTCTTCGAAATATTGGTGGAACAAAGAGAAACAATGGAGATTAAATACCCACCAAGAAAACTTGTATGAAAATGTGAGATGAGAACATATGATGTATGACTACTGCACAAACGAGGTGAAATACCAAATGCCTCATCCAGAATGTTCACGTTGACATGAGCGAATTAACCTTAGAGAGGTCTGCACAAACATCTTTAGATGTGCCGAATATTTATTAGCGAAAGTAGAACCAATGCCTCTTGCAATAAGTGATACTTGTGTTAGCATTGGTGAATGAGAAATTCATAATAATTTTGAAGAGTTGAATTGGAAATAAAATGGTAAAGTGGGCTGTACTTATGTCAAAGAGATAAAGCGTTTTGGTTGGATCCCAAAAGACTTTGATCTGGACAAGCTTTATTATTTGATTATTACTAAATAAATTTTAAATTTATCTTGAAATTAATTTGATTTATTTTCTATTTAATGACTAATTTAGAATGGTCATTATTGAGTGAATTATTCAGCTGAATGAATAATTACTCTTGACCTCTTCATTGTTTGCAACGTTTAGTCATGGTTTAAAAGCTAAAGTTATTCCCAAACGTTATGGAGGTGAAGCTATAGGAGTACTGCTTTAAGTGGCTTGTCATTATTGCTTTTATAATGAGTTTTAGTTGGCATTTATTAGGCTTGTCCGTTTGTCTTTTTCTTTTTTCTATAAATAGCTAAGCCATTTCACATAGTCAGGACACACCTTTTACGGAATAGGAAAACTAGTGTATGCATTTCATAGTTTGAGAGAGGGTTTGAATGTTGTGAGTTCACAAGCTGTTATAATTTGTAGTGCTTCTATTACGAAAGGTAATACCATTGTATCATGGAAGGTTAATGCTATCGAGCCGTAAGCACCTTAGCGGAACATTATAACCTTAAGGACATCGAGTTAAATTCGAGCGTCGATTTGTGTTTTTCATTACAAATATATTAATATATTATTTTATTGTTCTTTAGTTTATTATCATCAGCACAAATTAATTATCTGCAATTTTTTTCTAACAATCTTAAGGTTATAATCGTTTTTATTTTAATTTGTGCTTTCTATTGAAATAAAATTATGTTGGGACATTTTTCTTTCAGATTTATTTTCAGTTTATACTTTCCTTACTGATATAATATATATATATTTTTTCTTTCTAGTTTTGTTTGTGCCGAAATTTAGTCATCTTAGATCAATATCTATTGGGATATATTTCAGTGGAGATTTAATTTTTTCTTGGCTGTTTTTACATTATTTCTCCAACTTTCAGTTTCTATATCTTTTATCCTTTTGTTAGACTAACCTGTACCCTTTTAAAGTGCAGTTGGTAATTTTTGAAAAATGAATACTGAAACTGGAATCCCTAACATTCCTGGAAATGGAAATAACGGAAATGGATCTGGATCAATACCTATGCATAGTAGTGGATCAACTGGTGGATCCACTGGGAATGAAAATGTACCCTTGGCAAGACCATCGGTAACTATTGCTTTTGCTACGCCATTTGTGGTAGGACCTCCTGCTGGTCATGGCGAGAGGCCAAAAAAGACTGATGGGAGGGACTTCAAAAGGTGGCAGCAGAAAATACTGTTTTACTTGATCACCTTGAGTATGACTCAGTTTTTGAAGGAGAATGTGTAATGCCCCGTTCCCTCACGGAAACAGAAGCTCTATATATCCACTAAACACAACCCGATCCAAAACCCCAGTCACGAAAAATGGGGAAAAACGGACAGAGTCTCCCCTTTTTATAGGACTAATTGATAACCTGCGAACAACATAATACAATCACAAAGACATAATCCAACAATCTCTTATAACTCCAACTTCAACTAACCAACTATGCCCCGTCTCAAGGCCTTCCGGGCCTTAGATAAAACAACAAGATAAGCACACAAACATGCGTGGGATTCAACCATATTAATACTATGTTATAAAATCACATATCATACCATTCTAACCTTGTCTATAAACCATTCTTATAATTAAAGACCATCAGTCACTTACCTATCATACCCAAGCATGCATAAAAGACAAATAACAAAAGTACTTTAAGTTATTACAGTCATTTTCAATCCTGTCAAACATGTTGGCTAGACTTACAACACCTTGCAACATTCAAAAAGGCCAAAAATATATACAAGACCATAGGCCACAAAATAGACTATAAGCAACTAACATCTACTTGGCGCTAGGGCCCACGAAGCGTATACAAGCATCCACAAAACTAGCAGCAAGGTATCATGTAGTCAAGGAGTCTCATGAGTCTTGTCCTCAGTAGGCTCAAGGGAAGCCAAACTGCTTTACCTGAAATTGTTAGTAACGAGGGTGAGCATACCAAACACGTATAGCCAATAAGGAAGGGGAAACGCGAACAGTATCTCGGGGTTCATGCAATGCAACAAATACATGTAACATACAATAAATAGACACAAAATTCAATGAAATATCACACAATAAAAAGGATATATTTTGATGACTCTGATTGATCCAATTCTCGTTCCATGATCCACGAACCACGAACAAAAATCCCGAAGAGTAATGTCACTAATAACGATAAGCTGACATCCCCTTATAACTCCAAATTGGGTGTATTCCAGATGTACCACGAAATCCTATGACCCAACTCTCCCTGGGTGGTATCCCAAGCGAGAGAGGGACTGGGCAACCATGGTAGCCGAGGTAGACCGACAAGCCCGATGCCGCCCGATTTTCCTGACACTACCATGCCCAAATGGTTGCGTAACCATGATGCAATGCACTCAAAATGATAACAATAGAATAAAACAATAAACATGTAATTGAGGGACAACAAAGTAGGTTGCCCTCACACACAATATATAGACAATAAGTACACATAATCTATGTACAAGTAAATAAACTATCATGCACATAAGGATGAAGTCTCCCTCACCTAAAAATAAGCCAATCACGCAAGAATATAGTTCCGATTTACTTCAACTTTCCCGAAGTAGCTCGAATATGTAACCCTAGTGTGTTCGTATAAGTTTAACAATTAACTATATCAGTTCCAACTCAAGTCGTACTTAACTCAACCCTACAACATTAAAAGCTAGATTTATAATCACTTATTCACACAAGTTCATATCCCACACACAATTGAACTACAATGTTCACCTTATCATCTCATTAGACAGTATATAAGACATTAAAAGTATCAAATACCATCAAGTTAAGATTATGAGTTATAAATTCCAATTACTCTTATTTACAATAATCTATAACCATATAACTAGATAAGCTATCCTTATAGTCCTACTCACTTAGCATACAATGTCTATTAGAATTTGAACTTTAACAAAATACAACAATTTAGACATTAGAACAAGATCTAAACATTAAATATGAAAATAACTATATGTGCACAAAGGCGTCATCAACACATTTTTCACGAAACTCTACAAAAAGGTCAAATATACTCTAGAATGTATTCAAATACACAGCAAACAACTACCTGACAATACAAGTGTCAAAACAAACAATTCCCGCATTATCCCCTTTTCGTTATCCTAAGTCATTTAACTCCAAACTGAAGGCTAAGCCTCAAGATTCACAAACTAACTATTATAATCTTCTAGTTACACATTATGGCACACTTAGAATCCTTGAAGCCATTCATTAACCCGTATTAGCCACAAAAGCCCCGATTACCCCTTTGCGCGTTTGTACTACAAGTATCTTAACCAAAGCTCAACTAAGAGTTAGAAAAGCTCATTTAGTTCCTATTTACCCTAAGAACACCAAATATAACAATCAAATTCACCCGGATTTACGTTTGACCCAAAACCCCTTTGTTTACCAAGGCTAATTATCTTCCAAACGGAATACGAAGCTCAAGATATGCAACCAAGCTATACTACCTTCCTATTGACACTTAATCACACCACTTAGGACCTTGAAATCACACTTTAAATCACAATTACCCGAAAAGTTAGATTTTACCTCTTTATGCATTTATACTTCAAAGTACCCTAAACGAAACTCAACCGCGAGTTAGAAAAGAATATCTAGCACCTACATAGCCTAAGAATACCAAATGTGATGGCCAAATTAACCCAAATTTGTATTAACCCCGAAACCCCTTTTTAAAAGTCGTCAATTTCTCGTTTTAGCCAAGTTTCGAGCAATTCAACCTAACGGGGCTATTAATCTATCTTTATTAATATCTAAGGCACCTATTAGAAACAATGAATCAAGCTATAACACACAATTCCACAAAACCCTAGAGTTTCATCACTATTCAAACCCTAAAATCAAACCATCAAATTTAACTGTTTAAAAAGCGAATCAATCGCATAAATGTGGTCTCTAGCACTTATATACAATGTATAATATCATATTTGAACATACCATAAGCATTTACTAGCAAATCTATAAAATCAAGAAAGTTGCAACATTTTCAAAATGCAAAACATTCATGCAAATCCCTCACCAACGCGTGTAGAAGCTCGTAGGATGCTAGAAAACACTCTAAACCACTTGCTCCTAGCTTGCCAAGGCTTGAAATCAAGATTTGAAGTCCAAAATTTCTTCCCTTTCTTCTCCTATGGCTGTCGGGTTTCCCAGGCACTATTCACCCCTCTATTTCATATTTTTAAAGTCATTTATGAGCTAATGTGTGTGTGTTGAGTATATAATATAAGTTGGGTTAGGTTATGTGTGTGCGTTGTCAATAAAAGTGAGTCAAGCTAGCTTAACACAAGTCCAAAGGTGCAGTTAAATGTTAGCTCACTAAAATATAAAGTTACACTACGTAACACTATTCACTAGTCCCAATAAAACATTTTCTAAACAGGTGCTCTCAATCCTAATCGCTCAAATGCACATTTTTTTCATTCCTAAAATAATTAATATGATTGAAGAAAAATGCTAATTCGAAATAAATAAGTGGTTGAAAAACACAATGAATAATAACTACAGAAAGTAACAAGTAATGCAAAGTGAAAATACGCAAACAGTGGATGCAACAGTTAACAGAAGTACGGTAATATTCTCGGGCGTCACACCCTCTCCCCCTTAAACTAATTGCATCCACGCAATTCTTCTCATTCTCAAAAGACCTCGCATCTATTGACACAACTCCAAACGGATTTGCGGCCAAAGAAATTCACCGACAAGTCTACCAAGAGAAATACCCATATTATTATCGCTGAGAAATCCATCGAAAATACCAAAAGCTTTATGGAAGGAATCCCGAATAATATAGCTAAATAAGGGCTATTCTGTAAATACCGATTAGAAGTCCGAATATGAATACCATTTGAAAATCCCATCTAATAGTGCCAAGGAGTACCACTAAAAAATTCATATAGAAATACCAGGAATGAAGTTAAGTAGGATCCAATAATAATTCCCACATATGAATGCCACCGAGAAAGGCCAAATAGAACATCAAGAAATACCATAAGTGAAGTCTCGAATAAGAAATCCGAATAAGGAGCCATGTTAAGAATGTGGGCGGAATATCTTCATAAATTTTTACGAACTCTTCCAAATATAAGTACCCGACAAGAATTCTATATATGATGCCACATAAAAGGTCCAAGATATCCATTTGAGATTCCCAGATAATACTACTGATGGAAATGCCACTAATGATCACTGTCAACAAGTAGCTCCCAACGAGAATGCCCAAAATGAATACCCCTCAACAAATTCATCCGTATATAACATTCCTCAAAAGGTCAAAGGATACACATACATATAGATGATGCTAGATGCCTTAATCTCAGAAATGTAATATAATCACATAAGAATATTAATTGCAGTGATATAAAAGGATTCATTCATGCCCTTACTTGTTCTGTGAAGTTCTCTTTGCTGATTAGGCTGCTGTGCTAAATCATTATTTGTAACTCTAGGTTGACTACCCTGACCGGAAGTCCATCTCTTGGCATTCTTAAATCTAAGACATTCCCTAACCCTATGCTGACTACTGCCGCTTCCTGTACATCTACCAGTCCTTCTCCAACAATTGACGACATCATGACCCTCACGGAAGTAATAAGTGCATTTTTTAAGCTGACGGGGTCTTTTACCTCTTTGACTCGGTCCTGCCACGTTCTCAACTTTCCTCTTCTCAACCCTAGGTGGCATTACCAAAGTCTCACGCTCAACTTGTTGCTCAAATGCTTGTGCCAATCTAGTCAAAGCATATGCCACCTTCAATAATGCATGTTCCTCTGCCGATGAATGACTAACTGACCCCTCTTCTGGTTGATTCTTATCTCGAGAAGATCCACTGCTGGCCATATTTCGATAGGGGAAAAGATTTTTTACCAGTTTAAAAAGGGGTAGTATATGTGTGCAATGAAAAGCACTTAAGCATCCTTGTTATGCGCAAACATATTAAATGTACTTTTCACACATTAAGTAACTAACATTGATACATAGTTGACAAACCAACACATTATGCAAGTACTAATTATATCGTAAGCGGTTAATATTCACTTTACTTAACATCTACTTTATTCCACATAATTACCTAAATTAGTGTCTCAAATGCAAGTTTTCTAAAAAAAACTAAGGTAAGTAACATATATAATTAAAAGTATATGTTTCACATTTATTCATTGTATACCGTTATAAATACCACTCATACATGGTCAAGGCACATTGGAACACGTAATCATATAGGTGTACATTCCGATCAAAACCAAACAAGTATACATAGTCACATATTTGTACATTTAACACATTTTTCATATTTCTAACAAGCAATTCACATAGGATCATATTTTCCATTTAAATCACACGTAATCTCATAATTATATATTTCATCTAAACTTTCTATTTTATGCAAATATAATACATAAGAGCAGATTTTACTAAAGTAAACAAAAATCCGCATGCAAAGACTTACTTATTCAAAACTCACTTCACATGCACGTACTCGAGGTTCACTACCTAACAGACCGAGTACCCTATCCCGGTTGATAGCATCAAAGCTCTTATACCAATTGTAACGCCTCGTTCCCTCACGGAAATAGAAGCTCTATATATCCACTAAACACAACCTGATCCAAAACTCAAGTCACGAAAAATGAAGGGAAACGGACAGAGTCTCCCCTATTTATAGGACTAATCGATAACCTGTGAACAATAGAATACAATCACAAAGACATAATCCAACATTCTCCTATAACTTCAACTTCAACCAACCAGCTATGCCCCGTCTCAAGGCCTTCTGGGCCTTAGATAAAACAACAAGATAAGCACACAAACATGCGTGGGATTCAACCATAGAAATATTATGTTATAAAATCACTTATCATACCACTCTAACCTTGTCTATAAACCATTCTTATAATTAAAGACCATCAGTCACTTACCTATCACACCCAAGCATGCATAAAAGACAAATAACAAAAGTACTTAAAGTTATTACAATCATTTTCAATCCTGCCAAACATGTTGGCTAGACTTACAATACCTTGCAACATTCAAAAAGGCCAAGAATATATACAAGACCATAGGCCACAAAATAGATTATAAGCAACTAACATCTGCTTGGCGCTAGGGCCCACGAAGCATATACAAGCATCCACAAAACTAGCAGCAATGTATCACGTAGTTAAGGAGTCTCATGAGTCTTGTCCTCAGCAAGCTCAAGGGAAGCCCAACCTGGTTTACCTAAAATTGTTAGCAACAAGGGTGAGCATACCAAACATGTATGCCTAGTGAGGAATGGGAAACAGGAACAGTATCTCGGGGTTCGTGCAATGCAACAAATACATGTAACATACAATAAATAGACACAAAAAATCAATGAAATACCACACAATAAAAAGGATATATTTTGATGACTCTAATTGATCCAATTCTCGTTCCATGATCCACGAACCACGAACAAAAATCCCGAAGAGTAATGTCACTGATAACGATAAGTCGTTATCCCCTTATAACTCCAAATTGGGTGTACTCCGGATGTATCCCGAAATCTTACGACCCAACTCTCCCTGGGCGGCATCCCAAGCGAGAGAGGGATTGGGCAACCATGGTAGCCGAGGTAGACCAGCAAGCTCGATGCCGCCCGATTTTCCCGATACTACCATGCCCAAATGGTTGCGCAACCATGATACAATGCACTCAAAATGATAACAATAGAATAAAACAATAAACACGTAATTGAGGGACAACAAAGTAGGTTGCCCTTACACACAATATATAGATAATAAGTACACATAATCTATGTACAAGTAAATAAATTATTATGCACATAAGGATGAAGTCTTCCTCACCTGAAAATAAGCCAATCATGCAAGAAGATAGTTCCGATTTACTTCAACTTTGCCGAATTAGCTCGAATATGTAACCCTAGTGTGTTCGTATAAGTTTAACAATTAACTATATCAGTTCCAACTCAAGTCGTACTTAACTCAACCCTACAACATTAAAAGCTAGATTTATAAGTACTTATTCACACAAGTTCATATCCTACACATAATTGAACTACAATGTTCACCTTACCATCTCATTAGACAGTATAGAAGACAATAAAAGCATCAAATACCATCAAGTTAAGATTATGAGTTATAAATTCCAATTACTCGTATTTACAACAATCTATAACCATATAACTAGATGAGCTATCCCTATAGTCCTACTCACTTAGCATACAATGTCTATTAGAATTTAAACTTTAACAAAATACAACAATTTAGACATTAGAACAAGATCTAAATATTAAATATGAAAATAACTATATGTGCACAAAGAGGTCATCAACACATTTTTCACGAAACTCTACAAAAAGCTCAAATATACTCTAGAATGCATTCAAATACACAGCAAGCAACTACCTGACAATACAAGTGTCAAAACAACCAATTCCCGCGTTATCCCCTTTTCGTTATCCTAAGTCATTTAACTCCAAACCGAAGGCTAAGGCTCAAGATTCACACACTAACTATTATAATCTTCTAGTTATAGATTATGGCACACTTAAAACCCTTGAAGCCATTCATTAACCCGTATTAGCCACAAAAGCCCCGATTACCCCTTTGCGTGTTTGTACTACAAGTATCTTAACCAAAGCTCAACTAAGAGTTATAAAATCTCATTTAGTCCCTATTTACCCTAAGAACACCAAATATAACAACCAAATTCACCCAGATTTACGTTTGACCCAAAACCCCTTTGTTCACCAAGGCTAATTAGCTTCCAAACAGAATACGAAGCTCAAGATACGTAACCAAGCTATACTACCTTCCTATTGACACTTAATCACACCACTTAGGACCTTGAAATCACACTTTAAATCACAATTACCTGAAAAGTTAGATTTTACCTCTTTATGCATTTACACTACAAGTACCCTAAACGAAACTCAACCGCGAGTTAAAAAAGCATATCTAGCACCTACATAACCTAAGAATACCAAATGTGATGGCAAAATTAACCCAGATTTGTATTAACCCTGAAACCCCTTTTTAAAAGTCGTCAATTTCACGTTTTAGCCAAGTTTCGAGCAATTCAACCTAACGGGGCTATTAATCTATCTTTATTAACATCCAAGGCACCTATTAGAAACAATGAATCAAGCTATAACACACAATTCCACAAAATCCTAGAATTTCATCACTATTCACACCTTAAAATCAAACCATCAGATTTAACCATTTAAAAAGCGAATCAATGGCATAAATGTGGTCTCTAGTACTTATATACAATGTATAATATCATATTTGAGCATACCATAAGAATTTACTAGCAAATCTATAAAATCAAGAAAGTTGCAACATTTTCAAAATGCAAAACATTCATGCAAATCCTTCACCAACATGTGTAGAAGCTCATAGGATACTAGCAAACACTCTAAACCACTTGTTCCTAGCTTGCCAAGGCTTGAAATCAAGATTTGAAGTGAAAAATTTATTCCATTTCCTCTCCTATGGCTATCGGGTTTCCCAAGTACTATTCATCCCTCTATTTTTTTTAAAGTCATTTATGAGCTAATGTGTGTGTGTTGAGTATATAATATAAGTTGGGTTAAGTTATGTGTGTGTGTTGTCAATAAAAGTGAGTCAAACTAGCTTAAAACAAGTCCAAAGGTGCAGTTAAATCTTAGCTCACTAAAATATAAAGTTAGACTACGTAACACTATTCACTAGTCCCAATAAAACATTTTCTAAACAGGTGCTCTCAACCCTAATCGCTCAAATGCACATTTTTTTCATTTCTAAAATAATTAATATGATTTAAGAAAAATGCTAATTCAAAATAAATAAGTGGTTGAAAAATGTAATGAATAGTAACCATAGAAAGTAACAAGTAATGCACAGTGAAAATACGCAAACAGCAGATGCAACAGTTAACAGAAGTACGGTGATATTCTCGGGCGTCGCAGGATGCACCGGAATTGGGTGACAATCCTGATATGCAAACCGTTGCTGCCGTTGATGCTTGGAAGCATGCGAACTTTCTCTGCATAAACTATATCCTCAACGGATTGGATAATGCATTGTATAATGTTTATAGTCCAATCCCGACAGCAAAGGCTTTGTGGGAATCGTTGGATAAGAAGTATAAATCGAAGGATGCAGGCATGAAAAAATTTATAGTTGCCAGGTTCTTAGACTTCAAAATGGTAGATTCCAAGCCTTAATTGCCCTATGTAGAAGAATATCAACTGATTCTTCATGAGTGTCATGCGGAAGGAATGAATATGGGTAAAACTTTTGAATCTGGTGCACTCATTGAGAAGTTACCTCATAGCTAGAAAGACTTCAAAAGCTATTTGAGGCACAAGCGAAAGGAGATGACAGTTGAAGACCTGGTTTTGAGGTTGAAGATTGAAGCAGACAACTGTAAGAATGACAAAAGGGTTGGACTCCCGCCTTTAGAGTCAAAGGCGAATGTGGTGGAGCACGACCCTAGTAACAAAAGAGGGAAGTTCAATGTCCAGAATCAAGGAAAGAAAGGTACTGATAAGAAGAAGTTTGCTGTATTTGTGACAAGATGGGACATAAGGTTATAGACTATAGACTCCGTGCCAACAAGAGAACTCAGAAGAAAAGAAAGGCTCAGGCTAATGCTGTTGAAAACCTGGGAGAAGAAATGTCCAACATGAATCTGGCAGCGCTCATGTCAGAAGTTAATTTGGTTGGCAATCCAAAACAGTAGTGGGTAGACACATGAGCTACTCGTCACGTTTGTTCTGACAGGAATAGTTTCACCACCTACCAAAAATCTGAAAAAACCATCTACATGGGGATTTCATCCACTTCAAAAGTAGATGGGACTGGAAAGGTTGTGTTGAAAATGACTTCAGGGAAGGAACTGACACTCAACAATGTGCTGCATGTCCCAAACATCCGAAAGAATTTAGTTTCTGGATCTTTGTTGAGTAGAAATGGATTTAAGCTGGTTTTTGAGTCCGGGGTATTTGTTTTGCTTAAGAATGTTATTTTTGTAGGCAAGGGTTATGATTGTGATGGGTTGTTCAAGCTTAATGTAATGACGGTTATAAAGGCTAATAAGCCATCTACTTCTATCAATAAAAATAAGTCATGTGCTTATGTTGTGGATTCTCCTAATTTATGGCATGATAGATTGGGACATGTCAATTTTGATTCATTGCGTAAATTGGTCAATTTAGGACTATTGCCTAAAGTTGGTTTTAATCTTAACAATAAATGTGAAGTTTGCACGGAATCAAAGTTAACAAGAGCTTCTTTTAAATTAGTGGAAAGAAGTTTCGAACCTCTAGAGTTAATTCACAGTGATGTTTGTGACTTAAAGTTTGTGCAAACTAGAGGAGGGAAAAAATATTTCATCACTTTCATAGATGACTATACGAGATACTGTTATGTTTACTTACTTAAGAGTAAGGATGAGGCTTTTGAAGCATTTAAACTATACAAAAACAAGGTTGAGAATCAATTGGGCAAAAGGATAAAAATGCTAAGAAGCAATAGAGAGGGATAATATGTATCCCATTTGAGGATTTTTGTGTTGAACATGGTATTATTCACCAAACAACAGCACTGTACTCTTCTCAACAAAATGGAGTTGCTGAGCGTAAGAACAGAATTCTTAAAGAAATGATGATGCCTTTTGATTAATTCAGGCTTACCTCAGAACTTGTGGGGGGAAGCAGTGCTAACTGCAAATTATATTCTAAATAAGGTACCCTACAAGAAGTTGAGCAAAACACCTTATGAGTTATGGAAATGTCAACCACCTTCCTACAATTACTTAAGAATGTGGGGGTACTTAGCTAAGATGAGGGTTCCTGCACCTAAAATGGTCAAAATTGGTCCAAAGACAGTGGATTGTGTTTTTATTGGATACACACAGAACAGTGCTGCATATAGATTTTTGGTGATTAGGTCAGAAATAACTGATATTCATGAGAATACAGTTATTGAGTTGAGAAATGCAGAATTCTTTGAGGAATGATTTTCTTATAAGAAAACACAAGAATCAAGTTCTTCTATGAGAACTTATGGACTGAAGAGAAAGATATGGATGGAATGATTATATCTAATGATGCTGAAGACGAACCGAGATGTAGCAAAAGATCCAGGGCGGTTAAGTCTTTCGATCCTGATTTTCTAACTTATTTGTTAGAAAATGAGCCTCGTACCTTTAATGAAGCTATGACAACCCCTGAAGCTCCTTTATTGAAAGAGGCTGTCAATAGTAAAATTGAGTCCATCATGCATAATCATACGTGGGAACTGGTGGATCTTCCTCCAAGAATTAAACCTTTAGGGTATAAATGGATTTTCAAGAGGAAGATGAAGGCTGATAGATCAATTGACAAATACAAGGCCAGACTTGTCATCAAGTGATATAGAAAGAAATAAGGTCGTGATTATTTTGATACTTATTCACCGGTTACAAGGATTATGTCCATTAGGATGTTAATGGCAATTGCAGCTATTAATAATCTAGAGATCTATCAAATGGATATAAAGACTGCCTTCTTGAATGGGGATTTAGAAGAAGAAATTTACATGGAACAACCTGAGGGGTTTGTGGTTTCAGGTAATGAGAAGAAAGTTTGTTGGCTTGTAAAAGCCCTTTACGGATTAAAACAAGCGCCTAAGCAATGGCATGAAAAATTTGATAAAGCCATGATATCTAATGGATTTAGAATTAATGAGTACAACAAGTGTATTTATGTGAAAGACACAAGTCAAGAATATGTCATTGTCTATCTATATATAGACGATATGCTTATTTTTTGGAGTAACAATAACATTATTAAGGCTACCAAGAAAATGTTATCCAAGAACTTCGACATGGAAGATATGGGTGTGGCTGATGTAATTCTGGGTGTGAAGATCACTAAAACATAAGATGGACTAGTCTTGTCCCAATCTCATTATATACAAAAGATATTGGACAAGTTTAGTAAAGATGATGATAGTGTTGCTAGGACGCCTGTGGATATGAATAGTCACCTTGCTAAGAACACAGGTGAAGGGATATCTCAGCTAGAGTATTCTCGGATAATTGGTAGTCTGATGTACATTATAAATTGTACAAGACCCGATATTGTGCTTGCTGTTAGCAAACTTAGTAGGTATACCAGTAATCCAGGACAAGCCCACTGGACTGTTATTGTGAGAGTTCTAAGGTATCTTAGATACACTTTGAACTACGGGTTGCACTTTTCAAGATATCCAGCTGTATTAGAAGGGTACAATGACGCTAACTGGATATCTGATACTAAAGACTTAAAATCCACCACTGGGAATATCTTTACGTTAGGAGGTGCTACTGTATCCTAGAAATCTACTAAGAAAACGTGTATAGCCAGATATACAATGGAATCTGAGTTTATAGCTTTGGATAAAGCTGCTGAAGAAGCTGAATGACTTTGACATTTCTTAGAGGATATTCCAAAGTGGTAGAAACCTGTGCCAGCTATTTGTATATTCTGTGATAGTCGATAGGCAATTGGTAGGGCACATAGTAGTATGTATAACAGTAAGTCTAGACATATTTGTCGAAGACATAATACCGTTAAACAATTGCTCTCAAATGGGGTTATCTCTATTGACTATATAAAGTCAGAGGATAATATTGCAGATCCGCTTACCAAAGGTTTACCTAGAGAGCAAGTTTATAAATCGTCGAGGAGAATGGGTCTTAAGCCTATTTCTTAAGAGTTATCATAATGGAAAACCCTAGCTTGTTGACAGGAGATCCCTGGATCTAGGTTTAAAGGGAAAATTTGAATTATGTATAACTCACTGGGAGCACTATGGGGGTAATACTCGTACCTATTCCTATGACGAGTAGACAGTGCTGCCTGTGTGTTTCTTAGGTTAAGCTATGCTTTTAATGATTCTTATATCTTGGAAATCCAAGTCGGGTATTGCAGGGATACTCTTTATAAGCATCACCTATATGAATAGGGAAGGGGTCGATCCTACGAGAATTAGAAGGCTAAATTCTCTTGAGTACTCATGAATACCAGGAGTTGTTCAAGGCCAAAATAAACACAACCGTGAGAACTTTACAATGTTAGAGAGGTGTTGTTTGGTCTTATTGTCTTGGTTTACACCTAAGCTGAACAGTTCAAGACATTGCATTCACTAGTTAGCATATAAATCCGATAGATTTCACTAGGGAAGGTTCAAGGCCAAATGCTACCTATCCTGATGCAGTATCTTTCTATTGAACTCTCTCTTGTGTCTGCATGTTTTAGCACTCTTTCTAGCTAATTTCTATTCATGTAGGGGATTGTTAGCATTGGTGAATGAGAAATTCATAATAAATTTGAAGAGTTGAATTTGAAAATAAAATGGTAAAGTGGACTATACCTATGTCAAAAAGATAAAGCGTTTTGGTTGGATCCCAAAAGACTTTGGTCTGGACAAGCTTTATTATTTGATTGTTACCAAATAAATTTTAAATTTATCTTGAGATTAATTTCATTTATTTCCACTTAATGACTAATTTAGAATGATCATTATTGAGTGAATTATTCAGCTGAGTGAATAATTACTCTTGAACTCTTCATTGTATGCAACGTTTAGTCATGGTTTAAATGCTAAAGTTATTCCCACACGTTATGGAGGTGAAGCTGTAGGAGTGCTGCTTTAAGTGGCTTGTCATTATTGCTTTTTTGATGAGTTTTAGTTGGCATTTATTAGGCTTGTCTGTTTGTTTTCTTCTTTTTCCTATAAATAGCTAAGCCAGTTCACATAGTCAGAACACACCTTTTTACGGAATAGGAAAAGTAGTTTATGCATTTCATAGTTTGAGAGAGAGCTCAAACATTATGAGTTCGCAAGTTTTTGTAATTTACAATGCTTCTATTATGAAAGGTAATACCGTTGTATCTTTGGAAGTCAGTGTTATCGAGCTGTAAGCACCTTATTGGAGCATTATAACCTTAAGGATATCGAGTTAAATTCGAGCCTCAGTTTGTATTTTTTATTACAAATATATTAATATATTATTTTATTGTTCTTTAGTTTATTATCATCAGCACAAATTATGTATCTGCAATTTTTTTCCAACAACTTGAGTTGTTGAGTCAAGTAGGTCAAGATGAATCAGTCAGTTTTAACTTTTGATGTTTACATTTTTGTCTTTTAACTTCAACCTTAGGGAGATTGTAGTAAGAGTCAATTCAATCAACATGTTCTATATTTAATTCTATGTGATATTCTACTATCTGGGGTCGTCTATATGAACGTATCAAGTTTAAATGAGTTTCCACCCTAAAGACAAAACAAAGGCTCGACTCGCTTTGAGTAATAGAATAATATTTTCGTGTTATAAACTCTATTCTTTGTTAAGAACTATGAGGTTTCATCTTAAAACTAATTGGTGGTAAGTGTAGTAACCTAGGACCTTACATAAGGTGACCTTAGAGTTTCTGATTTTCTGATATAGGATAAGTGTTATATTCTAACACTTTCCTTCACGTGTGACCTAATTTGAGAGGAGTTATGCGTGGAAGATTGAATACACATGGTATATTAAAACATGTGGAAGATTGAATATCCGTGGAACATGACACACACGAAAAAATAAACATAAGTGGACCTAATTTGACATCGGTCGCATGCGGATGAATATGACTAGACTAAGGGTCAAGCTCTGATACCATGTTAAGAATCATGAGTTTTCATCTTAAAACCAATTAGTGTTAAATAGAGTAGTCTAGGATCTTATAATGTGCCTTAGAATTTTTGATTTTCTGATATAGACCATAACTGTTATATTCTAACATTTTTCAACATAGATTTTTCACGTATAAAATCTGATATGGGTGGATCTCGAGCCCCGGAAAGATCCAGCCTACAGAGCTGGGGAAGCCCTGTCAATGTTTGAACCTGGGCTCATAAGGGGCACGGGGCAGCAGACAGAAAAATCCAGCCTACGGAGCTAGGAAAACCCCATCAACGTTTGGACATGGGCTCATAAGGGGCACGGGGCAGTAGATAGAAATATTTGGCCTATAGAGCTGGGGTAGCCCTGCCAACGTTCTGACCTGGGCTCACAAGGGTAGTCCCGTCAACGTCCTGACCTGGGCTCATGGGAAGCATTGGGCAGTAGACGAAAAGCAAGGGAATTTTTAGATAAGGATAAGTACAAAGAGATTGAATTGGATCCTTGAAGATATGGGTTCTAGATATTATCTCCTTGAGCCTAAAGATAAAGGATTTATCTTATCTCTTTTGATATTATCTCCTTAAGCCTAAAATCGTGGGATTCACCTCTATCCTGTCTTACAACTCCATATTTCAGCAATTATAAATACAGGTAAACATGAAAAGTACATGTATCTCGTTCTAACACTTACAAATTCTCTCTTAATTGCTCCTAAGCAACCACTTTGCTCTCACGCAATACTTTAATGCTATTAAGCAATCTCTTGCTCCCATAACTGACTTGAGCATTGGAGGGGGCCCCCGAGTACCCCCCAGGGGTCCTTGTTTTGCAAGAAATAAGCTGGTAGAACCTTAAATAGTAGATTTCAGCTCCTACAATTCGTACAGCCTAGGCTGACGGGGCTCGTCCAGCCCTGCCAAACAAGTTAGTCTAGGCCATCGAGCACCGACCAGGGACAGAAGGTCAGACCTCGGAGCTCCAAGACAACGAGACTTGATGCACAAATCTGATGTGGTCCTCGCTAATAGGGTAATGAGCAGGGACCTAGCAGAACACCTAGCAGGATGGGGTAACCCCTAAGACAAGGATGAGGAGTAGGCCAGATATACCAGCCCCGACCATTAAGCCCTATTGGGGATGAAAGACCGGAGTTGTAGCCCTGGGTAAGGTCAGCCTACGGGGCTGATAATAGCCCCGTTAATAATCTAGCCCGAATTTACGAGGACTGCAAAGTGGACAGAGCATACAAAATATTATTCGGATAAGGAAACTCGTCCAGCCTTGGAATGAGTTTAGGGCTGCCAATTTTTACATTAACAGTTTGGCGCCGTCTGTGGAAAATGAAGAATTAACCCACTGAGAAACCACCATCAAGACGAGTAAGATGCATAACTTTAATACTCGTGTCATAGAAATTGCTATCCGTCTATCACTTGATACTTTAGTGTTTCCATTTATATGTGCATTCTTGACAATGCATCGTAGTTCACAATAATGTTTGTGCTATCGTAGTTGATTATATGTTTACCATATCCTAGCCTTGCACATCGCAGACTCTTAGCCAAATATGCATATCTTTAGATCAATGTTTCAAGAATTATGAAACCTAGTTAAAGACTATATTCAAGAGCATATTCAAAAGTCCACGCAGCACAACTCACAAGCATTGATAAAAAGTGCAATATGTTAATCACTGCATTGTTCATTTTAAATGTGGATGCACTTCCTAAATCCGAGAACATGGGGACATAGTAGAGCTTCTAATTTGACTGCCTGTGCTAAATATTTTTTGAACAAAAGGCCTTTCATAAGATGCACCTAATGTGTTCAACAAAATGCCAAGGTGAACTTGGCATCAGGAAACTTAGACACAAATTGTATATCTCTTATGTTATGTGTCGAAGATGTTTGATAAAATGTCGATGTGCAATTTGCATGGAAAAACTTATACAAATACATGCCCCTCATCATATACACACAGGGTGTTTGATAAAACACCTAAGAGAAATAAGTGCTTCAGGGAACAATATGTCTGAGCTAATTTAAGTCACCTATAATTATGGTTCAACCTGTTGTACATATATTTGACATGCATATTGACAAACTAGCTTGTCATACTACTGCATTTTGAGGTAGTGTAAGAGGCAAAAAAAATTACACTGTGAAAGAAGTATGAAACATAACAAGTATTGGAGCTCTCCCAAAATCAGCGGAGCTCTCCTTACCTCAAAGAGCAGGAGCTCTTCTCAGCCCAGCAGAGTATCGAAGCTCTCCTAAAATCAGCAGAGCCCTTCTCAGCCCAGCTGACCATCGGAGCTCTCCGTACCTCAAAGAATAGGAGCTTTCCTTAGCCCAGTAGAGTACGGAACTCTCCTAAAATCAGCAGAGCTCTTCTCAGCCTAGCTGAGCATCGGAGCTCTCTGTACCTTAAAGAATAGGAGCTCTCCTTAGCCTAGCAGAGTAAATGGTAGGAGCTCTCCTTAGTCCAGTAGAGTATCGGAGCTCTCCTAAAATCAGTGAAGCTCTCCGTACCTCAAAAGGCATAAGCTCTCTTCAGCCCAGCAAGGGTATTGGAGCTCTCCCAAAATCAGCGAAACTCTTCTTACCTCAAAGGGCAGGAACTTTCCTCGGTCCAGTAAGGTATCAGAGCTCTCCCAAACTCAACGGAGCTCTCCTTAGCCCAGCTGAGCATCGGGGCTCTCTGTACCTCAAAAGCCAAGAGCTCTCTTCAGCCCAACAGAGTATCAAAACTCTCGTAAGATGAACGAAGCTCCCTTTAGCTCAAAAAGCAGGAGCTTTCCTAAGCCCAGCAGAGCGACAGAGCTCTCCCAAGATCAGTAGAACTTTCCTTAGCTAAGAAAGAATGAGCTCTCCTAAACTCAGTGGAGCTCTTCCAAGACCTATAGAGCTTTCCTTAGTATGAAAAGTAGGAGCTCTCTTAAGCTCAGTAGAACTCTCCCAAGATTATCGGAGCTCTCCTTAGCTCAAGAAGCAATAACTCTCCTAAACTCAATAGAGTTTCCCCAACTTCAGTGGAGCTTCTTCGGCATAAAAAATGGGTGACCAACTCAGCCCAGTCACAACATAAGTCTCCTAAGCTCCTCCAGGCTATGAGACCTGGCCTATGAGCCATAAGAGCTTAATATTATCAAGGGTTGCAGCACCCTGAAGGCTAAGACGAGAGCTTTCTGGGGTCTCCAGCCACCACATGAGACATACTCCCCAGGCAAAGACGAAAGCCCTTCGGGGTCTCACCAGCCACCATATGGGACATTACTCCCTAGGCCAAGACGAGAATCCTCCGAGGTCTCACCAGCCGCTACCGGGGACATTATTCCCTAAGAAAAGATGAGAACCCTTCGGGGTCTTACTAGCCATCACAAGGAATATTACTCCCTAGGCCAAGACGGGAACTCTCTGGGGTCTCACCAGCCACTACCGAGGACATTATTCCACAGGCAAAAACGAGAACCCTTCGGGGTCTCACCAACCACCATATGGGACATTACTTCCCAGGCCAATACGAGAACCCCTTTGGGCCCTCACCAACCACCATAGGGATATTACTTCCCAGGCCAAGACAAGAACCCTTCGGGGTCGTACCAGCTAGCACAGGGGATATCACTCCCCAGGCTAAGACAAGAACCCTCCGAGTTCTTACTACCACCATCGGAGTCATTATTCCCCAAGCTTAGATAAGAACCCTTCAGGGTCTTACAAGCAACTGTTTGGGTTATCATCCCTCAGGCCACACATCGAGGCCCGATAAGGGACCAAACGATAGAGTGTATATCCAGAAGCATCCAAGCACTGGATAGGGCTCGATATAGCCCATTTAGGTCACGATGCTCAGTGAGCTCTTTGCTCTAAAAGTCAAGAATAACCTGGAACAATTGAGCACCGAGTGGAGCTTGACTTCAGCCCACTTAGGTCACAACATCTGGAAAGCACCATAGCCCCGTAGGTCCTACTAGGAAGAAAAGACCTCTACCAAGGCCTAAAGCATCCTTAACAAGTATGCAGGAAGCTAACTAAAGAATTCCTAAGCTAAATAACCGAGAGTCTATACTCAAGGGCCAGGTCCAAAATCAAATGATCATCAACATCCTCACTCAAGGACTTGCAAATTGTTGGTCCAAAATCAGGGAGGCCTATTTCACAAGCAAGAGATTATATAATAGTCCAAAATACAGAATAGTGCTAACTTTCGAGCCAACCCCCGTGGTTGTAAGAGCTCAAGGTCGATAGCCACAACTATCGAGTCAACCCCCGAGGTCGTAAGACCTTAAGGCTACCTGAGTCAAAGACACTAAGGTTTAAAGACATTGGCATGAATTTAAAGGTCATCAAGAAAAATTGGGCCAAACGTGAAGCCCATAGAGATGTATCTTAACTAAAAGACCATTGGACATGCCAAAATGCTCCTCAAGCCTCAAAAGGCTGAACTTTATCATATTCTTGAAGGGGTAGGATCTAGCAAAGCTAGAATTACATAAAGGACCTCAGCCAATGTGGTCTAGGAGAAATTGAGATCTAAATAAAGAGATCGGAGAAAGAGCCCAAGCCAAGCTAAAAAAAGTTGAACCACGATATAGAGGCTTTTAGCCAAAAAGGAGAATTTTGTAACAAAAATATAAAGAGTCCGAGGTCGTAAAAAGGGCCCCCTATAAGTCCCTGGACCTCAGAAAAACTCACTTAAGGCCCAAGAAGGGCTCCACACAAGTCCCTAGGCTTCAATAAACTAGCAAGAAGGTTGGAAAAGACCTTTGAATTCCCTAAGACCTCAAGAAGAACTTGCAAAGAGATCGAGGAAGGGCCTCCTGAGATGTCTAAAACTCTTTAAGCTCGAAAGGAACTGAAATAAAGTCGACAAAAGGCTAACTGAAGCAAGCTGAGTTGGAACCCAACTCGTGATAAATCAAGGCTAAGCACAATGACCCAGCCAATCCATACATGGCCAAGGCCAAATCCCAACATATCTCGAGGGCCAAGAGGAGCATGTCGGGATCTAGGAAAAGCTAAAATGAGCCTAGGCAAAGGTCAAAGAAGGAACCCCAAAGGCCCTTTAGACCTCCTATATCAAAGATAAGTTTAGAAAAGACCAGTGAAAATGCTCCCACAAGTCCCAAATGCTAAGAAAACTTAGCTAAAGATAGAGCTCGATAGTGAGCTCCAAAAGAGCCAAGGCTAACGGTCAAAATCAAGTTAAGTAAAGCAAAGTGTTCAACGTTCCCCTTTCATCAAGAAAGACCAACTCAAAAGAGTTTCAAAGTGCTCAAGTATGAGTAGAACCTAGGGAAAGCTCCGAAAAGTCAAGCCCAAACTCAAGCACAAGGCAAGGCCAAGAGCCATGTCAAACATAAGAAAAGCCAAGGGAGAAGTTGAAGTGTCATTCTCAGGTCGGACATATGCCGGAGGCCAAAAAGCCAGGGCTGAGCCGAAAATGGCAAAGACGAACTACCCTTGGCTAAAAAATAAATTATATGTCAAATGTCATTTCGACCCAAACACTCGAGCGTTGCAAGAGTAATAAAATACCAAAGGTAGGCCCATAAGAGCCCAAGATAAACATGGGATGAGGGCTAAATCAAGCTTAAAAGTTAACCCTAACATCATATGCTTGTAGTTACAGGCTCGCAATGCGCGCTCCCATTGAAGAGGCCTGCCCCTCGAATTGTTCCATTGGTCGACTTCTCTTCTTGATTTCACAACGCCTCTACATTCAACCTTAATAGTCGCAACAAGTTCCCCAACCTCTCTAAAGAAGACTTGGGGGGTATACCAAAGCTCCACCAAAATATCAGTGGGAGCAACTTCAAAATTGAATTCACTAATATGAGGGTTTGAGGGCTCACCGACCAGACCACAAAAAGAAAGCCATGAGCTGAATTCAAAAATAAGGTCATTAGCCCGAGTCATTCAAAAACCATGTCATGAAGGAGATCTTTTTGATGACGTGAAGTAAGGGGCACGAATCTCAAGGTACGTAGACCAGCTGAGATGGTGGTATATATAGATTGTGCAAAGTGGCGATTGTAATAGCTAAACTGGCGTGGGAACCAAAGAGCTCCACCCACATGACAATCCTCTAATCTCCTGCGGAGCTCAAGAGATTGGGAAGATAATTGATATGGGTGGATCTTGAGCCCCGGAAATATCCAACCTACAGAGCTGGGGAAGCCCCGTCAACGTTCGGACTTGGGCTCATAAGGGGCATGGGGCAGCAGATGGAAAGATTTGGCCTACGGAGTTGGGGTAGTCCCGCCAACGTTTAGACCTGGGCTCATAAGGGTAGCCCCGTCAACGTCCTGACCTTAGCTCATGGGGTGTCACACCCTAACCCGACCTATAAAGGTTAGACTAGGGTGTGATCTAAACATTCAAGTCATATCACGTACTTAATCGTTCATGAAAGTTTAACACTTAACGTTTTAGCCTAAACTCCACAAATTCTCCGGAAAACTGACAGCATAACGACTGTAATTGAGCTCCTTAGTTTGACCTAATTTTCTAAAAGCCTCAAAACTTTCAATCTCAAATTCATTTTCAACTAAGATTACTATTTATCATCAATTGAAATGCCTACTAGTTATCTCGAAGTCTCGTTTGATTAACAACCTAGCATAATACTATGTCTCGTTTGTTTGTTAATCCTTGTTACAAAAGTACCTGTTGATCTTAGCTTAACAATGGGTACTTGCTTAAGATTGGGTAGATTCATTTACTTAATTCATTACCTGATACTTCATAAGCCT
Organism: Ehretia macrophylla; assembly: GCA_037974665.1. NCBI lineage: Eukaryota > Viridiplantae > Streptophyta > Magnoliopsida > Boraginales > Ehretiaceae > Ehretia > Ehretia macrophylla. The sequence goes on along the minus strand of CM075773.1, from coordinate 32,290,618 downwards.
GTGATAGATACTAGCCAATAGCGATAGCAAAAATGACCATAGTAATGTCTATCTAGTTATGATCAGTACAAGCCAAAATTAGACCCCAAATTACAACGGGGGTCATTTACAATACAACAACAAGCAAAATAAGAAGTAGTCTTCAAGCAACATATCGTTCACAAAATGGCCATAGTCACGTAAGGCACGTAGGGCAAGCAATCATTCCAAAGAATCATCGTTAGGCACGTTGTCCTCAGGTACCTGTTCCTGGTCTTCTTCACCTGAGATGATAAAAGAGGGTGAGTCCTTACGAACTCAGCGAAGGGGAACGAGAAATAAGCTTTGAAACTCATTTTTCGGTTCAATTATGAAAACCCTTTGCAAGCATGACATGTATCACAAGTAAGTACATAATGTAATATAACAGTAAAAGCACTCAATTATCCGTCTTTCCTCTTCGAGGTCCTCTAGGAACCAAGCGAGAGTACTTATACATATAGTGAAAAGGATACGGTGAGCTTTTGCTCTCAGTTCATTTCCAGTATCAGTTGTTGCGGCCGACTTCAAATCATCGTCTTATCACGTCAAATGGGTGTACTCCGGATGTACCCCGAAATCGTACGACCCAACTCTCCGAGGAAGTCTAGCCACCAACCGAGAGAGGGAATTGGACAATGGTAGTCACGGTTGCACCTGCAAGCCCTATGCCGCCCGGTGTACGTGAACGCTACTACGCCAGAATGAAAGGTTGCAACCTTGTATGCAATGCACATTTATGACATTTAATATATCACATTAGGAGGACAACAAAGTAGGTTGCCTCCGAGCAGTCATAAGATTGCACATTGACAAGTAAACACGCGAGGCACGATATGACAAGTAATTTCACTTATAAGCACATGGAGTTATATGAATATTAAACGGGCAGCCATGTAACACATGTAAATCAAATCATATAACTCATTTCGAAGTTCACGTAATCAAAAATAAGATTATTCAACATGCAACGACATCTACGTGAGACCGGGTACAAGAAAGGCCTACTTGTCAACATGTAATCATCGAAATCACATCTAGGGCTACAAGGAAACTACGGGCAGCCTACTAATCACATAATTAAACACGATATCCATGGGATCAACACTTAGCGAGTTTACCTAGTCACTAGGGTTTCAATTTGTGCTTACCCGTGCGATTAAGCCCCAAGTCATCTCGTAATTAAACTCAAGCCATGCATTGATTAATTCAAACACCCTCAAGCATTCAAAACAGTCTACACAACATCCAAATTACACAATCCCAATAATTTAATACAACAAGAGAAGCTACAATAATTTTTCTAAGTATATCACTAGATGAAAACCTCATTGCAATGGTCTGTTTTCTCATAATCATTGCGACAAGAAACAAATCTCCAATTCCAGTGAACAAAATTTCAAATTAAATCTTAAGGAGTGAACTAAATTCAGAAACAAACCTCGCATCATTTGGAGTTCGGGTTCAAGAGTTATAGCCAAAACCGTGAGACTACGCAAAACTGTCCAGATTTGTACACATTTCAATACTTGTCATTTTTGAGGACCTTAGGGTCAGATTTATCCTTAGTCTATTTCTGACAAAAATTTTCAGAACTGAAAAATATAGCAGCACACCAAATTACATACATTTTGGATATCATTTACTAAGTCAAAACTGGTTCGTTCTACAAAGACAGTGAATCTGCCAAAACCTGCTTCATTTTTCCAGATTTTCCAGATTTGGACACATTTTGATATTTTGCCATTTTGAGGACCTTAGAGTCAAATTATCTTTGGCCTATTTCTATGAAAAATGATCAGAACTGGAAAAAATAGTCACCTACCAATTTGCACGCATTTTTAACATCATTTACCTAGTAAAAATCACCTCGCACCAACAAGACAGAAGACTGTCCCATACGCGATTTCATCTATCATCATATTCTAGCCAAATATCTTGCCATGCATGTTTACAAAAGCTCATGAACACACATATATCACAAGTACACAAGTAAAAATAGACATTTAAAGGCATGCATGTGATTTTTGAAAGCTTTTCAAGAAGTTTTAGCCCTCACCTTAGCAAGACAACAAAGAAGATGCACAAACTCTTGATGAAGCACAATGTCGACCCTTTTTCCTTGCTTAGCCGAGAGACCACTTGATTTTCTCTAATTTCCTAGCTTAGTAACCATGTTCTTAGTATGTGCAAGTGGCTAGAACAAAAGAAAATGAAATGGAAGCTAACAAACTTACCTAAGCCGAAATGAAAGTGCTATGAGCTTGCTTGCATGTGAGTTTCTTTGCTCCTAGCTTTGCTTGGCCGAGCTCCTAAGTAGCTTGCATGACTTGATGAACCTTAGGATGATAAACTCAAGCTATGGAGTGTAGGATTTCAGCTAGGGCCGAGAGAGAGAGAGAGAGAGAAGAAATGAGAGAGTGAAAGAAGAATGAGAGAAAGAAAGAAGAATGAAAGAAAAATGAAAAGCTTGAAGGAATTGATGCATATGTCGGCCTAGGGCTTGCAAAAATTCAGAATTGTGTCTTCAAGGAGCATAATTTTGAATCACCTAGCATGGGCATTGCATATGTCGAGATTGGTGGAGCTTTGGGTAGAGTTTTGAGTCATTTTTTTAAGGCTTTGTGTCATAACTTGTCATAGAATGTCTAGGAATAGATTTTGAAATTGAAATGCATGCACAAATGCAAGAGGTAGTTGGCCAAGGCATTGCAAAATTCTGAATTTTTGTCTTGGTTGATCAATATAATATTGTGTGTTTGGGATGTGCAAAAGAAATAAGGAATAAAGAATAAAAAATGTCTAGCTTTTGGTGCAATTTCGTCTTCTAGTGAGTTGAATTAGCAATTTAATATTAGTTAGTGGAGTTTGTAGGATTAATTAATGATCTAGTGCTTCGTGTAAGATGCTTTCTTGATTAGCGTGAGGGCACGCTTTCCTAAGTTTAGGGCACGCACTACGAGGTAAGGCACGAACTACGAGACGAATGTACGTTTTTCAAGTAAATGCATGCAACCCTAAATGAATGCACGTAATTCAATTCAAGGCACACAAAATGAAACACAATTCTTAAACCTAGGTCAAGGCACACAAATCTAAGTTAGGGTACACGAAACGAGGTATCGCATGCAAATCGAGGTCGGGCCTCACATCCTCCCCTCCTTAAAAGAATTTCGTCCCGAAATTCAATGTTACCTTTGAAATAATGCTGGATATTGTTGTTCCATCTGGTCTCGCCTTTCCCACGTTGCTTCTTCAACTCCATGGTGATCCTATAACACTTTCACCATCGGTATAGATTTGCTGCGCAACTCCCGATCTTGCTGGTCTAGGATTCGAATGGGCTTCTCTTCATAAGACAAGTTCTCCTGAAGCCGGCTCTGGCTCCAAGATATGCGATGGATCAGGGTGATACTTCCGTAGCATTGAAACATGAAAGACGTCGTGAATATTGGAGAGGTTTTGGGGTTATGCCAAGCGATACGCCAATTTGCCAACCTTCTCAATTATCTCAAATAGTCCTACAAACCTCGGGCTCAACTTTTCACCCTTGCCGTGTTTAATCAGTCCCATCCGAGGTGATATCTTCAAGAACACCTTGTTGCCGACCTCAAACTCTAGACTCCGTCTCCGTCTGTCTGCATAACTTTTCTGCCTACTCTGGGCGATAAGCATCCGTTTCCAGATGAGGTGGATATTATCAACAGTCTTTATAAGTTCAGGTAGAAGGGTCGGGTCAAAAGTCTTCATCTCACCTACTTCATCCCAGTAAATTGGGGATCGACACTTACATCCATACAATGCCTCAAATGGGGCCATCCCGATAGTGGCCTGATAACTATTATTATAAGCGAACTCCGCTAGAGACAGATAATTCTTCCAACCTTTCCCCAAGTCTAAAACACACGCCCTCAGCATATCCTCTAGAATCTGAATAGCTCTCTCAGATTGTCCATCAGTCTGAGAGTGATAAGCCGTGCTGAAACTCAACTTCGTTTCCAAAGCTTCTTTCAATCTCTTCCAAAATTGGGAAGTAAAAACGAGGATCCCTATCCAATACAATACTCACAGGCATCCCGTGCAATCTTACAATCTCCGCCACATACATATCTCCCAATTTCTCAGGACTCTCCTCCTTGTTCATCGGTAAGAAGTGCGCTGACTTAGTCAATCTATCCACTATAATCCAAACGGCGTCATGACCCTTTTGTGACCTGGGCAGGTCCATAACAAAGTCCATTGTTATGTGTTCCTATTTCCATTGAGGAATTTCCAACGGCTGAAGTAAACCTACTGGTCGTTGATGTTCTACTTTGACTCTCTGGCAAGTCAAACACCGTGCCACAAACTCCGCAATCTCTCTCTTCATGTTATTCTACCAATAGTGTTGCTTCAAATCTCGGTACATCTTTGTTCCGCCGGGGTGAATAGTGTATCTAGAATTATCAGCTTCTTCAAGAATCTTCTTTTTCAGCTCTGCCTCATTAGGAACACAAATCCGATTCCTAAACCTCCAAATACCATCATCATGAAACTTGAAATCTGTGTTGCTCTCTTTAATCTTCTGAAACTGTTGGTCCTTCTGTTGAGCCTCTCGTAATTCAGACAACAAGGTCGATTGAACTTGTGTAGTGGCAAATAGTAACCCTTTTTGAGTCAATTGTGGTTTCCACAAAAATGCTTCCTCTAACAACTCCTGCACCTTAACTTCTAGTTTTGCCATGCTCGCCTTCCGACTTAAGGCATCTGCAACTACATTTTCTTTACCGGGCACATAATTGATTGTGCAGTTATAATCATCCAAAAGCTCCATCTACCGTCTTTGCCTCATGTTCAACTCTTTTTGTGAGAACAAGTATTTCAAGCTCTTGTGATTAGTAAACACCTTGAACTTGTTACCCCACAGATAGTGCCTTCATTTCTTGAGTGTAAACACAATAGCCGCTAACTCCAAATCATGCGTCGGGTAGTTCAATTCATACGGCTTCGGTTTCCTAGAAGCATACGCAATCACTCTACCATTTTGCATCAACACACAACCCAGTCCATCTCTAATATGACTTCATAGTCTTGAAAAGGTAATACAATAAGATTGGCTGAGAATTCCCTATCCTTAATTTGGATTTTACATGCTTTACAAGCTGAGCTAGTAACAAGTTTAGAACCCATCGGAGTACCAACTTCTACTTCGTAAGGCAAACATACAACTCTCAGTTTCACACGTTGCACACATAAGGGAGTAATAAATGAATGAATAGCACCTGGATCAATTAGCACCCTAACATGTTGATTCAGTATCAAGAATGTACCTTCAACAACAGCGGCCTCCTCTGGAAGCTCCTTGCACTCATTAGCATAAGCTCAGGCCTGAACTCTAGGAACTAGAGTCTTGCCTTTACCAGCTGGTTTAACTTGATTTTATCCTCCTTGCCATTTAGGGCAATCCTTGATCTGATGCTGATCACTGCCACACCGCACACATCGTCCTAACTTCTTCCAGCACTGGGCCTTGGTGTGACCCTTCTTGTCACAGTAAGAACAGTTGATAGACTGAGTAGCAGGTGAACTACCGTGGATCTACAAGTGGAAGAGGCTGATGGTGCTTTAGTCGGGCCACGGTTATGGCTCTGGCCCTGACTACGACTCTGGCTCTGGAATTTCCTCTGTTGTCCTGGAGGCTGGTATGGTTTCTTGTTCGGCTGACTTGTACCGGCTCTATCAAGTTTCCTCTTCTCAACTCAGGAAGCAGCAGCAAGGAGAACAGAAAATGTATCGAAGTCATGCGAAGCCAACTGGTCCTGTATTTCTAGCCTCAATCCAGTCGTAAATTTCCACATCTTCGCCTCAGGGGTACTGACCATGTATTGAGCATAACGGGACAGTCGGTCAAAATGAGCCTCATACTGGGCCACCGTCATGTTATCCGGGTTCAAGTGCATGAATTCCTCAATCCGCCTCTACCTGAAAACTGCAGGTACGTATTTTTCCTTGAATGCCTTAACGAAATTACCCCACAAGCGAGGTGTACGATCAGTTTCCCAAAGTGCCTCCACAGTGTCCCACCAATGCTCAGCCTCCCCGTGCAACAGAAACATAGTGAACTCCACATTTTCTTCATTAGTATAGTCAAGTGGCCTGAAAATCCTCTCGATCTCAGACAGCCAAGCCTCTGTCTTTTCATTATCAGCTTCCCCGTGGAATTTGGACGGGCGAAAGTCAAGAAACTCCCGCATTCTGCTATGTCTCCCATGGTTACCATCATTCCTGTTGTTGTTGTTGTTTGCTTCACGTGCATCTTGACGTTCCATCACTCGCGACACGCGATCCATGGCATTCGCCATCATGTTAAACATAGCCATGTCGGGATTAGTTTGATAAGCATCTCCGGTCTCTTGGGGCTCACCATTCCTATTAGTAGTGCGGGTACTAGGGCCAGCCATCTATAGGCACAAATTAAGATGCACAATTTATTGGAATACGACAAGACAATAATTTAATGCATAAGATATGCAACATATAATTTTATATAGATATACAATTCTAGAAACAATTAGGACATGTTAATCATATAAGCACATAGAAACAGAGAAGGCACATTTGATATTGTCACACAATAACACATAAACAAGTCATCCTAATAACCTTAGGGCTTCTACCCACGGTCCGAGAGTTAAACCCGACTTGAGCAATCTAAGCTCTAATACCATTAAATATAAGGTGTCACGCCCCAACCTGACCTATAAAGGTTAGACTAGGGTATGATCTAAACATTCAAGTCATATCACGTACTTAATCATTCATGAAAGTTTAACACTTAACGTTTAGCCTAAACTCCACAAATTCTCCGAAAAATCGACAGCATAACGACTGTAATTTGGCTCCTTAGTTTAACCTAATTTTCAAAAGGCCTCAAAACTTTCAATCTCAAATTCATTTCCAACTAAGATTACTATTTATCATCAATTGAAATGTCTACTAGTTATCTCAAAGTCTCGTTTGATTAACAACCTAGCATAATACTATGTGTCATTTGTTTGTTAATCCTTGTTACAAAAGTACCTGTTGATCTTATCTTAACAATGGGTACCTGCTTAAGATTGGGTAGATTCATTTACTTAATTCATTACCTGATACTTCATAAGCCTGTGATAGATACTAGCCAATAGCGATAGCAAAAATGACCATAGTAGTGTCTATCTAGTTATGATCAGTACAAGCCAAAATTAGACCCCAAATTACAACGGGGGTCATTTACAATACAACAACAAGCAAAATAAGAAATAGTCTTCAAGCAACATATTGTTCACAAAATGGCCATAGTTACGTAAGGCACGTAGGGCAAGCAATCATTCCAAAGAATCATCGTTAGACACGTTGTCCTCGGGTACCTGTTCCTGGTCTTCTTCACCTGAGATGATAAAAGAGGGTGAGTCTTTACAAACTCAGCGAGGGGGAACGAAAAATAAGCTTTGAAACTCATTTTTCGGTTCAATTATGAAAACCCTTTGCAAGCATGACATGTATCACAAGTAAGTACATAATGCAATATAACAGTAAAAGAACTCAATTACCCGTCTTTCCTCCCCGAGGTCCTCTAGGAACCAAGCGAGAGTACTTATACACATAGTGAAAAGGATACGGTGAGCTTTTGCTCTCAGTTCATTTCCAGTATCAGTTGTTGCGGCCGACTTCAAATCATCCTTTTATCACGCCAAATGGGTGTACTCCGGATGTACCCCGAAATCCTACGACCCAACTCTCCGAGGAAGTTTAGCCCCCAAGCGAGAGAGAGAATTGGACAATGGTAGTCACGGTTGCACCGACAAACCCTATGCTGCCCGGTATGCGTGAACGCTACCACGCCAGAATGAAAGGTTGCAACCTTGTATGCAATGCACATTTATGACATTTAATATATCACATTAGGAGGACAACAAAGTAGGTTGCCTCCGAGCAGTCATAAAATTGCACATTAACAAGTAAACACGCGAGGCACGATATGACAGGTAATTTCACTTATAAGCACAAGGAGTTATATGAATATTAAACGGGCAGCCATGTAACGCATGTAAATCAAGTCATATAACTCATTTCGAAGTTCACATAATCAAATAATAAGATTATTCAACATGCAACGACATCTACGTGGGACCGGGTGCAAGAAAGGCCTACTTGTCAACATGTAATCATCGAAATCACATTTAGGGCTACAAGGGCAACTACGGGCAGCCTACTAATCACATAATTAAACATGATATCCATAGGATCAATACTTAACGAGTTTACCTAGTCACTAAGGTTTCAATTCGTGCTTACCCGTGCGATTAAGCCCCAAGTCATCTCGTAATTAAACTCAAGCCATGCATTGATTAATTGAAACACCCTCAAGCATTCAAAACAGTCTACACAACATCCAAATGCCACAATCCCAAGCATTTAATACAACAAGAGAAGCTACAATAATTTTTCTAAGCATATCACTAGATGAAAACCTCACTGCAATGGTCTGTTTTCTCACAATCATTGAGACAAGCAAACAATCTCCAATTCTAGTGAAAAAAATCTCAATTTAAAGCTTAAGGAGTGAACTAAATTCAAAAACAAATCTCGCATCATTTGGAGTTTGGGTTCAAGAGTTATAGCCAAAACTGTGAGACTATGCAAAACTGTCTATATTTGCACACATTTCAATACTTGTCATTTTTTAGGACCTTAAGGTCAAATTTAGCCTTAGTCTATTTATGACAAAAATATCCAAAACTGAAAAATATATCTGCACACCAAATTTAATGCATTTTGGATATCATTTACTAAGTAAAAACTAGTTCGTTCTACAAGGACAGTGAATCTGCCAAAACCTGCTTCATTTTCCAGATTTGGACACATTTTGATATTTTGCCATTTTGAGGACCTTAGAGTCAAAATTAGCTTTGGCCTATTTCTATGAAAAATTCTCAGAACTGGCAAAACTCGTCACCTACCAATTTTCACGCATTTGAAACATCATTTAGCTGGTAAAAATCACCTCGCACCAACAAGACAAAAGATTGTCCCATACGCGATTTCATCTATCATCACATTCTAGCCAAATATCTTGCCATGCATGTTTACAAAAGCTCATGAACACACATATATCACAAGTACACAAGTAAAAATAGACATTTAAAGGTATGCATGTGGTTTTTGAAAGCTTTTCAAGAAGTTTTAGCCCTCATCTTAGCAAGACAACAAAGAAGATACACAAACTCTTGATGAAGCACAATGTCGACCCTTTTTCCTTGCTTAGCCGAGAGACCACTTGATTTTCTCTAATTTCCTAGCTTAGTAACCATGTTCTTAGTATGTGCAAGTGGCTAGAACAAAAGAAAATGAAATGGAAGCTAACAAACTTACCTAAGCCGAAATGAAAGTGCTATGAGCTTGCATGTGTGTTTTTTTGCTCCTAGCTTTGCTTGGTCGAGCTCCTAAGTAGCTTGCATGACTTGATGAACCTTAGGATGATGAACTCAAGCTATGGAGTGTAGGATTTTAGCTAGGGCCGAGAGAGAGAAAGAAGAAATGAGATAGTGAAAGAAGAATGAGAGAAAGAAAGAAGCATGAAAGAAAAATGAAAAACTTGAAGGAATTGATGCATATGTCGGCCTAGGGCTTGCAAAAATTCAGAATTGTGTCTTCAAGGGGCATAATTTTGAATCACCTAGCATGGGCATTGCATATGTCGAGATTGGTGGAGCTTTGGGTACAGTTTTGAGTCATTTTTTTAAGGCTTTATGTCATAACTTGTCATAGAATGTCTAGGAATAGATTTTGAAATTGAAATGCATGCACAAATGCAAAAGGTAGTCGGCCAAGGCATTGAAAAATTCTGAATTTTTGTCTTGGTTGAGCAATATAATATTATGTGTTTGGGATGTGCAAAAGAATAAGGAATAAAGAATAAAGAATGTCTAGCTTTTGGTACAATTTCATCCTCTAGTGAGTTGATTTAGCCATTTAATATTAGTTAGTGGAGTTTGTAGGATTAATTAATGATCTAGTGCTTCATGTAAGATGTTTTCTTGATTAGCATGAGGGCATGCTTTCCTAGGTTTAAAGCACGCACTACGAGATAAGGCACGAACTACGAGATGAATGCATATTTTTCAAGTAAATGCACGCAACCCTAAATGAATGCACGTAATTCAATGCAAGGCACACAAAACGAAACACGATTCTTAAACCTAGGTCAAGGCGCGCAAATCTAAGTTAGGGCACACGAAACGAGGTATCGCACGCAAATCGAGGTCGGGCCTCACACGGGGAGCATTGGGCAGTAGACGAAAAGCAAGGGAATTTTTAGATAAGGATAAGTACAGAGAGATTTAATTGGATCCTTGAAGATATGGGTTCTAGATATTATCTCCTTGAGCCTAAAGATAAGGGATTTATCTTATCTCTTTTGATATTATCTCCTTTAGCCTAAAATCGTGGGATTCAACTCTATCCTGTCTTACAACTTCATATTTCAGCAATTATAAATACAAGTAGACATGAAAAGTACAAGTATCTCGTTCTAACGCTTACAAATTCTCTCTTAATTTCTCCTAAGCAACCACTTTGCTCTCATGCAATACTTTAATGCTATTAAGTAATCTCTTGCTCCCATAACTGACTTGAGCGTCGGAGGGGGCCTCCGGTACCCCCCAAGGGTCCTTGTTTTGCAGAAAATAAGCTGGTGGAGCCTCAAATAGTAGATTTCAGCTCTTACATTTCGTACAGCCCAGGCTGACGAGGCTCGTCCAACCCTTCCAAATAGGTTAGCCTAGGCCATCGAGCACCGACCAGGGATAGAAGGTCAGACCTCGGAGCTCCAGGACAACGAGACTTGACGCACAAATCTGATGCGGTCCTCGCTAATAGGGTAATGAGCAGGGACCTAGCAGAATACCTAGTAGGATGGGGTAACCCCTAAGGCAAGGATGAGGAGCAGGCCAGACATACCAGCCCCGACCATTAAGCCCTATCAAGGATGAAAGACCGGAGTTGTAGCCTTGGGTAAGGTCAGCCCACATGGCTGATAACAGCCCCGTTAATAATCTACCCTGGATTTACGAGGACTGCAAGGTGGACAGAGCATACAAAATATTATTCGGATAAGGAAACTCGTCCAGCCCCGGAATGAGTTCGGGGCTGCCAATTTTTACCTCAACAAAATCTATGTAGTATATTAGACATGCAAACATGGTACAACAGCCCTGCCTCTTGCCAATTGTTGTATCATTGACAGTCATCGGCAAAATGGTGCAAAAAAGGTAATGTAAAAATACTTATTTTGTTTATGAATTATGTGAAGTGTATTTTTATCTACATTAGAAAGACAAGAAACGATAATTCATCTATACATTCAATATATAACATAGATCAAGGATATAGTAGAATATGTATCTTGATCATCATACATTTATATATGATTCTATCACGCCTCAAAAATAAATGATCATGCATGACATGCTGCGTGCCTAAAGGGTACAAACTCCTCAAGCCCGCAAGATACACAACCATTAAATACATAATTGAGAGCTACTAAAATCTCGAATTAATTGATCATCTCTAAACCAACATTAAATCAACAAATAATCTCCAATAACAAGATCATAAAGGTGAGGTCAAATCCCTCAATAATTATATCCAATCTCAATAACGTGAGCATTTCATTCAATTAGTCACTAAATAACTAAAGGAAAATACTAAACAAATGAGCTCTCATTGAGTCCATGCCATCACATCCAAATGTCTAAATGTTTAAACTCTTACTCCTTTTTAACTGCAAAGAAAGCAGGCGGAAACAAATATTGTGAGCGAACAAAAGCTCAGTAAGAAAATTCATCCCACAAAGAAAAAAAATAGCAAATGATTGAAGCAAATGAGAAATACTATTCAAGAGCCAAAGAATAAAATACTGTTCAAGAGCCAAAAATAACACTATTGATGAAATTTCAATAATTTAAGTAATTTGCTATTTGGCACAAGACACATCTAGAGGTGTAAGCTTCGGGTGCACAAGTTTAGTCGTTACAAGGCATGGATGTGTGGGGTTGCTGCAATTCTTGGAAAACTAGTTTTTTTTTGCAGTCAACCCTTTTTTCATTAAATCATTTTAATAAATTTAGGCCATTAAAAGCAATGATGTCAAGTGTGTATCAATTAACTATGTGAAGAAAGACAACTTACAATCGAAAAGCACAATAAAATTATTTTGACCAAGGGAGTGAATCAATTATTTGGTACACAACAAAGAGTCAGGCTTAATATCATTGAGAAAATAACAATAAATAACTGAAAGAAAAAAAAACTCGGAAGGCAGAATTTTAGTGAAGAAAATTTCAAATTCTTTATACTAGCATCCTTAACATAATGACCATCAGGTCAGTAGATTATGATTTGTAAAATACAAGTAGAAACAATAATTTCTTTGTAGAGCAAAAAAATAACACTTTCCAAGATGTTCAATGACAAGGGAAAATCCCACTTACTTTGTTTCCCAAGCAATAACTATTAATTCACAATCCTTCCATATACGTCGTGAATTTAGTCTCTTTGGTGATATGGACAAAGCCTCACGATCAAGCAGTTGGCAATTTTTTTTTCTTTCCTTGAGACGTCGGAAAGAAGCACTCTCACGTTGATGATTATGGCTCTGTTTGGCCTACCTGTGAAACCCCAGTTTTCGTCTTTACCTCGATTTGCGTGCTTTATATCGTTTTGCGTGAATTAACCTGTCTATGTGCTATGTGACTTAGAATGTGGTAATTTTAGTATCAATACTCATAGAACATGTTAAATTTGCATTCATGAAATTTTTATAAAAAACGGAGTCAGAAATTTTATCGTCGATTTTTAGTGAATAGTATTTTCAAAACACGTCCGCTAAAATTTTGAAACTGGTCTTTTTAACCCTTCTAGACCTAGTCCACGGACTTTAATAGACCTGTGTTTGATTAAAACAGTTTTAAAATCGGCTTAAGAATTTATTAAGGTTTTTACACCGACTTTTGTGAAAATCGAGTTTTAAGCCGACTCGGGTGAAATTGCTCGATTGCAAAACTTATTGCCACCTAAAAATAACCTACTTGAGCTATCTTGGGTGTTGAATAATTGTTTTGAACTTTGGTGATCAATAAAATGCATTTAAAGTCAAGAAAACACTAAAAATACTAAAGTTTCAACTTTGACTTTCATTTAACTTGTTGACTTTCATGCATATATCACCAACACATACTCACAAAGCACAAAACACCCACAATTTCACACACATTGCCGAGAGGAAGAAGAGAGAAAAGAGAAAAGAGTTTTCAAGGTTTTCAAAGCAAATTTTCAAAGAAAAACCTAGTTTTTGTCCGTAGAACTTCGTGCCGAGTTGGATTCCGCTTGTTGGGCATGCATTGCACGTATTCTTAGGCTTTTATTGCATCAAAGGTGAGAGAAAAATTATGGATCTCAAACTCATTTTTATGTTTTTGCTTATAACTGCATTTTGAACCGTTAGAATGTTAATCTGATGTTAGATTATTGCTCCATGCATGCTAGGGATCGTTTATGTGTATTACTATGAGATTTGAGCCATTGTAGCGAAATTATTTATTTTCGGGTATTTAAAGTTGATAGAATGACTTTTTGAGGATTATTTTGAGTTGTTGTGGTTGGAATCGATTGCCGTCGATTTCTAAAATTTTGTTAATTACGTGGTAACGCCATTATAATGCCGAATTTTTGATTGCAATGTTTGGGTGAAAATCTGGAAATTTCAGCCTAGGTGCCTTGAGATTTTAGGGTTGTTGGGCTTGATTTTGAGGTGTCTTGGTTGGTTTCCGAGAGGGCTAATGTAGTTGATCGAATGGGTGAGTGTTTGAAACTGATTTGGAGTTGTTTGGATTAGTAGAATGTAAGATATGATTATTTGAAGTTTAGGTTATCTTTCTTTAAATTATTGAATTGAGCCTTAGTTGATCGGGTGTGGTTTGAGTGATTGAATTGTGAGTTGTTGATGGGTAAACTAGGGTTTGATTGTGTGTTTAATGCATGTTCGGTTGGATGGCCTACTTTGTCATCTAACTTAGTTATTTGTTGTTAAATTGATTATTGATATTATTATGATGATAATATGATTATTGATGATGATTGATGATTATTGATTGATGATTGATGCCGGAAGGTAGGCAGTTCTGCTAGACTGTCCTCCTGTGAATGATTGATGTTTATTATTATTGCTGAGTCTTTGGTATGTGTGTGCCACCTCTCGGGCAGCATCAGGCTGTCGGGTTGATAACGGTATGACTACCAGAGACTGCCTCCAGCTCGCATGACGGAGGTGTCATGGAGGGAGAGGTTATTGGGGTACCTCGGGTGCGTGAGTTTATGGGAGTCACAAGAAGGCTGTTATGGTCGTGATAGTGATTGGAGCTACATCAACTAGTGTATCCTTTATTGAATGGTCATTATAGATTATGTGATGATAGTATTATTGATGTTATTGTGTGTTTACTTACTCAAAGGATTATTTCCAAGGAGTATAGTGAATACTGTTAGAGATCTATCGGATCCTCACTGGGCTTATTTTATATAAGCTCACTCTCTATTATTGCATGCTTATAGGTGTACTTGAGCAGGATTACGGGTACGTGCCTCCTAAAGAGGAAAATGTGCCTTACGTGGATAAGTCTTATGTTCCAGAGTCTTATCTTTGATGTTGTATTATTTTACTATCTTGTATATTAACCTAGTTGTCTTTTATATGCTTTGTAGTTCATAAGGTAAAAGATGTTGAAAAGATGATGATCTAAATGATGCTAACTTATTAGCCTTCTTTTGTTTATGATTAGGTTGCTAGATTGGTTCAATATATTTTTGTAATGTATATTAAGGTTCATGTATTATGTTGGAACGGCGGCGTATAACAAAGAATGATTATGGTGTAATATGGTTATGATGTATGTTGTTATTTTATTGAGGAGTTGTTTGTTGTATGGTTTATGGAGTTGATGTATGATGTTCTAGTGAGGTTGGATTAGAGCCTCGTTATCCTATTTACTGTCGTTATACTATCGAAATTCCGTTGCATCCTGACTGATCATAGGAGGGGGTTGAGTTGGGGCGTGACATTTAAGTGGTATCAGAGCTTGATTAGCTGTCAGCCGGGATATACTCGGAATGTGGGTAATGGTCTAAGCATGCAAGTATGTATTAAGTGAAAGAAAAGTGAAACATATTTTAATATGTTTATGTGATTAATATACTTATGTGTCTAACTTTCTATGTGATCAATAAGCTTTATGTGTTAAGTGAACTAATGTGGTCAATATGTTTTATGTGACAACGTGCCTTACGTACTCAATGTGTTGTAATTAATGTGCATTATGTGATTAATGTACATTATGTGATTAATGTGTATTATGTGACAATTGTGTTTTATGTGATCAAAGTGCCTTGTGTGAAGTTAGTTGTTTATGTGGTTTTAATTGTTTTTAACTAGCTTATGTGAAACAACGTGCTTTAGGTGCTCAATGTACTTTAAGTGACCAATTTGAGTTACGTGATGAACTTGTCTTATGTGAAGTTTGTTGCTTATATGACTTTAATTGTTTATAACTTACTTTTGTGATATAACTTGTTTATGTGATGTTGGCTTCTTATATGCTGAATTGTGTGTTATGTGATAATGTTATATTATATGATAATTATGCATTACGTTGTACCTGTTTTCATGTGATGTAATTGTATATATTCTATAATTGTGGGTGATTCTTTTAGGTGAAGTAAGGATGACTGCAAGAGTTTTCGGAAATAAAGGTAGGCCATGATTTTGAATTATTATTATTCTAGAAGTTTATCAGTTAGATTTTAATTGTTATGTTTATGGATTTTAGTTTTGGCTTAGTGGATTGATCTTGATGTTCCTTTAGCGAGAATGAAGTTGTTCGAGGAAATAGAAATGTATCTTGATGATTATAATTACTTTTGTTGCCATGTTTAACTTGTTATTATTTGGAGATAGATCATAAGTTAAGGTTTCCGTGAGGTTATCATTAGACATTTTTGGAGTCTCAACTCAGACTATACTTCCTTGAGGTTATTTTAGAATGAATTTATTTGAGGAATTAGTGATGTATATTTGTGAATGGAATAAAGTGTGGTATAACATGTGAATATTTCTACTATTTGGGATTGCTATATTATTAATGGATATTTTGGAGTTTTGATCTTTAAACCTTGGAGACAATTGGAGTGATATTTCTAGATTGTTGATTGAGGATTCACTAGTGTTATAATGGGTTAATATGAATCTGTATTGTGTTATCAGATTTTGGAGTCTTCATTAGTGAATATTGTTGGGTAATCGGTGATTTATCTTGTTTAGTGATTGGTCTGGTACGAAATGTAAAATTTTGGAGTGATTTATCTTGTTTGGTGATTGTTATGACTCCTTAGTGTCTTGTTTTGGAGGAAGATAGATTGTAGGATTTGACTTGTTGGTATTTAAGTGTGTAGGTGGGACACCCTTCTTGTACTTCATAATTCTATCAGTCTTATTATTATCTTTTACTATATTCTCACTTATTTGAGAGAGAGTTACACTTTTCTAGCATATCAATTGTTTTTTGAAAGTTTTGCTTATTGGATTAATGGATCCTATACTCATTTGACATTGTTTCTATTCTTAACATTCATATTTGCTTCTTATAGCAATGTCACTTATTGGAGTTAAGGTTTGAGACTTTTATATTTCATTCTATGTCTCCAGCCATTGATTTCAATATTTCATTTCATCCTATTACTATTCATTTGAAAGTAATTTTTCCTTTGGTATACCATTTTACTTGTTCGAATTCTACTTGCTTGATGTACTCCCTACCTAAGTACATCATTGTCATTTTTGTTGATCCTTGTTAATCCTATTGTTTTATTATTAAATCCTGAGCCATTACTTTGCTTGTAATTGTTCATTCAATATACTCGGCATTGTCCTTCTTATTTATACTTCTTTGGTTATTGTGTGCTGAGATACTCTTGCCACTTATGTTTTCTATTGAATTAATCATCTCTTATTTCTTAATTTCATTTCGCCTCAAGTACAACTTACTTGTTGGTTCCTTGAACAATCATCGAGAATTGAAATATCTACTTGTTCAGGAATTTTTGTTCAACATACACAGCACTGTTTTGACTCGTCATCATCCTTTGTTCGTACTTATTTAACTGATAGGTGCTAAGACATTTCTTATCTTAGTTATCATGCTTCCTTATTAAACTATTAACCTCTTGATTCTCTAACCTGTTTGACCTCTTGTTCACTTGATTGTTGGCTCGAATATGATTTTTCATATTCGTATTTCCTTGTAAATCTCGTAAGAGCCATATTCTGACAAATGTCACTTTTGAGATATTCCTTTGATCAGTAATCATTCATGTTATCGTAAATGAGTTTTTAAACCCTTGGGGTGTTCATAGAGCTCTTTTGTGTAGTAGGGGATGATTGATAATTAGTGGTGTCATGCAAAGACTTTAGAGTTGCGATTTCTTTCATATGCAATATGATATTAGGTGGGAGAGAATTATGAATTGAAGATTGTCTTAGAATTATGATCATCAACTTGCAATCAACAAAGTTTGTTCTTCTGAGGTCTTTGGTTAGGTGTCATCCTAAGAGATAAATGAAAACTAAGAGAAGTATTGTTAAGTGTAACGATTGAGGATTAATTGTCTGTCAGTTTGAGAATTGCGAGGACGCAATTGTTTTAAGGAGGGGAGAATATGAAACCCTAGTTTTCGTCTTTATCTCGATTTGCGTGCTTTATCTTGTTTTACGTGAATTAACCTGTCTATGTGCTATGTGACTTAGAATGTGGCAATTTTAGTATCAATACTCCTAGAACATGTTAAATGTGCATTCATGAAATTTTTATAAAAAACGGAGTCAGAAATTTTATCGTCGATTTTTAGTGAATAGTATTTTCAAAACACGTCCGCTAAAATTTTGAAACTGGTCTTTTTAACCCTTCTAGACCTAGTCCACGGACTTTAATAGACCTGTGTTTGATTAAAACGGTTTTAAAATCGGCTTAAAAATTTATTAGGGTTTTTACACCGACTTTTACAAAAATCGAGTTTTAAGCCGACTCGGGTGAAATTGTTCGATTGCAAAACTTCTTGTCACCTAAAAATAACCTACTTGAGCTATCTTGGGTGTTGAATAATTGTTTTGAACTTTGGTGATCAATAAAATGCATTTAAAGTCAAGAAAACACTAAAAATACTAAAGTTTCAACTTTGACTTTCATTTAACTTGTTGACTTTCATGCATATATCACCAACACACACTCACAAAGCACAAAAACACCCACAATTTCACACACATTGCCGAGAGGAAGAAGAGAGAAAAGAGAAAAGAGTTTTCAAGGTTTTCAAAGCAAATTTTTAAAGAAAAACCTAGTTTTTGTCCGTAGAACTTCGTGCCGAGTTGGATTCCGCTTGTTGGGCATGCATTGCACGCATTCCTAGGCTTTTATCGCATCAAAGGTGAGAGAAAAATTATGGATCTCAAAACTCATTTTTATGTTTTTGCTCATAACTGCATTTTGAACTGTTAGAATGTTAATCTGATGTTAGATTATTGCTCCATGCATGCTAGGGATCGTTTGTGTGTATTACTACGAGATTTGAGCCATTGTAGCGAAATTATTTATTTTTGGGTATTTAAAGTTGATAGAATGGCTTTTTGAGGATTATTTTGAGTTGTTGTGGTTGGAATCGATTGTTGTCGATTTCTAAAAGTTTGTTAATTATGTGGTAACGCCGTTATAATGCCGAATTTTTGATTGCAATGTTTGGGTGAAAATCCAGAAATTTCAGCCTAGGTGCCTTGAGGTTTTAGGGTTGTTGGGCTTGATTTTGAAGTGTCTTGGTTGGTTTCCAAGAGGGCTAATGTAATTGATCGAATGGGTGAGTGTTTGAAACTGATTTGGAGTTGTTTGGATTAGTAGAATGTAAGATATGATTATTTGAAGTTTAGGTTATCTTTCTTTAAATTATTGAATTGAGCCTTAGTTGATCAGGTGTGGTTTGAGTGATTGAATTGTGAGTTGTTGATGGGTAAACTAGGGTTTGATTGTGTGTTTAATGTATGTTCGATTGGATGGCCTACTTTGTCATATAACTTAGTTATTTGTTGTTAAATTGATTATTGATGTTATTATGATGATAATATGATTATTGATGATGATTGATGATTATTGATTGATGATTGATACCGGGAGGTAGGCAGTTCTGCTAGACTGTCCTCCTGTGAATGATTGATGTTTATTATTATTGCTGAGTCTTTGGTATGTGTGTGTCACCTCTCGGGCAGCATCAGGCTGTCGGGTTGATAACGGTATGACTACCAGAGACTGCCTCCAGCTCGCATGACGGAGGTGTCATGGAGGGAGAGGTTATTGGGGTACCTCGGGTGCGTGAGTTTATGGGAGTCACAAGAAGGCTGTTATGGTCGTGATGGTGATTGAAGCTACATCAACTAGTGTATCCTTTATTGAATGGTCATTATAGATTATGTGATGATAGTATTATTGATGTTATTGTGTGTTTACTTGCTCAAATGATTATTTACAAGGAGTATAGTGAATACTGTTAGAGATCTATCGGATCCTCACTGGGCTTATTTTATATAAGCTCACTCTCTATTATTGCATGCTTACAGGTGTACTTGAGCAGGATTACGGGTACGTGCCTACTAAAGAGGAAAATGTGCCTTACGTGAATAAGTCTTATGTTCCAGAGTCTTATCTTTGATGTTGTATTGTTTTACTATCTTGTATATTAACCTAGTTGTCTTTTATATGCTTTGTAGTTCATAATGTAAAAGATGTTGAAAAGATGATGATTTAAATGATGCTAACTTAGTAGCCTTCTTTTGTTTATGATTAGGTTGCTAGGTTGGTTCAGTATATTTTTGAAATGTATATTAAGGTTCATGTATTATGTTGGAACGGAGGCGTATAACAAAGAATGATTATGGTGTAATATGGTTATGATGTATGTTGTTATTTTATTGAGGAGTTGTTTGTTGTATGGTTTATGGAGTTGATGTATGATATTCTAGTGAGGTTGGATTAGAGCCTCGGTATCCTATTTACTGTCGTTATACTGCCGAAATTCCATTGCATCCTGACTGATCATAGGAGGGTGTCGAGTTGGGGCATGACACTATCTGTGAAATTTCAACTTTTGACCTATAGAGTTTTTAGAATAGAGCTTTTGCAAGAAGTGCTGTTGAACAAAATTCGTTGACTGTTTGGCCTCTATTAAACAACCTAGAGCTTTTAAAAATTTTAAGAATAATATCGGACTTAAAAAATATGGAGGGGTAAATTTGAGAAAAAATAAAAGGTTTTTAATTTTTTTCAACTTCAGCTTTTATCTAAAAAAACTTTTAAAAATGGGCCAAATAAGTTTTTTCACCTTCTAAACTCACTGGAAGTGTTTTGGAGTATCTAAAAGCTATGCCGAACAAAGCCTATATTCTCTAACTAATTGACCAAGTTTTAAGTCTTCTTTAGTCATTAAAACTCTAATATTCTACTTTGACCATAAATTTTCATTTTTATTTTGCATGCAAGCATCCACCACTAAGCAATGTCACAATTGCTAGAAAAAGAAAATTAACCACCTTAATTAGTGGTAACATTTAATTGACTAAAAAATAGGCCACACATTTGAGATGTTACATATTCTATTAGATTTAATTGACAATTATGAGCCACGCTAGAGAAGTCTAAACGAGGCCGTCAGGGATTGGGTATAAGTTAATTGGGTATGTGACGCCCGAGATTTAGCCATGCATTTAATTATTGTTGCATCCTTTGTTTGCGCATCTCTTTCTATGCTTTATTAACTGCCTTCTTAAGTTACTATTCACTCCATTTTTAAACTTCATACTACTAACGAATTAGTATTTTTATTAAATCATATTAATTGTAAAAGTAGTGGGAAAAATATGCATTTGAGCTAGAGGTGATAGGAGAGCTCATTTAGAAAATGATTTTAGTAGTCAAGTGAATAGTATTACGTAATAACTTTATAGATTTAATTAGCTAGCCTAAGTTTTACACATTAGCCTCGTTTTGGAGCTAGCAACGCGCATTTTAAAAGCCACATAAGCACCCAATCAAGACCCCACCTTAGCCATTCATTAAATAACCTTATTTAGCTAATAAGATAACAAAAGAAAAAAAAAAAAAAAAAGCTGAAAAAAAGAGGGCAGAACCCGACAGCTCCAAGGGAAGAAAAGAAGGAGATTTTGCTCACCAAGCCTCCAATCTAAGCCTCTCCAAGCCTTGAGCAACTAGTGTAGGGTGTTTGCAAGGTTCCTAGGTGCTCCTACGCGTATTGGTAAGGGATTTCACGGCTTGTTTTTGTATTTCTAAATAGTTTCTCATTTCTTGATTTGTTGAAAATGTGATCAAATGCCATTGTATTAGTTATCTATGCTATTATACCATGTATATGAATGCTAGAGAACATATTTGAGCCATCGTTTCGCAATTTAAACGGTTAGAATCGTTAGTTTGATTTTTTGGGTTAATAGTGACGTTTTTCTAGGGTTTTGCGTAATTGCTCGAATTAGCTTGATTCAATGCTTCTAATAGATGCCTTAGGTGCTAGTGAAGGTAACCTAATAGCCCCGTGCACTTGCAATGTCCTTAAATCGCTTAAAATGGAAAATAGCCGACTTTAATTTGGGGCTTTCGGGGTAATCGCAGGCATTTGAATGAGTTAGAGGGTTGAGAGGTTACCTTGAGGGTTAGTTAGAAGGTTGGGAGAGTTTCCTTTGAAAATGGAATCATTAACCTTGGTTTGGAAGAGAAATAGTTCGAAAAACAAAGGGGTTTAGGTGCAATTTAGGTTGTCTCACACTTCTAAACCCATGTCATGACTTCTTGAGTGTTTATAAGTGATTTTAAGTTGATTTGGAGCTTTTGGTATGATTCTAAACTTATCTTGCTAATGTCTCTTTGTAAAACTGCATATTTGCTTATATAATTGTTCTATTCTAATTGCATCGAGGTCAACCTACTTTGTTGATCCTCCTATGTGTTAACGCTTATATTATTGCTATTAAATTTCCATTGTTAAGTGCATTGCATCGTGGTTGCGCAACCATAGTGTCAGGGGCGGATGTGTTGAATATCGGCTGGGCGGCAGAGGGCTTGCCGGTGGATATTCAAACTCCGTGCCCTATTCCCTCATTCGCCTGGTCCGGAGATTGCCAGGGGATGTTGGGTCGTAGGATTCGGGGTACATCCGGAGTACACCCACTGGAGTGATTGGGGTTATGCCGGCTTATCGTGATCGCGCTCGTGGTTCGTGGATCGTGATTGAAAACCAGTGAAGATTGGTGTATAGGGGATTATGTGAAATGTATCCTTTTAAATGTGTGGTTACCTTAGTTATCATTGTTTCTTAAATTGTCTAAGTGATATTGCTGTATAACTGTATTATCTGTTGCATTGCACGCCCCGGGACTATATCCCTCACTGGGCAACAGTGGTTGCTCATACCTCGATATATGTTTCAGGAGACGCTGAGGGTGATCCCCAGCTTGTTGAGTTAGTTGAGGAAGAAGAAGTTCAGACTGATCCTCTACCTTAGTTGCCGTGCTTGATAGCTTGAGGTGGTTAATGAATTTGCTGCTATATGGAAAGTTCAACTAATTGCTTTATGTACTATTTTGTGGCCTAAGGGCTATGTATATGCTTGTTGTATAAGTTGAAGACTAGTTGGTTGTGGTGTAGTTTTGAAAGCCTACGTACTGTAATAACTTATGAACTACTTCTATTCGCTTTGCTTGCTTGGGAGTGAATGGCTTAAAGTAGAAATGTTTGATCTTTCAATTATGTTTAATTGATTTCCTAGAATGTCATGATTATAAAACTATGTTGAAAACTAGTTCTCGCATGCTTGTGTGTTTTGGAACTATAGTGTACTATAAGGCTCGGATGGCCTTAGAACTTTGTTGTTTAATTAAGAAAAGCTTGTATTGTATTGTTGGGACTTTGTTTGAATGATTCCAGGTTTTTAGAATGTCCACGGTACAGGGGAGACTCTGTCCGTGTGTCGGGTCCGGACTTAACCTTTAGCTTGGGGGTTGGGTCGGGGCGTGACATTTAAGTGGTATCAGAGCTATAGATTGCATGAAGCCGGGTTAAATTTCTCGGTATGTGGGTAGAGATTTGTTATATGACTTTGTGAATGCATGAGTCCTTGATTTTGATTGACCTAAGTGAAATTTGAATTAGGAATGAACATGCTAGCATGGAAATGGAATATCAAGAGTCTAGAATGTCGAGTATGAACTAGTGATTTACGTGTACCTCAAGAATGTGGAATATTTATTAGAACTTCTATGTACTTGACCTTATGTGAATTTAATTGGACTTTTCTTTATGTGTTTACTTATAAATTGCATATATACATATATATACCTGTCATAACACTTTGCATTCTAGCTATTCGAGATGGGTCCCCGCCGTCGTGCTGATAATCCGAATGTTGGTGGAGAACCCGAGGGGGTTCATGGGCAAGAAGTTGAGGTGGCCGAAAATGCACCGCAGGTTCAAGAACCGAGCACTGCACAGATCTTGGCCACGATGGCCACTGCTATGAACACTATCGCCCAGTTTGTTACACAACAGGGTCAGCCAGGGGTTGTTGGAGGCAATCAGGCTGCGAGAGCCGGAGGTAGTGGTCCTACCGGAGGGAATCTGTATGATCGGTTTATACATCATGGGGCCTATACTTTCTTTGGGGAGCCGGACAATATGAAGGCTGAGATGTGGCTAAGGAAGTTTGAGAGAGTGGCAGCAATACTTGAGTGCCATGATGACAGGAAGATTACTTATGCCACTTTCCTTCTCGAGGGTGATGCTGAAGATTGGTGGCATACCGTTAGTGAGAAATGGGAAGCCGAGGGCGTTCATCATTCATGGGCTGACTTTGTCCGAGAATTTCGAGACAAGTATATATCGGTGGTTGCCCGTGAGAGGCGTCAAACGGAGTTCATAAACTTGAAGCAAGGAAGTATGACGGTAGACCAATATGAGGCTACTTTTACCCGGCTTTCCCGTTATGCACCAACTTTGATTCAGCCGGAGGACATGAAGATCCAGAGGTTCATCCTGGGTTTGAGGAGGGATATTATGCTGAACTTGTCTTCAAATGATTTTCCCAACTATGCTGCAGTAGTCCGAGCCGCCTCGAGGTATGAGAAACGGAAGGCCGATGTGTTAGCCGAGACCAGTCAATCGAGTAAACGGTTTCAGTCTCAGAGTCAAGGGTACCAGGGGCAGGCTGTATCAGTTGGGCAGAGTTCACAGCCGAGGCAGACTCAGAGTTATACAGGGCCTACTCAGACTCAGGCACGACCAGTTCAGAGTCAGACTCAGAGTCAGTTTCGTCCAGCAGTTTCCCGTTCGCAGCAGGGTAGTTCAGCTACCTCTACTTACAAAGCTCCTTCGGGAGGCACTGTTGCAAGACGTCACCAGCAGTGCAGCTTCTGTCAGCGCCAGGGCCACACTGAGGATGTTTGTTGGAAGAAACATAACAAGTGTACAGGTTGCGGCAGTGATCAGCACAGGGTTAAAGACTGTCATAAATTTAAGAACCCTAGGGGTCAGACATCAGCTCAGAACTCTCAGACCAGGGCACCAGCTGCAGCACCACCACCACGAGGTCAGGCCCGTGTATTTGCTTTGGATGCTGAGGAGCTTCCGGATACTACCGCTGTGGTAGAAGGTATTTTTCTTCTTAATGATCAATCAGTTAAGGTTTTAATTGATTCCGGGGCTTCGTATTCTTTTATTACTCCTACTTGTGCACAAAATGCTAAATTGAAACATGATAAACTGCTGCATGAGATTGTGGTTTATACTCCTATGGGTCCGAAGTTTGTTACTAGATCTATTTGCAGAGCATGTAGTATATTTATTGAGGGTCGTGTTTTTCCTGCTGATTTGATTATCCTACCCTTCAATGACTTTGAAATTATATTGGGGATAGACTGGTTAAGTAAATATTATGCCCAGCTTGATTGTAGAAAGAAGATTGTGTATCTAGAAATGCCTGACCAGCCTATACTTAAAATAGTTGGTAGTAGAAAATCTACGGGAACTCCTATTATTTCTTCTATTAGGGCATCTAAATTATTGAACAAGGGTTGTGAGGCTTATCTTGCATATTTGATTAATCAACCTGGGGATCAATTGAAATTGAATGATGTACCTATCGTGAGAGAGTTTCCGGGGGTCTTTCCTGAGGAATTACCTGGGTTACCGCCTGATAGAGAGAAAGAGTTCATGATTGATTTATTGCCGGGGACTTCACCTATCTCTAGGACTCCGTATAGAATGGCTCCACCTGAATTGCAGGAATTGAAAGTTCAATTGCAGGGCTTGCTTGAGAAGGGATTCATTCAGCCGAGTTCTTCACCGTGGGGTGCGCCAGTTCTATTCGTTAAAAAGAAAGACGGATCTCTTCGCCTATGCATTGATTACCAGGGTCTTAATCAGGTAACCATCAAAAATAAATATCCTTTGCCTTTAATCAAAGAGTTATTTGATCAGTTGCAAGGCGCCAGGGTATTCTCTAAATTTGATCTGAGGCAGGGCTATTATCAACTGAGGATTAAGAAGGATGATGTTCCTAAAACTGCTTTCAGAACTCGATATGGCCATTATGAGTTTGTTGTCTTGCCGTTTGGTCTTACTAATGCTCCCGCCGCATTCATGGACTTAATGCAAAGGGTATTCCGTCCTTATCTGGACCAATTTGTGGTCATATTCATTGATGATATCCTTGTCTATTCTAAATCAGAGGCAGAACATGAACAGCATCTCAGAATTGTGTTGCAGACTCTTCAGGAGCATCAGTTATTTGCAAAGTTTAGCAAATGTGAATTCTGGCTTAAGCAAGTTGCTTTTCTTGGCCATATTATCTCGCAGGATGGTATTTCTGTTGATCCAGCAAAGATTGAAGTGGTGTTATCTTGGAAACGACCTGAAACTGTCACGGAGATTCGTAGCTTCCTTGGTTTAGCTGGGTATTATCAGAGGTTTGTCAAGGATTTCTCTAAGATTGCAGGGCCTTTAACTCGACTTACTCAGAAGAAAACAGTTTTTGACTGGAATGATAAATGCGAGGCCAGCTTCCAGGAATTGAAGAAGAGATTGACTACAGCTCCTATTCTTGCTTTACCTGAAGGTTATGATAATCTGGTGATCTATAGTGATGCTTCGAAGGAAGGTCTGGGTTGTGTATTGATGCAAAATGGCAGGGTTATTACTTATGCTTCCAGGAAACTGAAACCTTATGAACTCAACTATCTGACTCATGATCTTGAGCTTGCAGCTATCATTCTTGCATTAAAGAAATGGCGTCATTATCTCTGGGGCAACAAATTTGAAATCTTCACCGATCATAAGAGCTTGAAATATCTGTTTTCACAGAAAGAGTTGAACATGAGACAGAGGCGTTGGCTGGAATTACTTGAGGACTATAACTGCACCATTAACCATCTTCCAGGTAAGGCCAATATTGTTGCTGATGCTTTGAGCTGAAAGGCTACTGTTGCTAGCTTGATTATCAAGAATTGGGAATTCATGGAAGAATTATGTTTATGAAAGCCTACTACTTCAAATTCTGGTATCCAATTCGCAAGTTTGCAGATTCAATCTCTGTTATTATCCAGGATTCGAGAAACTCAACAGGCTGATCTTCAATTATTGAAAGTCTTAGAGAATTCTAAAGAGGGAGAGTCGGATTTCAAACTGCACGACGATGGTATTCTCAAATTCAAAGGTAGAATCTGTATTCCGAATGATCCAACTCTGAAGAAGGATATTCTTGTTGAGGCACACAGTTCTAGATATACTATCCATCCAGGCAGTACGAAAATGTATAAAGACTTGAAGCAGAACTTCTGGTGGAATAATATGAAGAGAGAAATTGCTGACTATGTTGCTCGATGCCTTACTTGCCAGAAAGTTAAAGCAGAACATCAGAGACCTGCAGGGTTGTTGCAACCTTTGGCTATTCCTGTTTGGAAATGGGATCATATTACTATGGATTTCGTATCAGATTTACCGAGGTCTTCGAGGGGTAATGACTCAGTCTGGGTTATTGTGGATAGACTGACCAAGACTTCTCACTTTATTGCTAAAAAGAAGTCTGATTCTCTTGATAAACTGGTATAGTTGTATATTGAGAATGTTGTCCGACTTCATGGAATTCCAAAGAGTATTGTGTCAGATAGAGATCCCAGATTCACATCGCAGTTCTGGCAGAAGATTCAGAAAGCTTTGGGCACGAATTTGAATTTCAGTACAGCTTACCATCCCCAGACAGATGGTCAATCCGAGAGAACTATCTTAATCCTTGAGGATATGTTACAGGCTTGCATTCTGGACTTCGGTAAGAGTTGGGAGAAGTATTTGCCACTCGCAGAGTTCGCCTATAACAATAGTTATCAAGCTACTATAGGTATGGCACCATATGAGGCACTGTATGGGCGTAAATGTCGGTCTCCTCTCTACTGGGATGATGTTGGCGAGATGAAGACTATCGACCCTACTCTCTTACCTGAAATGAACAAAATGATTGATCATGTGCAGCTTATCAGAAAAAGAATGCTTACAGCACAGAGCCGGCAAAAGAGTTATGCAGATAGACGCCGTCGTGATCTGAAATTTACTGTAGGGGATCGAGTATTTCTGAAAATTTCTCCTCGCAAGGGTTTGATTCGGCATGGTAAAGAAGGTATACTCAGTCCTCGATATGTGGGACCATTTGAGATAACTGAAACTGTTGGTGATTTGGCTTATCGTCTAGCTTTACCTCCCAGTCTGGGTAGAATACATGATGTATTCCATGTTTCCATGCTTCGGAAGTATCAGCCAGATCCCTCTCACATACTTGAGCCGGAACCACTAGAGATCAGTGAAACTTTGACCTACACAGAGAAACCTCTTCGAATTGTTGATCAACAAGTTCAGGAGCTGAGGACTAAAAGCATTCCGATGGTTAAAGTTATGTGGGATCATCACGGAGTAGAGGATGCGACGTGGGAAAGAGAGGATCAGATGCGGGAACGGTATCTAGAGTTATTCGCCGAATCATGTAAGAATTGCGTGGACGCAATTAGTTTAAGGGGGAGAGGATGTGACGCCCGAGATTTAGCCATGCATTTAATTACTGTTGCATCCTTTGTTTGCGCATCTCTTTCTATGCTTTATTAACTGCCTTCTTAAGTTACTATTCACTCCGTTTTTAAACTTCATACTACTAACGAATTAGCATTTTTATTAAATCATATTAATTGTAAAAGTAGTGGAAAAAATATGCATTTGAGCTAGAGGCGATAGGAGAGCTCATTTAGAAAACGATTTTAGTAGTCAAGTGAATAGTGTTACGTAATAACTTTATAGATTTAATTAGCTAGCCTAAGTTTTACACATTAGCCTCGTTTTGGAGCTAGCAATGCGCATTTTAAAAGCCACATAAGCACCCAATCAAGACCCCACCTTAGCCATTCATTAGATAACCTTATTTAGCTCATAAGATAACAAAAGAAAAAAAAAAAAGCTGAAAAAAAGAGGGCAGAACCCAACAGCTCCAAGAGAGGAAAAGAAGAAGATTTTGCTCACCAAGCCTCCAATCCAAGCCTCTCCAAGCCTTGAGCAACTAGTGTAGGGTGTTTGCAAGGTTCCTAGGTGCTCCTACGTATATTGGTGAGGGATTTCACGGCTTGTTTTTGCATTTCTAAATAGTTGCTCATTTCTTGATTTGTTGAAAATGTGATCAAATGCCATTGTATTAGTTATCTATGCTATTATACCATGTATATGAATGCTAGAGAACATATTTGAGCCTTCGTTTCGCAATTTAAACGGTTAGAATCGTTAGTTTGATTTTTTGGGTTAATAGTGACGTTTTTCTAGGGTTTTGCGTAATTGCTCGAATTAGCTTGATTCAATGCTTCTAATAGATGCCTTAGGTGCTAGTGAAGGTAACCTAATAGCCCCGTGCACTTGCATTGTCCTTAAATCGCCTAAAATGGAAAATAGCCGACTTTAATTTGGGGCTTTCGGGGTTAATGCGAATCCGGGTGGATTCGGGCTTCAATTCTAGTATCCTTAGGCTACCTAGGTGCTATAGAGGCCTTGATATCCCTTGTTTGAAGCCCGGACATTGTATGTGTAGTTTAAGGCCATAAGAGGGAATTTGGGGCTTTCGGGGTAATCGCGGGCATTTGAATGAGTTAGAGGGTTAAGAGGGTACCTTGAGGGTTAGTTAGAAGGTTGGGAGAGTTTTCTTTGAAAATGGAATCATTAACCTTGGTTTGGAAGAGAAATAGTTCGAAAAACAAAGGGGTTTAGGTGCAATTTAGGTTGTCTCACACTTCTAAACCCATGTCATGACTTCTTGAGTGTTTATAAGTGATTTTAAGTTGATTTGGAGCTTTTGGTATGATTCTAAACTTATCTTGCTAATGTCTCTTTGTAAAACTGCATATTTGCTTATATAATTATTCTATTCTAATTGCATCGAGGTCAACCTACTTTGTTGATCCTCCTATGTGTTAACACTTATATTATTGCTATTAAATTGCCATTGTTAAGTGCATTGCATCGTGGTTGCGCAACCATAGTGTCAGGGGCAGATGTGTTGAATATCGGTTGGGCGGCAGAGGGCTTGCCGGTGGATATTCAAACTCCGTGCCCTATTCCCTCATTCGCCTGGTCCGGAGATTGCCAGAGGATGTTGGGTCGTAGGATTCGGGGTACATCCGGAGCACACCCACTGGAGTGATTGGGGTTATGCCGGCTTATCGTGATCGCGCTCGTGGTTCGTGGATCGTGATTGAAGACCAGTGAAGATTGGTGTATAGGGGATTGTGTGAAATGTATCCTTTTAAATGTGTGGTTACCTTAGTTATCATTGTTTCTTAAATTGTCTAAGTGATATTGCTGTATAACTGTATTATCTGTTGCATTGCACGCCCCGGGACTATATCCCTCACTGGGCAACAGTGGTTGCTCATACCTCGATATATGTTTCAGGAGACGCTGAGGGTGATCCCCAGCTTGTTGAGTTAGTTGAGGAAGAAGAAGTTCAGACTGATCCTCTACCTTAGTTGCCGTGCTTGATAGCTTGAGGTGGTTAATGAATTTGCTGCTATGTGGAAAGTTCAACTAATTGCTTTATGTACTATTTTGTGGCCTAAGGGCTATGTATATGCTTGTTGTATAAGTTGAAGACTAGTTGGTTGTGGTGTAGTTTTGAAAGCCTACGTACTGTAATAACTTATGAACTACTTCTATTCGCTTTGCTTGCTTGGGAGTGAATGGCTTAAAGTAGAAATGTTTGATCTTTCAATTATGTTTAATTGATTTCCTAGAATGTCATGATTATAAAACTATGTTGACAACTAGTTCTCGCATGCTTGTGTGTTTTGGAACTATAGTGTACTATAAGGCTCGGATGGCCTTAGAACTTTGTTGTTTAATTAAGAAAAGCTTGTATTGTATTGTTGGGACTTTGTTTGAATGATTCCAGGTTTTTAGAATGTCTACGGTACAGGGGAGACTCTGTCCGTGTGTCGGGTCCGGACTTAACCTTTAGCTTGGGGGTTGGGTCGGGGCGTGACAGGGTAGCGATTTGTTGTGGTTTAAGGTCCCAAATTTGAATTTATGCCCTCCCATAATAAATATTACTTTACTCTTAATTTACTTGAAACATATGTTAGGACACATAATTAAACCATGGGTTCATAATCTTGAGGTCGATTCAATTGGTCCTACCTAAGTTAAGCTTTTTGTCATCAAAAAAAAGTATCCAAATGAGAATGATTGGATTATTGAATAAGCAAGTTAAACAAAAGCATTGGAACATTTTTTTTCAAAAAATGTTTTGTGCTAGTAACTAGTCCCCGAGTTGAGAAGACAGACACTACCACATTTTAGCCTTCCGCAACGAATTAGGATCTTCTCCTAACTAAAATTTATTTTAACATTTTAACATTATATCATAACTATTCATTTGAAATTTAAATTAAAAAACTTGGAGGGAAAGTGATTTTGTTAAGTGAGTAAATGGCTAAAATGCATTAATTGTTAGAAAGTTAGAATAAACTTCTAATTAGGAGAAGATTCAAATCCATCCACAACGCTTTAATTGAACAAATAGTTAAACTGTTGTTACAGTTAGCTTTTTGCAACACTTCTTTTAGTTGTTGTCTAAAACTTATATTTTTTGCAACGATTTTATCTCATTGTAGAGTGTTGAATGTGGAATTCCCGAGCCAAGCTATTTGTGAGATTTCTCATTCCGAGCTGAGGACCTACGCAGGAAAAGGAAATGAACAGCGGGGGTTATTTCCCGCGTCCCTCCTCGGGCATGAAAATTAGTGTCTAAGCTCGGCTCTGCATGAATTGACAAGTTTTACAAAAAATGGAAAGATCAATAAATAAATAAAAAACTCCCTTATGCAATTTATAGTAGTGTGGTTGCCTTTTTTAGGGTGGTCCCCCTTCTGTCCTTATATGCCATCTTTACGACAAGTCTTTGGCTATGTGGGCCATTTTATCATTCATGGGCTTTGGGTCAAACAATATTCTTGGGCCATTTTTATCCATATCATTTGCCCCCCAAACCCTTCGAGTCCGAGGATTGTCCTTGGGGGGTCTGTTAGAACTCTCTCCTTTTGTTTGGCGTATTACCTTCCTCATAACGCTTCGATATCGACGCCCCTAACCAGGTGCAAAGATTTTATGACGACTGAAATGAAGGGTTGCGATAGTTCGTGCTCCAAGATTCATGTCGTTACTCTTTTATAAATATAGGTGCCTGGCGTCACTTTCACATTTTTTTTGCCTCCTTCTTTCGCTCGAGTCTTCCCTAAAGCCATTAGGTACGTACTTTCTTACTTGCCCTCTTCTTCTTTATCCTTTACTTCGGTCATGGCTGGGTCGAGTAGTGGTGAGGATTCCCAAAATATGTATATCCGGTCATATGGAGGAGATGCCGACGCATCCACTAGTTTCGAGTCTGAGGCTATATCAGTTACGAACGCCCTTAATGAGGCCGAGGACCAAGAAATTTCTCAGCACGCCGATGGTACAGAAACCGAAGGTTGTGCCCCCCAGGACCAAATCGAATTAGCTGGTTTTACTAATGTAGACGAATATCATGGCTCGGGCGAATCTCCTTTAGCCGACCTTAGGGATGTAGAACTCCATACCGAACTTATAGAATGTCCTTTTCCGCTCCCTAGGACTAGTTCTTCTCAGGCCGCTGAGGGGTCGGTTGCCATTATAAGAGAGTCCCCGGTCGCCACCGTAGTTATCTATGGGGTCGATAAAAAATTATTCACCTGTCATAACTGTCCTTGTCTTACTACACCCGAGATGACGAATGAGAAGATGTTGGGTTGGTCTATTCCTTATGATCATAAGATTAGGATCTCTTCCATAGATGAACCTGCGTGCCTTCCTTGGAAAATAAAACCTGCATATATGACGTAGCCTTCAAATTTTTTAAGTTCCCGATCCCTCCATATATTTCCGATATAATTAACCACTTCAAAATTAGTCTCGGCCAAATTTCACCAAATGGTTGGGCCATGATGGTAGCCTTCTTCATTTTTGTTCAGTCCAAGGGCCTTACCCCCACCGGGGCTTTATTTCGTCGGTTCTTCACCCTCAAACCTAATCCTCAAAGCAAGGGTTGGTACTATGCCTCGGCTCAGTCTAAGTGCCTTATCTTTAAGAATTGGAAATCCTCCCATAAAAGTTTGGCATAATAAATATTATTTTGTGATGGGTCCTCAGCCCTGGCATGTCCCTACTGCGTGGGGCCTAATTGAGGACGGCAAGAATAATGTCCCAGAGCTGATCGACCCCGAGAGGGACGCCTTCACGGCGACCAAGACTTAGATGCCTCATAATTCATTACCTGGGAGAAGATTTAGGGATCGGGTTTATATAGCCGTCCTTGTCTATTTTCGACCGATCCCCATCCGTGCCTTTTTGCAATCGAGGCTTCTTCCTCCAAAAAAAGAAGAGGGTCGAAAAGAGGTAGTAGTAGGTCCGATCTTTTAGGGATCTCCCTTGCTTTCGACTCTTTGTGACTTTGCTTTTATTTTGCTAACTTTCAACTCGGTCTTCTGCAGACATGGATCCCCTAAGCATTCTTAAGGCAGCAACCGGCAAGTCAAAGAGCAAGTCTTCAAGGACTGAGGACTCTTCCTCGAAACCGTACCTCTCTTTCCTCCTAAGAATCTTCAATAGAAGGAGTTCGAGGACGAGTCTTCTTCTTTGATCTCGAAGGAACAACAGACTTCTAACCCGGGCAAGAAAAAAAAAGGTTCATCATCGAGCGAGGACTTGATGCCCGTTTGGGGCCAAACTCAACCGGTCACTATCGTAATCGATGCTAACATTTCTCCTTCCCATGTCTCCCAAGGTTCTAAAGCCCTAGTTGCAACTGCTCTAGCCAAGAACTCGAAAACTGCCAAAGTTATGGAGAAAGCCTCTCCACCTCCCAAATGAGTGGTTATTCAAGACAAATAAGGCAAAAGTCAAGAGATAGCCATGAGTAAACTTTCTTCCCCAGTTAAGCTTGAAGAGTTTCTTTGGGTGGCCTCCTCGGTACGTTTCCTGGTTCTATCTTTTGGCCTTATCACCATTTTGTTTTGAGAGATGAAGTCTAATAAAAGAATTTTTCTTCATCCTCACTTCTTCGTTTTTGTAGGTTATCTCCCATGCTTCCAGCATCCAATCCAAGATGGGTGTCCTCAGGCGAATGTACTCCGAGCGAAATAGGAGATACGATAATCAGAGCTCCAAGCTCAAGGACACAAATGAGGTTGCTCTGAAGAATGTTGAAGATGCCATGGAGAAATTGGCTCTTGAGAAGCAAAGAGTTGAGAAGGCCGAAGCGGAGCTTAAGAAGGTCATTGAGGCCTGAGAGAAGTTAGAGGCCGACCTGTAGGTGGTCCAACAGAAGCTTGAGCTCTTTGACGGAGAATATTAATGCTCAGACCCAAGCGGTGGAGGGCCTTGAGAAAGCAAAGGTGGCCAAGAAAAAGACAAATGACAGGCTGAAAGAATACATCAAAAGGGTTGGCCCTCGAGGAGAAAAGGCCATCGAAGCCTTCAAAGTCTCCCCCGATTGCGCGAAGTTCATAGGCGAGTCCTCCACAAATGTCTTCAATACTGCCTTGGTGATCGGGACCTTCTTAGGGTCTGTCGAGGCCAAAAAGAAGGCTTAGTCTTTGCTCCCTCAGGCCGACCTGAGAAATCTCCTTTCTACTCAACCTAAAGAGCTCGAGGAGCTAGACTTGCTTCTGGAGGACACTTACTTCTTCCCGACGCCCGAGGCTCAGGATGGAATAAACAAACCTGCAGAGGACCCCAAGACCCCTTCAAATCAGCAGCCTTAGGCCTTAGGAGTTTTTATGTCATTTTGTAATGATCCAAGGCCTTTGATTTTTGGCCCTCTTTGTAAAACAACAATTTTTCCTTTTAATGAAAATTTTCCAAACTCCAACTCGGATATTACTATTCTTGTTGTTCTTTTCCTTTGTTCATTTGTGTGATTTCCCGAGGCCACACGCATAATGATTTTCAACATCAAACTTATGAATCACTAATTTTCCTCGGTTTGAATGAGTTAATCGATTAGTTATCTGAGGCAATTTTTTCTTTTCTGTTATCAAATTCAGGTACTTACTTTTAACCGACTGAGTCAATACTTAGTGGCATCCTTGTTGGAAATGAGAGTAGTTTTCCTCATTTTCCCCTCTTTTTTATTTTTTTTATTTTTTATTTTTTATCTAGGGAGCTTTCGTCGGCCATTTATGACCTCTTGGTCGGTACTTTGGCTATTCACCCATTTGCGGGACTCTCATATGTCTATATTGACCTATTCATCGACTCTTTTTAGCCTTTCTGCCCATTTGTGGGTCTTTCGTTGGTCTAAATTGACCTATTTGTCGTCTCTTTTTTGCCTTTCTGCCCATTCATGGATCTTTGTTTGTTCGCGAAAAAAAAATATTTTAAAATGAATATACATAGTGCCAAGGAAAAAGAGATTCTCATTAATGTTGTGGTGCAATTACATAAAGTATTTTTTCAAATGCTCGGCATTCCAAGCAATTTTTAGTTCTCTTCCCTCAGCGTCTTCTAAATGATAAGTTCTCAGCCAGACTTCCTTTATTACTTTGTATGGCCCTTCCTACGTTGGTCTGAGCTTCCCTTATTTTGTTGGCAGAAAAATGGATCTTCTGGGAACTAAGTCTCCTATCTTGATTTCTTTGCCTTTGACTTGCTTGTTAAAGACCTTCTCCATAGCTCTTTTCCCTGCCAAGGTATAGATTAAAGCCTTCGTTCGCAGCTCCTCGGCTAAATCCAACTCATCTCGGATGGTTGGGCCATTTATTTCTTCTCGATGTATCTGGACTCGTCTACTAGGGGAGCCGATCACAACAAGAAGAACTGCTTCCATCCCAAAGGTCAGGCAGAATGGTGTCTCTCCTGTCACCGTGCTCAGTGTAGCTCGGTACGCCCATAGAACCTTGGGGAGCTTGTCCACCCATTGTCTTCATGTTTTGCCCAATTTGGTCTTTAGCCCCTGCAAGATAGTTCTATTAGTAACTTCAACTTGACCGTTACACTGGGGATGTGCTACAGAAGAAAATCTCAGGCTGATCCCAAGCTCGGTACAATGTTCTCGGAAATACTTGATGTCGAACTGTCGGCCATGGTCGGTCACTATTACCTAGGGTACCCTAAACCGATAAATTACAGATTTCAATACGAAGTTCCACGCGGACTTCTCACTTATCGAGGACATGGACTCAGCCTTGACCCATTTAGTGAAATAATCTACCATCACAAAGGCATGTCTCTTTTGTCCCCAACCAGTGGGCATGGGCCCTATTAAGTCCAATCCCCACTGACTAAACGGCCAAGGACTGATCATCACAGTCAATGGGTTGGCCGGCTTCCTTTGAACTCAGGCAAACCTTTGGCAAAGGTCACACCGCTTTACCAGCTCTTTAGCATCTCTCTGCATGATCAGCCACAAATATCCAATTCTAAGGGCCTTTCTTGCTAGTGCCTTCCTCCCGAGGTGATTCCCACAAACCCCCTTGTAGATTTCCCTTAGCACATAGTCCCCATCCTCGGGACCTACGCACTTCAACAAGGGCCAGGTGAATAATATTTTATATAATTGTCCCCTAATCATTAGAAACCTTGATGATTGCTTCTCGGCTCGTCGGGCTTCTTGTTCATCCTCAAGGAACTCCCCATTTTCTAGGTAGGCCCGGATGTAGACCATCCAGTCGGGCCTTTCTTCTATTTGTGCAATCTCTTCCTCTTCTATCCGTCCATTGGGTTCCATAATCTGCTCAATCTGTATCATACATGGTCGAACTGTACCAAGCGCCAGCCTTGATAGGGCGGCAGCTTTCTCATTTTATGTCCTCAAAATCTGCCGAACGGTGAACTTTTTTAGTCCTGATATCAACATCTTCACCTTGTTGAGGTATGCCATCATCATTGCATCTTTTGCTTCAAACTCCCCGGTCACTTGGTTTACCACTAACTAAGAATCTATAAAAGCATCTATGGACTTCGCCCCGACCATGATTGTTGTTTTGATCCCAGCGACTAGTGCCTCATACTCCGCCTCATTATTAGATGCAAGGAATGCCAATTTTAATAAGTACTGATATTCGTTTTGTGAGGGGTCAACTATTATAACTCTTGCCCCATTCCTTTGATTGCCCGAGGCTCCATTCACCTGGATCCGCCAAGTGGTCGAGTCATCTTCCTCTATTTTCCCCGTGCACTCTATTAAGAAGTCTACCATCGTTTGGGCCTTTATAGCTATTCTCGGTTGATAGCTGATATCAAATTATCTGAGTTCTACCATCCATTTCATCAGCCTCCCCGACACTTCAGGATGATGTAGCACGGTCTTTAACGGGACGTCGGTTATTACCTTAATCGGGTGCGCATCGAAATAAGGTTTTAGTTTTCGTGAAGCCGTGACGAGGGCCAAGGCCATCTTCTCAATCGTCGGGTACAGAAGCTCAATTCCCCTCAATATCCTGCTAACATAATACACTGGCTTTTGATCTTTCCCTTCTTCTAGGATCAAAGTCGCCACTATTGTCATCTTGGAACATGTCAGGTACAATATAAGCTTCTCCCTCTCATCGGGACGAGATAGCAATGGTGGCGATGCTAGGTACTTTTTTAATTCTGTGAAAGCTGTCACACATTCCTCTGTCCATTCGAATCCCTTAGGCCCTCTTAGGGTTTTAAAGAATGGAGCACACTTGTCCGCAGACCTTGACATGAATCGGCTCAATGCTGCTATTTTTCATGCTAAAATCTGGACGTCTTTGACACACTTTGGCGGGTCCAAGTCTAGGATTACTTGGACTTTACTCAGGTTTACTTCAATTTCCCGAGCTGTTACCATAAAACCAAGGAATTTTCCTACTTATACCCCAAAGGCATATTTTTTTGGATTGAGTCTGATCCCAAATTTCCTTATTGTGCTGAATGTTTCCCCTATGTCTCTGATGTGATCCTCGGTCTTCTTACTTTTGACTAACATATCATCTACGTATATTTCTATATTCCTCCCAATCTGACCCTTAAACATTTTGTTCACCATTCTCTGATAGGTTGTCCCTGCATTTTTCAAACCAAATGACATAACCTCATAATAGTGCAACCCCTTATTAGTTATGAATGCAGTTTTCTTCTTGTCCTCGGGCGCCATCATAATCTGATTGTACCCTTTAAAAGCATCCATGAAGGTCAACAATTCACATCCAGAGGTGGCATCCACCACCTGGTCGATTCTTGACAACGGATAGCAATTCTTGGGGCATGCTTTGTTGAGATCAGTGAAATCGATGTACATTCTCCATTTTCCCGACGACTTTTCCACAAGTACTACATTTGACAGCCATGTCAGATAAAGTATTTCCTTAATATGGATGGCATCCAACAATCTCTCCACTTCTTCGGCTATAATTTTCTGCTTTTAATACTAGAATTTCTTTTTTTTGTTGTGCAGGCCGGTAAGTGAAGTCAACATTCAAG
Source organism: Ehretia macrophylla (assembly GCA_037974665.1). Lineage (NCBI taxonomy): Eukaryota > Viridiplantae > Streptophyta > Magnoliopsida > Boraginales > Ehretiaceae > Ehretia > Ehretia macrophylla. Next base: position 32,252,390 of record CM075773.1, on the reverse strand, counting down.
TGATGAGCTATTACGCTCGGGCTTATTCCTGCCATATCAATATTATCCCAAGCAAATATATCTTCATTATTTAAAAGGAAATCAATTATACATTTCATTTGGGGTTCTGTCAGCTCACTTCCCACCTTGACTTTCTTTCACTGTCCAAACAGCTGCACAATCTCCAATTCCTTGGCGGGGGTCCTTCTCTTTGTATCTCACTTCTCGTCTGGCAAGTCGGGCCCCCACTCATCTTGATATTTCGGCCTCAGCGAAGCTGCGTAACATTCTCGGGCCGCCATCTAGTCTCTTCGGATCTCGACCACTCCTCCTGGGGTCAACAAATTCAACACCTGGTGGTAGGTGGACGGGACCGCCCTGAAATTGTTCAACGTTACTCAACCCAAGATGGCATTATAAATCAAGCTGCAATCGACTATGATGAAATTTGTCATCACAGTAACCTTCCGATCATCATATCTCATGGTTAGTGGCAGCTTAATATAACCATCAGCCTCATACCTCGTGCCTGTGAAACCTACCAACGAACTCCTCAAAGGCATCAGGCTCCTCCTATCCAATCCCATTCTCAAAAAAGTGCTCAGGAAAAGCACATTCGCCAAACTTCCAGTATCAATCATCACTCTTCGGACTTCATAGTTCGAGATTATCACACTTATCACCAAGGGATCGTCATGGGGAAAAATGAGCCACCTTAAATCCTCGTTTGTGAAGGTCAACTTTAATCCTCTTCTCGGGACCATCCACGCCGGTTCCTCCCCGGCCTCCCGAACATATGTCTTCCTTGCAATTGAGAATTCTCTACCTGCAGCCAAACAGCCAGCAATGGTTTCAATCACACCGTCAAACCCTCTCCTCGGTTCTCCTCTATTACCCCGGGGACTCCGTTCTCTTTCCCTTTGCGGCCTGACCCCTTGTTCGGTCCTTCTCTGGACATATCTTCCCAAATGACCAGCTCGAATGAGAGCTTCTATTTCATCCTTCAATTGGTAGCACTCATTGGTGTCATAACCATGGTCATCGTGGAATCGACAATACTTTTTCTTACTCCTTTTTTGGGGGGGGGGGGTGAAGATCTTCTAAGGCTTCTTCAGATCCTATTGACTTCGAATTTCCATTAGGATTTCCCCCCAAGGCATATTTAGGGGGCGTACTCAACGTACCTAGTTTGGTATGCTCGTCCCTGTTCTGGTCTCCCCCTAGACTCTACTCTGTTCTTTCCAGCATCCCTCGGTTTTGCTCTACTTACATCCTCTTTCTTGCCCCCGCCTTGGACTTTATCTTCCTCTTTTTGGGCCTTGAAAATTTTCTCATCATGTATGTATTCTTCTGCTTTATTCATCAGTTCTCCCATAGTCATGGGTTTTTGTATGGCCAATGAGGCTTGAAACGGTCGAGATCTGAGCCCTTTAGTATAAGTAGCCAATGCCACCGAGGTCTCTAGGTTTGGGATCTTGAGACTTTCTTTATTGAAGCACCGAGTATACGACATCAATGACTCCTCATTCTATTGCCTGACCGAGAACAAGACCGTCGTGTGTATGGTCGGCCTTTTGCTACTAGCAAACCTATTAACAAAGGCTTCAGCCATCTACTGAAAATTCTGTATCGACCCATCCTCCAATTCTCTATACCACTGTCCTGCGGCTCCTGTCAAGTATGTCAGAAACGCCTTACACTTTACTGCGTCTGAGAAGTCGAACAACACCATGTTCCGACTGAAAGTCATCAAGAAGTTCTCGGGGTCGTTTTCCCCATCATAAGGGGTTATACCTGGTAACTTGGTCCTATCTGGGAGGAGTTCACCTCGGATCTCTAGGGCTAATGGACTGGCATCAATCCCTGCTATGGCTCGAGAGACGTTTCCTACAGTCCGCTTGGCTCGTGGATTATTATTACTGACCTCTTTTCTCTGGCTATCTTGGGGCAACTAACGGGTCCCGAGGATCCCCTATCATCCTCCAAATGATTCTGGAATCTGACCTGCTCGGTCCTTTCTTAGGGTACCTGCGGGTGGCTGTTGGACTGAATGGTCGGGCCTTGGTTTGTAGGGATAGTAGTCTGGTGATTTATAGGTAGAGGTGCTTAGTGTGTTTGGGCTAGTTGGTTGTTGGTCAACCTGGTCATTGCTTCTCTCATCTCCAATATCATGAGATACATTATGTTCATATCCAGGTTTTGGGGGTTTTGAGCTGTTTGTAAGGGTATTCTCTGGTTGGTTCGTGGTTGGGTGGAGTTTAGGAGGCTACTTGATGCTAGGTTAGCGTGCGTTGTAGGTTTTTTGTATGGGAGAGAGGTGCCATCAGGTTTGGTGGTCGGGTATTTTGGTCTACTGCCTCTGTCGGTTATAAATTCGTCGTCAGGTTGTTGTGGCTTCTTGTACTAACCATCGTGGATCTCAATGAGTTTAGATGTAGTTTCCCACAGACGGCACCAATTGTTGAATGTGGAATTCCCGAGCCAAGCTATTTGTGAGATTTCTCAATCCAAACTGAGGACCTGCGCAGGAAAATGAAAGGAACAGCAGGAGTTATTTCCCACGTCCCTCCTCGGGTGTGAAAATTAGTGTCTAAGTTCGGCTCTGTATGAATTGACAAGTTTTGCAAAAAATGGAAAGATCAGTAAAAAAAACTCCCTTTGTTCATTTTTCTTATGCTATTTATAGTAGCGTGGTTTCCTTTTTTAGGGTGGTCCCCCTTTTGTCCTTACATGGCATCTTTACGACAAGTGTCTGGCTATGTGGGCCGTTTTATCATTCATGGGCTTTAGGCCAAATAATATTCTTGGGCCATTTTTATCCATATCATGGAGTATGTATATTGAGTACCCATTTTGTTAAGTACATTAATAAATCTGAACACTACAAGAAAAGTTGGAATTTGCGACATCCAAAATCTATTGCCAATTCTTCTCCCAAGAATAACTGAAGAGAGTTATCTCTAGTTTGCATTTCGCAACAGTTTGTCAATTAAAATTATTTACAATGCTTTATAAACATTGCTTATAACATTATGGTGTTTTATATTTAATTAAACAAAAAAAACTGCTTTTGGTGACACCCAAAATTCGTCTCCATGCTGTCGCCAAAAGGGAATTGGCGACGACTGGCGACGGTAAGAAATTAAAATTGACCGTCGCCAATTTATCACCCCGTCACCAATTCATCACTTTTGGCAACGACATTTTTTAGCCCGTCTCCAATTCATCACCTTGGAGATGAATTTTGGCGACAAAATGGTGATGAGGAAAATCCGTCTCCAATTCATCACCTTTGGGGACGAATTTTCCTCATCACCATTTTGTCGCCAAAATTCATCGCCAAACTATGTCCAAACCGTCTCCAAAAGTAGTCATCACCAAGCCGTCACCAAAAGTTGTCACCATTGAAGAGAGTTATCTCTAAATCCCAATAGAACAACCTTTAAAACTAGACTTACCAAAAAAAAAATCAAAAACATACCAGATCCCAAAGCATTATACAGTTAAACTTTTTTCTCCTCCTAGTACACCAACATCAAAATCATATATAGTACACTTTTAAGTCTAAATAAAAGCAAAAACCTCTCAATTTTTTCTTTCTCTCAATCTAAATCTCTTACTCTCTATATCTATATTTCTTTCGTCCAAACTTTATTTTCTTTTTTACGTTTTTCCTTTCCTCCCATCTTCAAAAAATTGAAAGGGAGGGTTCAATTTCATAAATAAGAAAGAACAAAAAAGAAGGAATAAAATTCATGGAAAGAGAGAGAGGGGGAGAAAAAAAAATTATTACAAACGTAAACAAAATTAACTAATGAACACCATTAAACGACTTAAAACCCTATTTATAAGTTGTATTATAACAATTTATTAATCATGTTATATAAGCATATATCCCTCAAATTTTTCTAGCAAAATAGAAAAATAGATATATAAAAACTTCGATTACTCTAATATTAATAGCTTCATCTCAATGGGGTTGTATCTACTAAGTGTCTTTCGGTGCTATTCACTGGAGAAGTTTCTACAAGAAAAATATACTTTCCAAGCTTTGACACAAACTATAGAATTTTATATGGACAAAATAACATCGAGTCTTTGAACAAAGGCAGAGAACTTCAACTCTCTCTCGATAAATCATTTGGTAATCCTATGTTACTTTATTTCCTCTTGATCATGTATCGTTTATTATTTGAAGATATATGGATAAATATTATCTCTAATCTTTATACACATCTAAGCAATTTTATAGTCCCATGGCTAAGCTTTAATTACTTCAACTTTCTATTCTTAAGAAGTTTATATTACATTGTACCCTTTAGGGGTTAACTTAGTGGTGGAACGCTTTAAGTTAACCTGGGTAAGAGACTGGTTTACGTCTTGGGTTTGAATGAGCCAGTGAACTAATTTCCTAAGGTCATACCTGCTAGATTTTGTGTTTGACAAACCTGAATCATCGATGACGCAAAAAATGTTTTAAAAAAAAATTATGTACTTTTTACAAGAAAAAATTAAATATCTATGTATTTTTAGTTAAAAAAATCAATTGGCCTCCACTGAAAAAAATACTCAGTTGAAAATTATGTGTTTTAGCCTCTATTGAGAAAAATTCTTGATTACTCCTCATAGAAAACAACATGAATATATATAACTGAAAGCATGATAACACTTGGTGATTAACAGGGTCAGGGATCGAATCCAAATCATTCTACGGCTCAGGGTTCTTCCATATGAGGATAAACCTACCAGACAATGACTCTGCAGGAGTCGTAACAACATTTTATGTAAGTTGAAAATGTAACTCAAATTGGTAAAAACATGATCAATATGTTAATATATATATATATATATATATATATATATATATATATATATATATATATAAAGAATTATTAATGATTGTAAGAATACTTATTAATTTACAGCTAACATCATACACGAACAACCATGACGAAGTGGACTTTGAGTTCCTTGGAAACAGGAAGGGAAAACCACAAATTGTTCAGACAAATGTCTTTGCAAACGGTGTAGGAAATAGAGAGCAAATATTCATCTATGGTTTGATCCAACAGCAGACTTTCATTACTACTCAATCCTTTAGAACTCTCATCAAATAGTGTAAGTCTAAAATCTTAGAATATCAAACACCTATTTGTTAAATGATCACTTCATTTAAAAATTTAAACTGTTAGGTAGTACATACTTAATTAGTTTGATATATTTAACACATTTTCTTACGTACAAGTGAGGTTTTTTATTAGCAAATGCACATGACAATGGAATTATAGTGTTGAAACTTGTGTCTCCAATATAATATGACTTGTTAGTTGTGAGCGAATTTTAGATATATATGTGGTAACATATGACAGTAATTAATAGGTGCGAGCAAAATTTAAGATATATATGTGGTAAAGGGTTATAGCAATTAATAGGACGACACTCCAACAACTACTTTACATGCCAATGATATTTAAGATATGCACATGGTAACAAGAAATAACGGTGAGACTTGGAGCCAGGTTCTATTTGATAAGAAGCCTGAGACCATGCTAAAAGACCATTTGTTCTGAAAGTTTAAGCTGTTAGATGCTACGTACTTAATTAGTTTGATGTCTCCAATATTAATACCTACATTTCAAAGTAGAGTTTACCAATTGTCAAATTATTCCTACATATCCTAGCTAGTTTAAGATTCTCCATAAAATCATTTTATATCGAAACAAGTATAAGAGAGAATTTAAATAGTGTTCCTAAATATAATTTCATTTTTAACACTCATTTATTACCTCTTATTTTGATGCATACTTGGTAAAATAAAAAAAATTTATTTCTCTCTCTTATTTTAGCATGTCAACAAAGTATTCATGTATGTAATAATAAATAGGTGATCAAAATGAGTGATATCTAACATTTTTTTGAATTTAAATTGTCACTATATGCAATATTGACTTATTTATTTTGCTAATGTTGGGCTTACCATAGGTTCTTTATTGACAAAATTCCCATCCGGGTATTCAAGAACAATGCAAATAGTGGAGTCAGCTATCCTACACAAGCAATGCAAATAAAGGCAACAATATGGAATGCAGATTGGGCAACTGATGGTGGCCTGACAAAAATCAACTGGTCTCATGCACCATTCAAGGCTCATTTCCAAAGCTTCAGCATTGATGGATGTCCTGTAAACTCTAGAACCACAAGTTGCAATTCTTATAATTATAAGAAATATAAGTTGTGGTGGAAAAACATGAAATATTGGAGACTAACCCCAAGTCAAGAAAAATTATATCATGACACCGTAATTAAATATATAATCTACGATTACTGCAATGACAAAAAGAGGTACCACACACCTCTAGAATGCCAGTAATGTAAAGAGAGTATCCAATTAATATTTCAATCCAGATCTTCTCCTTTCAATATAGAGAAGTGTCTTAAAATTCTTTTTTTTTTGGGCGACGTGGGAACCCTAATAGTTGAGATGACCCCTTGATTTTTCGTTAGAGCCCGACATTTAATTGTTAAACCTCTAGATACAACAGTACACCTCAATACTTATCCAGTTCGATTAGTCAAGAGTTTGATCTTAATTGGTTACAATGTGAAACTCTCTAAGTGCAACAGGCTTCGATCCGCACTCCATAGGTTTCTATTACAGTTGACTTGGACCAAAGAATCATTAATGGTAAAAGAAAATAGACTAGGGTCTAAACTTTAATCACATGGAAATATTAAGGATATATATGCAATGAAACTAATCCAAAAATAATAGTTTTTTATCTTATATATATTCAGACAAGAATACGTCAAAAAAGATGCCCCTCTTGTGCATGTTAAACACATAATTAAAATAGATGAAAAAATAAAGTTGATGAAAGGGATAATAATATGCCACTTATACAAAAACTTGAAGATTTAATTTATTGTTTTTGACACTACAAAGGAGTTTTATGCACTTTTTCTAACCAAAAGAATGTAGTAAAATTAATTGATTTTGGTGTGGTCATAGTGGTTGCACTCCAATTTTTCGAAAAAAGTTTTGTGGGAATTATTAGGATTTTCATGAATTGAATACGTATCCCTACACATGCCGATGCAATACGAGTTTGGGAAAATTATTGGTTTCATTACAAAATTTAAGCAAATTGGCGGCAGTTTTTAATAATATATACAGCGGTTATAAACCGCCGTCTATATATTCACGGCGGTTTACAAAATGCCGCGTTATGTGTCGTGGTAGATGGTGTCGCGGATGCAATTGACGGCGAGCATGGTAACCGCCGCGTTTGCTTCACAGGAATAGGCGGTGGTTTAGAGAATTGAGTAAGGGAGGTACCTTTCTGTAGCTAAGTAGCTCTATAGCCTATAGCTTGTGCCTTCGATCGAGAAAGAGTGATGATAAGGACATATAGTCAAAGGGTGGCTCCTCGAAGTGCTTTTTCTTCACTTTTTATACGCTACGCTATTTTTCAATAAAACCCTTTACGTAACACCCCGAACCTAACTCCCACGCCTACAGGATACCTTCTGGGACTTAGACCCAAGCAAGCACCGAGGCCATGGCGAGCAGGCCCAGCACAGCCCACTATGCAGGAATTGTCTGCTTTGGAGCCCATACCCATCACGGTTTTGTCCTCACCCAGCCACTACCAGGAAAAGGCGCCTGCACGAATACAAGGACTTTGTCCTATATATTCAGTAGTCCCAGCGATTCTCCAACCGATGTGGGATGCGGATCACCATATTCACCCCCCCTTAAGGAGGCCCAGCGCCCTCGCGGGCCACTGGCACAATGTTCAGCCCGCTCTGATACCACTGTGTAACACCCCGAACCCAACTCCCACGCCTACAGGATACCCCCTGGGACTTAGGCCCAAGCGAGTACCGAGGCCATGGCGAGCAGGCCCAGCACAACGCACTATGCAGGAATTGTCTGCTTTGGAGCCCATACCCCTCACGGTTTTGTCCTCACCTAGCCACTACCAGGAAAAGGCACATGTACGAATTCAAGGACTTTGTCCTATATATTCAGTAGTCCCAGCGATTTTCCAACCGATGTGGGATGCGGATCACCACACTTTATCTAATAAAAGGGCAGCCAACATTACGGTAGCTTGAAGCTACCCTTTCTTCTTTATTGAAGTCAGTATAGAAGGACATTGAATGCACTTTGCTTTCTCATATCGATCGGAGATCGGAGTGATATACAGATTGAGGAAAGACAAGCTATGAGCGGACACCAACAACCGTTACCTTTTTTTTGTTCATATCTGTCCTTAGTAACCGCAAAGTCAGCACTATTCCACTAACCACTACAGAGCTCTATATATTTCATGACGGTTGGTTCTCCTCGCGAGTCAGGGCCTAAGTAAAGTAGGCTAGTTGTAAAGGGAAGAAATTGGGAAACAAGGCTGTAAGGCGGAGCGAATCTGGAAAGATTGCCTATGTTATTAATAGGCGGCAGTTTTTATAACCGCCTTCTATGTCCTCAGGTATATTTTGGAAGGTTTAACCGTCGTGTATCAATAATATCAAGTTTTACTATTTTACGGCAGTTTGTGAAACTGCCACATGAGTTTTTTTTTCTTTTTTTTTTTTGTAAAATTGCCACATATGAGTTTTATTTCTTTGTGAAACTGCCACATGAGTTTCTTTTTTTTCTGTACAAGATATATACCATAAAATTATAATGTTATACCAATATTGTAGCACCAACATCAACTAATGACATGATAACTGAAATACAAAGCAACATATATTGAAAAACATATATTAATAGTTTTAGCACCATTCATAAGCATTCGGATTATAGTAAACTTATATCTAACAAATTGAAGCAAAAGAAATTTAGACAATATTACAAAAGATGTGTCTGCCACATCACTTCAACTAAGAAAAATTACAAATTTAAGTTCTTCCAAACTGAACAACTCCTAGTAGCAAAATATAGTTAATAACTTGCTCTTGCTACAAAGTGGACTTCTTTTCCTTAGCAACAAAATCTTGTTATCAGCATGCTAAAAGATTCCAAAACCTTTAAGAAAATAAAACAGAGAGGACATTAGCATTAGCACTTTTATGGCATGTTCCAAATTGTAACAAAGACCAATAATATATTACACAAAAGTAAATAAGATACTTCTTCGCTCCATTTAAGCCAATATTATAATGCAAACCAAAAGCTATAACCATATGTATTCACTTTTTCATACTCAATTATCATGTGTTCGCAAAACAAAAATAAATAAGATACAATATATCTTCACAACCAAACCCGGTTCAGTTATAGACTTCAAGTGAATTCATTGCTCTGTATATCATTGAACTTATTCCAAATTTAAGATTTTTGCCACTAAATAATATGTGACAGAAGTTTTGATTGGAAGTGGACAAGATATATATACATTTATATAATTCGCATTAGTAATCAGTTGACAACGGATTCTCCACTAGAAGAAATTGATAATTAAAGAGAGCAAGACAATAATGGTTAACCAATTGATATTGAATTGTCTAGTGAAAGAAATAAATAATCAAAAAACATAAGTCAATTAAGCCTCCTGGTAGATCAACTAATCTGTCTAATTGGAATATAAGGGAGGGGTGGGTTAAATCAGAAAAATTGTAGATCATAACATATACAATCCACCCCCACCCTGTGAGACCCCATATTTTGTTTTACCTCGTTTTACGTGAATTGACCTGTTTATGTGCTATATGACTTAGAATGTGATAATTATGTGATTAATACTCCTAATACATGCTAAGTGTGCATTCATGAAATTTTCATCAAAAACGGAATTAGAAATTTTATCGTCGGTTTTGATGAATAGTATTTTTGAACACCTGTCTGCTAAAATTTTTACAAGCGTGTTTTAAACATTTTAAAACCTAGTCCTCGAGTATTAATAGACCCGTGTTTGATTAAAATTAATTTGGAATCGGATTTAGAATTTTAAAGATTTCTACATTTTCTTTTGCAAGAAAATGAGTTTTAAGCCGATTCGGGTGAAACTATTTTAATGTAACCTTCTTTGTCACCTAAAATATAATGTCTAGAATTAATTTAAGTGTTAATTTAATAATTGAGCAAGAAATACTCAAGCAATGAATTAAAAGACTAGAAATGAATTAAAGGACTAAATAACTACTTTGACTTTGCATTTTTTTAATTGACCAAGCCTTATATACTTAATATTGCATCAACACACACTAAAAACAACACAAAACACACTCAAAAAATACCTAGTTGGCAGAGAGTACCATAGGAGAAAACCAAAGCTTTTCTTCAAAGTTTTCAAAGCAAATTTTCATAGAAAAACATAGTTTTTATCCATAGAACTTCATGTCGAGTTGGATTCCACTTGTTGGGCACACATTGCACGCATATCTAGGCTTGTATCGCATCAAAGGTGAGAGAAAAATTATAGATCTCAAAACTCATTTTTTATGTTTTTGCTCATAAATACATTTTGAACCGTTAGAATGTTAATTTGAAGTTATATTAATGATCAATGCATGCTAGGGATCTTTTATGTGTATTACTACGAGATTTGAGCTATTGTAGCGAAATTATTTATTTTCGGGTATTTAAAGTTGATAGAATGGCTATTTGAGGATTATGTTGAGTTGTTCTAGTTGGAATCGATTGCCGTGGATTTCTAAAAGTTTGTTAATTACGTGTTAACGTTGTTATAATGCTGAATTTTTGATTGCGATGTTTGGGTGAAAATCCAGAAATTTCCGCTTAGGTGCATTGAGGTTTTAGGGCTGTTGGGCTTGATTTTGATGTGTCTTGGTTGGTTTCCGAGAGGGCTAATGTAGTTGATTGAATGGGTGAGTGTTAGAAACTGATTTAGAGTGATTTGGATTAGTAGAATGTAAGATATGATTATTTGAAGTTTAGGTTGTCTTTCTTTAAATTGTTGAATAAAGCCTTTAGATGATTGGGTGGTGTTTGAGTAATTGAATTGTGAGTTGTTGATGGTTAGACTAGGGTTAGATTACGTGTTTCATGTATGTTAAGTTGGATGGCCTACTTTGTCATCTAACTTAGTTGTTTGTTGTTTAATTAAATATTGATGTTATATTGATGTTATATTGATGATTATATTGATGTTACATTGATGGTAATGGATGATTATTGATGATTATTGATTGATGATTGATGAACCGGGAGATAGGCAATTCTGCTAGACTGTCCTCTTGTGAACGATGTTTATTATTATTGTGGAGTCTTGGTATGTGTGTGCCACCTCTCGAGCAGTGTCGGGCTGTCGGGTTGATAACGGCATGACTACCAGAGACTACCTCCAGCTTGCATGACGGAGGTGTCATGGAGGGAGAGGCTAGTGAGGTACCTCAGGTGCGTGAGTAATGGGGAGTTATAAGAAGAATGGTTGAGATCGTGATGGCGTATGGAGCTATACCAAATTGAGTATCCTTTATTGATTGGTCATTATAGTTATGTGTCTATATTGTTATTGATATTTTATTGTGTGTTTACTTGTTCAAATGATCATTTTCAAGGAGTATAGTGAATACTATTAGAGATCCATCGGATCTTCACTGAGCTTGTTTATATAAGCTCACTCTCTATTATTGCATGCATACAGGTGTCATTTCGCAAGATTACGGGTACGTGCCTCCAGAAGAGGATAATGTGCTCTATGTGGACGAGTCCTATGTGCCAGAGTCTTGTCCTTGATGCTTGAGATGTTGTATACTCTATTATCTTGTATATTAAACTAGTTGTCTTTTATTTACCTTGTAGTTTATGATGTATAAGTTGTAGTAAAGATAATGAACTAAATGATGCTAACTTAGTAGTCTTTCTTTTGTTATGATCTAGGTTGCTAAGTTGATTTATAATCTATTTTGATGAGTATGTTAAAGTTAAGCTTATGTTGGAACGGAGGCGTATAACTAAGAATGATTATTGTATAATACGATTATGTTGTATGTTGTTCATGGTATTGAGGGATTGATTGTTGTATAGATGAGGAGTTTGATTGTATGATGTTCTGAGAGGTTGATTGAGAGCCTCTGTGTCTTAATTACTGTCGTTATACTGCCAAAATTCTGTTGCGTCCTGACTGATCGTAGGTGGGGTCGAGTTGAGGCGTGACATTTTGGTGGTATCAGAGCGCATGTTGGCTGTCAACCGGGGTATTCTCGGAATGTGGGTAATGGTCTTAGCATGAAAATATGTATGAAGTGAAAGAAAAGTGAACTATGTGTTAATATGGTTAAGTGATTAAGTGATTATATGATTTAGTGCTTATGTGATTATGTGATTAATTTGTTTATGTGGTTGATACTTAAGTGATTTATGTGTTTATGTGAATTGTTGCTTATTTGCTAATAATTGTCTATAGCCTGTTTACGTGCTATAACCTGTGCTAACTCTTTGATTAGTAGAATGACGGGTAGACCGAGGACCAGAGGTAGGCCTGAGATGACTGATGAGGTTCTGAGAAATGTGGCACCGGGCCAAGTTAGGGATGATGATCGTATAGGTGCAGCTTTTGATAGGATGAACGAGATCATGGCCAGTCAGGCACAGTTACTGGCAGGGCAGGCTGCCCAAAATCAGGCATTACAGAATCAGTTATTGAATACACAAGGTGGGTACCACAGTCGTGGTACACTGAAAGAGTTTTTAGGGTATTATCCACTGCAGTTTCAGGGGGAGTCGGACGATCGGAAGGCTAAGGTGTGGATTAATAAGGTGGAGAAGATTTTTGACCCTCTTGATTATACCGATGAGCGGAAGGTCACTTTTGCCGTGTACTTGCTGGATGATGAGGTAGAAGAATGGTAGCGCACGGTGAAAACTAGCTGGGAGACTCAGGGTATTCCGTATGTTTGGATACCTTTCTTTTAGCTTTCCGGGCAAAGTATGTCCCGAGGATCGCGAGGGAGCAGAGAGAGGCAGAGTTTCTAGCCTTAGTGCAGGGAGATGCTTCAGTGGCTCAGTATGAGGCCACTTTCACTAGGTTGTCCCGGTATGCACCAGAGTATGTGGCTGACGAGGAACGTAAGACTCGTAGATTCATGTTGGGGTTGAGACCCGAGATTCAGGATGCGATGGCCCTGAATCGGTATGATATACTTACGGAGGCCTTTGATGCAGCTTCTAGACTGGAGAAGAGAAAGGGGGAATAGATTCTATCTAGCCAGCCTAGCAAGAGGCTCTTCCTGCCGCAGGGTCAGCAGGGAGTGTATAGGCCTTCAGTACAGCAGGTTGTGTATAGGCCGCCAGCACAGTAGAGCTCTTACAGACCGCAGGGTCAGTAGATTTATTATCGACCTTAGTTTCAGCAGGGGTCTTATCAGGTTCAGTCCCAGTACAGGCCAGCCCAATCTCAAGGTCAGTACAGGCCTAGTTTTGCTAGACCTCAGCAGTAGGCTGGTACAGTTGCTTCTTCAACTTCTGGTTCTTCCAGGGGGAGTGTCAGTGCATCATCACTGCAGTGTACTTACTGCAAGCACCAGGGCCATGTGGAGGCTGACTGCAGAGTGAAGTCAGGGGCTTGTTTGGGTTGCGGTAGCAATCAGCAGAGGGCGAGGGATTGCCCTAGATATCAGAGGATTGAGGGTCGAGCAGCAACTCAGGGTTATCAAGGTCGACCTGCGGGTAATGCACCTCAGTAGCAGCAGGTTCAGGCTCGGGCCTACGCAGTTGACTTGAAGGAGATACCTAAGGAGACTGCAGTTGTGGAAGGTAACTTCCTTATACTTGATCAACTTGTTAAAGTGTTGATTGATTCTGGTGCCACGCATTCTTTCATTACTCCTGCTTGTGTGCAACGTGTTAATGTGCAACCTGAAAGACTGCCTTATGTGATTGAGATTAGTACCTCTTTGACTGATAAGTATATTACTGGCCTAGTTTGTAAGGATTGTATAATTCATGTTAAGGGGTATAATTTTCCTTCGGACCTTATCTTATTTCCTATCCGGGGGTATGATGTTATCTTGGGGATGGATTGGCTATCTAAGTGTGATGCCCAGTTAAACTGTAGAACAAAGGTAGTACAGTTTCGTTTGCCAGATCAACCAGTAGTTGAGGTAGTAAGGAACCAGGGTGCTAAGACGAGTTTTGTTATCTCAGCAACTAAAGCCGTTAAGTTGGTGAGTAAGGGGTGTTCGGGTTATCTAGCTTAGTTGATCAACAAGCCATCTGATAAGCTACAGCTGGAGAAAGTTCCTATTATTCGGGAATATCCTAATGTATTTCCTGAGGAGTTGCCAGGATTACTGCCAGAGAGAGATGTGGAGTTTGTGATTAATCTTATTCCCGGTACTCAACCTATTTCTAAATCAGCGTACCAGATGGCACCAGCTGAGTTGAAGGAGCTGAAAACTCGGCTGCAGGAGTTAATAGAGAAGGGTTTCATTCAGCAGAGTTCTTCATCTTGAGGAGCTCCTATTTTATTTGTGAAGAAGAAGGATGGTACCTTGAGGTTATACATTGACTATCGTGGTTTGAATCAGCTGACCATCAAGAACAAGTATCCTTTACCACTAATTGACGAGTTGTTTGATCAACTTCAGGGAGCTAAAGTCTACTCTAAGTTTGACTTGAGGCAGGGGTATTATCAGCTTCGGATTCGCACGGAGGATGTTCCGAAGTCTGCCTTTAGGACTCGGTACGGGCATTATGAGTTTGTAGTTATGCACTTTGGATTAACTAATGCACCGGCATCATTTATGGACCTTATGTATCGGGTTTTTCAGTCGTACTTGGACCAGTTCGTGATTATCTTTATTGATGATATCTTGGTTTATTCTAAGTCTGAATTGGAGCACGAGCAACATCTACGGCTTGTCTTTCAGAAGTTGTAGGAGCATCAGTTGTATGCGAAATTCAGCAAATGTGAATTTTGGCTGCAACGCATATCTTTTCTTGGCCATGTTATCACACAGAGCGGTATTTCTGTAGATCCCACTAAGGTTGAATCGGTGATGTCTTGGAAACGGCCGGAGAATGTTTCTGAGGTTCGTAGCTTTCTTGGCTTGGCAGGTTATTACCGTAGGTTTGTCAAGGACTTTTCTAAGATTGCAGGGCCACTTTCTATGTTAACTCAGAAACAGACTAGTTTTGTTTGGGATGAGAAATGTGAGAGTGGGTTTCAGGAGTTGAAAAAGAGGTTGACTACTTCTCCAGTACGTGCTCTACCAGAGGGGACTGACAATATGGTCATTTACAGTGATGCATCCAAGGAGGGCTTGGGATGTGTTCTTATGCAGAATGGGCGGGTTATTGCCTATGCTTCTAGGAAGTTGAAACCTTATGAGGTGAATTATCCGACTCATGATCTTGAGTTGGCAGTTGTTGTTTTCGCACTGAAAAAGTGGCGTCATTATCTGTGAGGTAGTAAGTTCGAGATTTTCACTTATCATAAGAGTCTTAAGTATTTATTCTCACAGAAGGAGTTGAATATGCATCAGCAGAGGTGGATGAAACTTCTTGGGGATTATAATTGCTCTATCAGCTATCTACCTGGGAAGGCAAATGTTGTGGCAGACGCTCTTAGCCGTAAAGCGAGTGTTTCTTGTTTGGCTGTCAAGAAGTGGGAAGTTCTTGAGGAATTTACTTATTGGAGGCCGGAGTTGACTCAGGTTGGGGTGATGTGTTCGCATCTCCGTATTCAACCTTTATTGCTGTCTCAGATCAGAGAAGCTCAACAACTTGATGTTAAACTTCAGAAGATCAAGGATCAAATCACAGATGATCAGTCTGACTTCAATTACACGATGATGGTATTCTTCGATTTCGGAACAGGGTTTGTGTTCCCGATGAACCGAGTTTGAGGCGAGGTATTCTAGAGGAGGCTCATAATTCTAAGTACACCATTCATCCTGGTGGAAACAAGATGTATCGGGACTTGATGCAACATTACTAGTGGAATAATATGAAGAGAGAAGTTGCTCAGTTCGTATATAGATGTTTGACTTGTCAGCAAGTGAAAGCCGAGCATCAACGACCTGCAGGTTTGCTTCAGCCGTTGGCTATACCACAGTGGAAATGGGAGTATATTACGATGGACTTCGTCACTGGTTTGCCTAGAACTCCGAGGGGTAACAATGCAGTTTGGGTTGTCGTGGATCATTTGACGAAGACAACTCACTTTATTTCGATGCGGATGGGAGATGAAGTTACAAAATTGACGGATCTTTATTTGGATCAGATTGTTAGACTTCATGGGATTCCATCTAGTATTGTCTCAGATCGAGATCCTCGATTTACTTCTCGTTTGTAGGAGAAACTTCAGGAGACTTTGGGTACCCAGCTGAATTTCAGTACAATGTATCATCCACAGACCGACGGACAGTTTGAGAGGACTATTCAGATTCTGAAAAATATGCTCAGGGCTTGTGTTCTGGACTTCGGGAAGAATTGGGATAAATATCTACCACTTGCCGAGTTTGCCTATAACAATAGTTATCAAGCTACTATTGGGATGGCACCTTTTGCAGCTCTTTACGGTCGTAAGCGCCGTTCACCTTTGTATTGGGATGAAGTAGGGGAGATGAAGACTGTTGATCCAACTATTATGCCAGAACTTCTAGAGAAGATCGAGAATGTTCAGTTGATCAGGCAGAGAATGCTTACGGCGCAGAGTAGATTCAAGAGTTATGCTGATAAGCGTTGTCGGGACTTGGAGTTTGCAGTCGGAGATCGGGTTTTCTTGAGATTGTCTCCTCGTAAGGGGTTTGCTCGTTATGGTAAAGGTGGTAAGCTGAGTCCGAGGTTTGTAGGGTCGTTTGAGATTACTGGCAGAGTTGGTAACTTAGCAAATCGATTGGTTTTACCGGAGAATTTCTCTAATGTCCACGATGTATTTCACGTGTCTAATTTGCGAAAATATACTCTGGGTCCTTCTCATATTCTTGAGCCGGAGCCGTTCTAGCTTCGTGAGAATCTGACTTATGACGAGGGCCCGATTCGTATTCTTGATCATATGGAACGAGAGTTGAGGTCGAAGAAGATTCCGATGGTCAAGGTGTTGTGGAAGCAGCACGGTATCGAGGAAGCTACTTGGGAGAGGCGAGATCAGATGCAGCAGCAGGATCCAGATCTTTTCCGTTCTGCAAGTAAGAATTTCGGGGATAAAATTTCTTTAAGGGGGGAAGAATGTGAGACCCCATATTTTGCTTTATCTCGTTTTGCGTGAATTGACCTGTTTATGTGCTATATGACTTAGAATATGATAATTATGTGATTAATACTCCTAATACATGCTAAGTGTGCATTCATGAAATTTTCATCAAAAACGGAATCAGAAATTTTATCGTCAGTTTTGGTGAATAGTATTTTTGAACACCTGTCCGCTAAAATTTTTACAGGGGTGTTTTAAACATTTTAAAACCTAGTCCTTGAGTATTAATAGACCGTGTTTGATTAAAACGAATTTGGAATCGGTTTTGAAATTTTAAAGATTTTTACACTTTCTTTTGCAAGAAAACGAGTATTAAACCGATTCGGGTGAAACTATTTTAATGTAACCTCCTTTGTCACCTAAAATATAATGTCTAGAATTAATTTAAGTGTTAATTTAATTATTGAGCAAGAAATACTCAAGAAATGAATTAAAAGACTAGAAATGAATTAAAGGACTAAATAACTACTTTGACTTTGCATTTTTTTAATTGACCAAGCCTTATATACTTAATATTGCATCAACACACAATAAAAATAACACAAAACATACTCAAAAAACACCTAGTTGGCTGAGAGCACCATAGGAGAAAACCAAAGCTTTTCTTCAAAGTTTTCAAAGCAAATTTTCATAGAAAAACCTAATTTTTGTCCGTAGAATTTCGTGCCGAGTTGGATTATGCTTGTTGGGCACGTATTGCACGCATATTCAGGCTTGTATCGCATCAAAGGTGAGAGAAAAATTCTAGATCTCAAAACTCATTTTTTATATTTTTGCTCATAACTGCATTTTGAACCATTAGAATGTTAATTTGAAGTTATATTAATGATCAACGCGTGCTAGAGATCGTTTATGTGTATTACTATGAGATTTGAGCCATTGTAGTGAAATTATTTATTTTCAGGTATTTAAAGTTGATAGAATGGCTATTTGAGGATTATCTTGAGTTGTTGTGGTTGGAATCGATTGTCGTCGATTTTTAAAAATTTGTTAATTACGTGGTAACACCGTTATAATGCCGAATTTTCGATTGCGATGTTTGGGTGAAAATTCAGAAATTTCAGCCTAGGTGCATTGAGGTTTTAGGGCTGTTGGGCTTGATTTTGATATGTCTTGGTTGGTTTCCGAGAGGGCTAATGTAGTTGATTAGATGGGTGAGTGTTAGAAACTGATTTGGAGTGATTTGGATTAGTAGAATGTAAGATATGATTATTTGAAGTTTAGATTATCTTTCTTTAAATTGTTGAATAGAGCTTTTAGATGATTGGGTGGTGTTTGAGTGATTGAATTGTGAGTTGTTGATGGTTAAACTAGGGTTAGATTACGTGTTTCATGCATGTTAAGTTGGATGGCCTACTTTGTCATCTAACTTAGTTGTTTGTTGTTTAATTAAATATTGATGTTATATTGATGTTACATTGATGGAAATGGATGATTATTGATGATTATTGATTGATGATTGATGAACCGGGAGATAGGCAGTTCTGCTAGACTGTCATCCTGTGAATGATGTTTATTATTATTGTTGAGTCTTGGTATATGTGTGCCACCTCTCGGGCAGCGTCGGGTTGTCGGGTTGATAACGGCATGACTACCAGAGACTACCTCCAGCTCGCATGACGGAGGTGTCATGGAGGGAGAGGCTAGTGAGGTACCTCAGGTGCGTGAGTAATGGGGAGTTATAAGAAGAATGGTTGAGATCGTGATGGCGTATGGAGCTACACCAAATTGAGTATCCTTTATTGATTGGTCATTATAGTTATGTGTTTATATTGTTATTGATGTTTTATTGTGTGTTTACTTGTTCAAAGGATCATTTTCAAGGAATATAGTGAATACTATTAAAGATCTATCGGATCCTCACTGAGCTTGTTTATATAAGCTCACTCTCTATTATTGCATGCATACAGGTGTCCTTTCGCAAGATTACGGGTACGTGCCTCCAGAAGAGGATAATGTGCCGTATGTGGACGAGTCCTATGTGCCAGAGTCTTGTCCTTGATGCTTGAGATGTTGTATACTCTATTATCTTGTATATTAAACTAGTTGTCTTTTATTTACCTTGTAGTTTATGATGTATAAGTTGTAGTAAAGATAATGAACTAAATGATGCTAACTTAGTAGTCTTTCTTTTGTTATGATCTAGGTTGCTAAGTTTGTTTATAATCTATTTTGATATGTATGTTAAAGTTAAGGTTATGTTGGAACGGAGGCGTATAACTAAGAATGATTATTGTATAATACGATTATGTTGTATGTTGTTCATGGTATTGAGGGATTGATTGTTGTATGGATGAGGAGTTTGATTGTATGATGTTCTGAGAGGTTGGTTGAGAGCCTCGATGTCTTAATTAATGTCGTTATACTGCCGAAATTCCGTTGCGTCCTGACTGATCGTAGGTGGGGTCGAGTTGGGGTGTGACACACCCCCTCAATTCATATTCCCTGAACAGTATCAAAACCATTTATTACTAAATCAGAGACAAACAACATGTCATAACCAACAAAATATGGCCATCTTCTCAACAAGTTGACACTTACCTAAATCAGAGACAAACAACATGTCATAACCAACAACAAAAATTTATAAACTGTTGCACTTTAGGCTTAAAAAATATAACTTTAGCATTGAACTGTTTGCAAGACCACAATATAGTAAGGGACCTAAATATGCTTTTTTATATAAAGTGCAGCAAATAAGATCTTCATCAAACACAGCCTAGAAAGTCTTCAATTATTCCAATACATAACAACACAATAACTTTCAAGGAATGTGGTATTATGCATATATAAAGTTTAATTTAGTTAATCAATTGAAGGACACAAAGTTGTCCAACATAACTGAAGCAAATTAAAGGGACATGCTTTTGCAACTTTCATTAGCAGAATGTGCTACTGTCATGTTCTCTTAAATCTGATTTCTTTAGTTGTATGTATGCAACATATGTGGTATGCATTCAAAGTTTTATTTCTGTAGGCAATTATGGAACCTTATCTCTTACTTTCTATCTAACGTTTATAGCACATCTAAATGTTGATTTATTGTTAAAAGCATGAATCTGAATTTAGTTGTTTAATCTAAACATTGATGTATTGTTACTTTCTATCCCGTCTTTCTTTTTCTTGAATGTTAAAAAGTAAAAAGGTAATTATTTTGAATGTGAATCATACCACTTAGAGTAAAGTAATTATTATTGAATGTTATACTAATTTAGAGAGTTCTTAAAATTTTCTTCAAAGAAACTCTATTCCTGGGGCTCTTAATTTAGAAGATAGAAACATACAGGATACTAATTAATAAAATAAATAATTTATTTTGCCATTTTGAAGCTTCTTAAAAAGACTGATTTGGTGGGATCAACAATCCAATGAGGAAGAAAGAACTACGGTTCAAATCCATATGACACATATAGTTATACTTCATCCTCCATAATTTTCATTTTCTTCTAGTCACACTTTATTATGTAGTATCTATTTTATTTTCTTTATTTTACCTAATTTTATGATTATTTATTCGCTCCCGTCTTTCTTTTTCTTGAATGTTAAAAAGTAAAAAAGTAATTATTTTGAATGTGAACCGTACCACTCATTTAAAAGTAATTATTTAAAGAGTTCTTGATTGACTATCATAATATAGAAGGCATATATCTATAATATAACACACACACACACACACACACACACACACACACACACACACACACACACACATTTTCATTTTTTTCATTTTTTTTAATGATGATAATCTTCAACATAAAACATCTTTTTTATTTTTCTTTTTGCAAAATTAATCCTTCCACATACATCAAGTGCTTTGATTTGTAGTTCCAACCTTGGGCACGAAATACGAGAAAAAACGGATAGAGTCTTCCCTATTTCTAGGTCAAACCACATACCTGCACTCATAATAAATGAACCATAAAACATAATATAACATTCATATGATAATATACTCAAGTTCCTAAGGTCATCTGAGCCTGTCTACTTAGCAAAAGTAAACATACATGCATTATCACTATTCTACCTAGCAAGTTATAATCATAATTCCGCTCATCTTACCATTCTAATATTTCCTACTTATTTAACTTAGAAATTATGTTCCTTCCAAGCATCCACAAGCTAACTCCATTCAAACCATTACAACTAACAAGAACTTAATTTAAACTTATACAAACCAACTACTTAACTTCAATTTTAAACAAGCCAACAACAACTCCATACATACAACACAATCACTGAAGCATACGAGGCACTAAGGCCCTAAAATAGATACAAATTCCAACACATAAATTACACAACATCCACCTCGCCTACAAGCAGTCAAGTTAGCACAACGGCGCAAGAAAACTCTTGAGCCTTCTTTCTCTCAAACTCTGAAGAAGGCGAATCCTAAAATAGTTAGAAAGAGGAGAGTGAGCAATCATTGTTTCACCTGAAAAATCAATTAATAGTTTCACAATAACAATATTGTTTTTCTTTAAGTAATCTGCAGGCACAAAATTGATCATTGTAAGTAAATTGATGTTTCATAAAAATAGTCAAGGGCATCATTTACCAAGATATGTTGAAGCTAACCTATGATTGTTGTATGACATCACATAACAAATCTTGTTCAACGTCATCCCGAACCCAATCATTTTTTTCTAACTCTTGACATTCGTAAGGAACACTCCTTGCAAAACCAGTGCTACTATCTTCAATATCATTGTCATCAATGGTAAGTTCAACCTCTATGCCAAGATCAAATACATCCCTAGGGGTTGTTTTTATCACAACATGCCATTGAGGACATAAAGGATCTTGCACATAAAAAGCTTGTTGGACTCGAGACGGTATAACAAATGGCTCATGCGTAATGCATTCACCGGTATGTGACAACCGTGTGAAATTCACAAGTGTAAACCCATATTCGTCTTTTTTAACTCCTCTGTCCCTTTTTGTATCTGCCCAATCACAACGAAATAACACCACCTTATATTTTCCACTATAGTTTAATTCAATTATCTTAGTTAGCTTACCAAAGTACTCAATTTCTTCGTCTACAAGATTTGGATCTCGAGATGAAGCGACACTTGGAATTGTAGATGTTACAACCACTCCATAATTTTGGGATCGTTTTCCCCTATTTCCTTCCTTAGTACGAAAGTGAATTCCATTGAAAATGAAGCCTTTCAAAGTTTTTACTATTTCTGAAGGACCTATCGAAAGCCATCTTATTCTCTCTGGCACATTCTCATTACCCATATTTGATACCTATATTATGAAGAGTAAGTATTTTCAGCTAAGAAGATTTCAGTTGCAATACATGAAATCAAGATTGAAAAAAGAAAAAAAAATATTCATCATACTTACATGGGCTCTAAACCATGCATGAAATTCCTCCACTACCAACCCTTGCAATGTGCTTGGATTAATGCCATTTCTTCTATTGCGGAAATTTTGAATATTGTACCTCTTAAATTCTCTGTAGTTAATTCATCAACAAATTTTTAAATATCACATAAAAATTATCATCATGAATATTTCATTATATAAAAGTAGGAATAAATGTAGATCAAACAACTTACTCAACATATGGCTTTATTTCATCAAGATGTAACAAGATATATATGTGTGCTTGAGCTAGTGATAAATCATCCAACACTTTAACCTCATTTGCTCCCTTAAATATACCACCACTGGAAAGCAAATACTTATCTATTTCTATTGGATCGATGTCATTATTCCGGCGTGGCCGATTAAAAATTGTCTCAATCCCATCAAAATATCTAGAGCAAAAAGTATGGCACTCTTCTGCAACATAACCCTCAGCAATTGAACCTTCTGGATGAGCTCTATTACCAATATATTTTTTGAATACTTTCAAGCACCTAATAGTAAGATAAAGTCAAATTATACAATATTAGAAATAATCAATTAATAGTATAATAGTAAATAAATATATATAATTATAATAGTACCTCTCAATTGGATACATCCATCTATATTGAACTGGACCCGCAACTTTTGCCTCGTCTACAAGGTGAATGACTAAGTGTACCATTATAGTGAAAAAAGAAGAAGGAAAACATCTCTCCATGTGACACAATACTAATGATGCATGAGACTTCAACATATTCAACTCATCAACATTGAGTGTCTTACAACATATAGCCTTAAAAATGCTACTCAATTCAATTATGAGCTTTGTAACTTGTTTATTCATAGAAGAGCGTAGCGCAATAGGAAGTAGATCGTGCAATAGTATGTGATAATCATGGGTCTTAAGGGATTGCAGTTTTCTATCCTTAACATTGATACCCCTTGATATCTGTGATGCATAACCATCAGGTACTTTGACATTTTTCAACAAATTGAGAAATACTTCTTTCTCTTTTCTAGTCATCGAGTAAAAAGCAGGAGGAAAAAACACTCTTCTATTGGGTAGTTGTACGTGATGAAGTTTATGTCGTATTTCCATACATTCCAAGTCATAGCGTGCCTTTGGATCAACTTTGCTTTTTCCTTTAATGTTCAACAATGTTCCAAGCATATTTTCATATACGTTTTTCTCGATATGCATGACATCAAGATTATGACGCATTATATTGAACTCCCAGTAAGGCAATTTAAATAAAATACTCTTTTTTTCCATGAAATTGACTCCTCATAAACTTGATAATTCTCTTCAATTTTTGCCTCTTCGAAAGACTCATCTATGGTACTTATAACTCTTGTTCTCTTTCTTTTAGAAGTGCTTGCCGCATTTCTCGTATTCATTATGGAGTCGTCAATATAACTAACTCCTTGCAACTGTCTTAACGCATCTGACCCTGATAATGTCTTTGGTGCTGTCCTCCATTCCTCAGTCCCGTCAAACTGATTCTTTTGTGCTCGAAACTTGTGTGATTCACTCAACCATCTACGATGCCCTAAATAACAATACTTGTGCCTATTATGTAACCACCTTGATTCTGTCATATTCGCACAACATGGACACGCCTCTTTCCCTCTAGTGCTCCAACCTGATAAATAGGCATATACAGGAAAATCATTAATAGTCCACATTAAGTTTGCTCGCATTGTAAAATATTATTTACTTGATGCATTATATGTTTGGATGCCTTCCCACAATTGTAGCACTTAGCTATAAGTGGTTGAAGAAAAATATCTATTTTATCTCCTGGCGCCTCTTTTCCCAGTATGATCATCGACAAAATTAATGAAGATTGTTTCATACACATCCACGGGGGTAAATTGTACACCATCAGAACAACAAGTCATATGTTGTATGCATTGCTCATCAAACCGAATGGATTAAAACCATCACTGGCTAATGCAAGTCTAACAATACGAGGATCACTAGCAAAATCAGGATATCTTTGATCAGATGCCTTCCACGTATATGAATCAACAGGATGCCTTAAAAGTCCATCCTTTGTGCGACCCTTGTCATGCCATATCATTGAAGAAAACGTCTTTGATGACATATACAATCTTTGTAAGCTCGGGATTAGCAGAAAGTATCTCATAACTTTACAAGCAGTCTTCTTCTTTATGTATCTTCCGCTACTAACATCATAGTCCTGTGCCCAACGAGAACAATTACAAACATGACAGGATTGTTGCGCTACTCTATGACCCCGATACAATATACAATTATTCGGGCATACATCAATTTTTTCATATCCCAAACCCAAAGTATTTGTTATCTTCTTCGCTTCATATAAAGTATTAGGAATAATCGATTCTGGAAATTATTGTTTCAAGAATTTAAGAAGCATGTTAACGGATTTTCCACTCCATTTGTAGTAGGATTTTAGGTGCATAAGTTGGATTGTAAATGACAATATAGTTGATTTGGATCTAGGATAAAGTTCCTGATTACCTTCTTGGAAGAATTTAAAGAATCCCGTAGATTCTTCATGAGGACCATCTTCAGTTTGAATGTGAGGCTCAACATTAGGATCACAATTACCATCAACCTCAATACTTTCTTCACCCTCAACAATTTCGTTCATTGCATTTGATATGTCATGAATCCCGAATGCATCCCTCACTAAGTCGTGCATATCACAATGCTCTTCAAGTGGACTATCGTATGGTGGGTCTACATCATCATCATCATCATCATCATCATCATCATCATCATTTACAAAATCTTCTCCATTACAAACCCACACAGTATACCCCTTAGTCATCCCTTTGCAAACTACATAATCCCTCACATCATCACGATTTTGCCATAAATGATTGGCATACCTAACACAAGGGCACAAAATATTCCCACTAGGTGTACCAGTATGATTGAATGCGAAATCTAAAAATTTCTCCAAACCAATAAGGTGTTGATTGATATACCGTGGCTTTGTCATCCAACTTTTATCCATCGATATATCTATAATAACAAAACCAAAAAAGTAAAAGGCATAACTGCAACTAATGTATATGGAGAACAAAGTAAAATTATCAAGCAAAATTATCCCTTTGCAAACAAATTCTCAACCAAAATTATCCCTTTGCAAACACATTATCAAACAAATAAAACAATATTGAACAATAGCTGGATTGCGTTAAAATTTCCAATTGGGTATAAAGATATCAACCCTCTAATTTATTGAATAAATCACCAACCTGCTTCTAAACAATCCACCATATTGAAGAGTTCTTAATGCTAATTGGAACTATCAAAGCAGACAACTATAACTTATGCACAAACAAAAGCACTATTATTGTATGTAATAGTACTGTTAATATATCACCACCATTTATTTTATTTATAACGTTATAACATTATAATATATTCCTTCATAACATTATAATTTTATCCAGTTTACAGGTCTTATGAGAACATGAACAATATCAGGATTATTGAAACTGAAGTTGATGCAAGTCAAAATTATATACACAAGTAGCGATATATGTAACTTTGAATAATCAAACATAATCAAAAGGTGCACGAAACATAACCAGTACAATTAGCATTCTTATGCTTTAACATACATAAATATCAAAGCAAATTTCACAAATTCATTATAAACCCAAAAGCTATTTAGATCAAACAATAAAATCAGAAAACTAACTGAAAAATTAACAAAATAAGAAAAATATAACAAATGGAGATGCAAAGTACGGAAAACTACCACAAATGGAGTTGCAAATTGAGTTCATTATGTAAAAGATTCAAGGAGACAAGATAAAGAAGGCACCTTGAGGAAAAATTTCGCCAGTGGAGCTACAATAGAAGAGAGACAAAATAAGACAGTTGCGGAAAAACAGAATTGGGCGTTGCGGGAAAGAAGATCTAGGGCTGGACAATAGGCGGTGGTTTCCAAAACTGCAGCCTATACTAAAGGAGTATAGGCGGCGGTTTAGGTAACCGCCGCCTATAGTAGAATATTATACGTGGTGGTTCTAAACCGCCGCCTTTAAAAAATTCATTTACGGCATTATTTGCAACCGCTGCTAATGAGCACAATTAGGAACGAAATGTTCCGTGCCAATATGCGTCATGTACGGCAGTTTTACCATAAAACTGCTATCACCATAGACGACGGTTGTCTTGACCGTCGCAAATAATAGAAACTAAAATCATAATAGGCGGCGGTTAAGCGAACCAACGCGTATAAACAGCCGTGTATGTATGCATTTTTTTGTAGTGTTTCAATGTGTGTTGATACACACGAGCGGATTTATATGGGGGCGATAGAGGGTGTAGTTCCTACTTATTTGAAAAATGGAGTTATTAATAAGTAACTTGGATCTTTATTTTTAAAAATGTATAAATTTTTAAGGTAATTTTAAACTAAAAAAATAATTTAGCCTCTAGTGAAACTATAATTATTTTTTTGTCTGTATATGAATGTTTAATTATGTGTTTTTAGCCACGTGTCATATTTGGTAGGACCTCCTCAAATTAGTTTCTTAAATTAATGCCGTGAAAACTATTGTTCAATTTTTGAAATCTTTAAATCAATCCGTTAATCAATTACTTGACAAGCAAATAATTAATTAATATTACTTGACAAGCAATAAACAATAAATAAGAACGTTGGAGGTTTTTTTTTTTTCCCTTCAAGCTCAAGGAAGCCCAGTAACGTTGGAGCTTGAGACCTAGTTTCCTAGGATTCAAGAAAACTCTATAAATACATATATATAGTCATTAGTTCTCCACCCTCTCATCGCACAAAACATTAATTCTTGTACTTGTCTACTTTGTATTTTCACAAGACATGGCCAATAGCACTAATCACGCTCAGCGTCAGCATCATGCCTCTGCCTCCTATGGCAGCCATTACACCACTGCTCCAAGCTTCTATGATCAAGAAACATAATTTTTTGCAGCCAACAATGTCAATGTAGTATCCCCTAATGGCTCACCAATGATGGCGGTTCATGGCTACCAGCCATATAAATATCAGAGTATCCATAATCCAGCACTATATGCCTCGCCGCATGGCTATCATGATTATTATAATTATCAGAGTCTGCAGCCAGAACTCGACGTGAGTATTGCTGAAACAATAGCTCTTCTTGACCAACTAGAAGAACAACTAGATGAAGACACATTATTGCCACTTCACGACCATGGAGAACTCGTAAATTATTTGAACAGCATAATTGAACATATAGCTGTTATTGTTAATGGTGTGAATATTGAGTCGTCTGTGGATGTCTTCTAGAATTTGATGACACGAACGTATGAAGGGAATGCGGATAAAGATGAAGGTTGCGATACGTGTGTTACAACTCGAATTAAGCGTGTAGAGTATATCTCATACACTCTTTGTATTACGCATTACTTATATTATGATATTTTTACATTAATCTTTACATTTTTACTTATATCAGAATTTTGCATGCAGACATTCACCAATGCGGAAAGTGGACCAATCCTATTTCATTATCTTTTATCCAAATTTTATTGATATCCAAATAAAGTTTTAAAACTATATATATTCTTTCTTCAAAATTCAATTACATTACAACAATTCACTGGTTAATTCGATCTAAGAAACATAAATTGATGCTCAACAAAGTAGTTTTTTCATTTTGTTTAGTAACATAAATTTGATGTAATCCTCTTCTTGTATTTCAAATTTTGAGATTGGTCCCAATATTTATGGTTGGCATGTTGGGCTAGACTAGGAATTAATTGCATGTGATATGCCGTAGGTTTTCCCAAAATATAAATTAGGTACAATAACTATTCCGACATAGCCATCAACGTTTGTAAAATATGTAAAGAAAAATATCAATTGCACTGCAACAAACATGTAAAAGGAAACTTTTCGATCCGTCTGAAAATGATGTCAGTCTCTCACTTACACAACCTGTAGCTTGTCCTGCCATGATGGCCATGAGGTATTAATCCCTTAATTTCTAGCAACTTCCCTCTATTTATAGTTTGTAAATTTGTTCCAGTGGGTCCCCCTGTAGTTTTTCCATTTAATGGGTTCATCTCAAAGTAATTTAATTTAAATGTTGGTGTGTTTGGAGACAGGAATCTAGATGACTGACAGTATCACCTTTGTTATTGTGGAAGATGCATGCAGCATTTTGATGAAATTGTCGTGAAAAATTATCACTATAAAAATAACTAGAATCTGCGAGAGACAGTTTTCCTCATTGTGCCATCACCAATGTAGAATTTGCGACGGCACGGTGAAGAAAACTGTCCGTCAGACACGAGGTTGTCACCAAATTGATTCCCATCACCAATCCGTCACTGTTTTGGCAATGGCTGGACAACTCTTTCTATCCTGTCTCCAAATCCGCCCTCACTAACCCCTCACCATAATTTCCAATCTCCAGGCTGTCACTACAATCCGCCATCACCAACCCCTCACCATAATTTCCCGTCTCCAGGCCGTCACCAAAGGTTTCTGTCACCGGCCCCTCGTCAATTAGAGTCGTCTCACAACTGTCACTGCGTATCCCATCGACAAGCCCTCGCCAACATTTTCCCTCACTCAGCCGTCACCAATGATTGCCATCACTGAACACTTTCCACTTAACCCCTTACCAAACTGTCACAAAATTGTCGCTGCCAAGCTTTCGCCAACCTTTCCCCTTACCAATCCGTCACTAACCATTCCCTTCATGAAGCCCTCACCAACTTAACCATTCCATCTAATTATACTAGTCATAATTCCTTCAAAAATTTTGAAATATAATCCCAAATTGAACCAATTTCATATATGAAATACATTTCAAATAATGCCGCAAATACGATATGTTAAATCTATTTAAAATATAGACTGTTATTTTAAACTGTAATAAAAAGGAATGTATTGTACATGGCAGTGTATTAAACATCAAACTACAAAGATAACATTATAACAAATTACTCTCCATTTTGTTCACTATGTGAAGATGAAGATTGTTGGTCTTCAGGTTGACCACATACTTTTGCGCAGAGAACTTTCAACACTTTGTTCTGTTTCAATATTTGTTGCTGAAGTTGAACGATTAACTCGTCCTAACTCTCAATCCGCTGGCGATGACTTTGTACAGTTTCAATCAAAGTCACTGTGGCTCGCGTAACGGCGACAGTCAGTTGTTCCTCTGTGATGACACGCTAATGATAGGATGCAGTATTTGAGACAGACTCAACGGATACCTAAGAACCTATCCCGTATATCCGACCTTTGCATGGTGGTCCAACAGCTTGCAAAAATACTGTGTTCTCATCCACAGGCGTTGGTTTCGAGTCTGATTCAGATGCATTCCTAGCCGTTTGGAGTATTTCGTCGTAACAAGCCTACAAAGACAGTAGTAACAAGTTAGTGTTACATAACCGATGTGAGTTACAACCAAATGTTTATAAGCTACACATACTTAATATTGAAACACACAATATTAAGTTATTACATCTGTCTTTAATGCATTTACTCGTCAAAAAAAAAAACGGACAGAGTCTCCTCTATATTTCGGATTTTTCCCAATTACCTGTTTGTGAATAAAGCCAACCTACTACATAGTATCCAAGCTGATACAGTACCACACTTAACCTCAACATATTAATCATGTTCTACTACAACCTTAAGGAGATATTTCTAAATACATTAGACAACACAATAAGTTAGTGTTACATAACCGATGTGAGTTACAACCAAATGCTTATAAGCTACATATACTTAATATTGAAACACACAATATTAAGTTACTACATCTGTCTTTAATGCATTTATTCGTCAAAAAAAAAAAACGAACAGAGTCTCCTCTGTATTTCGGGCTTTTCCCAATTACCTGTTTGTGAATAAGCCAACCTACTACATAGTATCCAAGCTCATACAGTACCACACTTAACCTCAACATATTAATCATGTTCTACTACAACCCTAAGAAGACATTTCTAAATACATTAGACAACACAACAAGTTAGTCTTACATAACAGATGTGAGTTACAACCAAATGTTTATAAGCTACACATACTTAATATTGAAACACAAAATAATAAGTTACTACATCTGCCTTTAATGCATTTACTAGTTAAAAAAAAAACAGACAGAGTCTTATCTATATTTGGGACTTTTTCCAATTACCTGTTTGTGAATAAAGCTAACCTACTACATAGTATCCAAGCTCATACAGTACTTGTCACGCCCCGACCCAACCCCACAAAAGGCCAAGTCCGGACCCGACACACGGACGGAGTCTCCTCTGTACCGTGGACGTTCCGAAAACCCTACATTCAACAATATTCGCGAAAACCACAATAATCATTTGAAACAAGTCAACTTTCTTTTAGAAAACATACATCTTCTCATTAAACAACTTTGTGAACCAAAAATGTCATGCATACTACACAAGTATTCGTGTCACTAAGCAGTTAAACCATTAGCATGCATTTCTTACTAGTCACATGAGTATATTTTTACAACTTTTCAACCTTTAAACTTTTACAACATAAGACCATAAAGGCCTCAAAATAGAAACTACAAACAAGGCTACAAGCCTCAAAATGAAGCGTCAACCAAGCAATATACACATCAAGCATGGCCCGCACAAAAGACTGGCAACCAACCACCAGCTAAGCAAGGAAACACCTCCACTTGCTCCTCCTCCTCAACTACCTCAATAGGATCAGTTTCAACTACTCCTGTAAAATATAGTATAGAAAGGAATGAGCAAAAACTATTGCTCAGCGAGAGCAATTGGTCTCAAGGACGGAGGTGAGAGGAGAATGCAATGCAAATAGTCAAGCAGATCAGTCAATTATCATATAGAAATACAAGCAAAGCCAACATTAAATCAAAACAAGCATTAAGACTATAACCATTCAATTAAAGAATACAATTCATTTCCACAAGCAACTTTCAATCACGAATCCGATGACGACGCGCCGGCCCAACCACCTTATAACTTCAGTTTGGAATACCCCGGAAGTATACAATCAATTCTACGACCCAAATCTCTCTGGGAGGCAACCCAAGCAAGAAAGGGAATAGGACATGGAGCTAGAGCAACCAACACTGGCAACCCAAGGTTACCCAGAGAGGCCCATCACACCGCCCCTGACTCTATGAATGCAATACAATATACAATGCAACAATCAAGCAATCGAGCAATAAAGCCACACGTGGAAGAATAACAAAGTAGGTTACTCTCGCACGCAATAGTAACAGTTGATAAACATTTCAATCAGAATCAACTTTAACAAGCATAACAAGCAATATTAAGCATTCTATAGGCATAATACTATGAAAACAAACAAAATCACAAAATGACCCCAACTTTCAAAATGCTACTACTTTCAAACGAGCCACGAGTTTTGAAAACCGACTTCACCATTCCTTCTAGGTCACCATAAGGCACGTCTAAAGACCCCGAAATTCTACTTTACCCTAGAATTCTCGAAAAGCCCCGATTTTTCTCTTTGCTCGTTTGAACTACAGCTATCCTAACCAAATACCCAACCAACGCCATAACCACACCAAAAGTGCTTCCATGGCCTCCCAAGACAATGTCATCACGCAAAATGAGGAAATGCTAAACTCAACCTAAACGACCCCAACATGCACTAAGCCATTTTTCTCCGTTTTTCCATTACAAACCCCAAACAAATCATGCATTTAGGAATTCTAGCATATCTATCATCTTTTCACATCAACAGATCGCATAACGGAGCAATTTCTACGAAACGAGGGTTTACTATTCATATTTTACTATTCCATTAGCATTTAAAATTGTAATTGTTATATTCAACCGTAGAAAATGCTAAAAAGCTATAAATACATGTTCTACAATTGTCAAGGAACATTCTTTAAGCATCAAAATGATTAAAATAACAATCTACGACTAAAATCCAAAAATTAAAGTTGATACATCAAACATTCAAATGCACAAATAAACATGCTTCCCTCACCTTAGACACTCCTAGATGCAAGGAAAACCTCGTTAGATGCCTCGGAAATGACCCCATGCAAGCTCTCGCGAAGATTTGAAGATTTGAAAGTTGAAAATGTATTTTTTTTCCCTTTGGAGTTTCGGCCTGCTCCTCTTTTATTTTTCAGCTTTTGTTTCTTTTATGTTTGCTATTTCATGCTATTTTAAAAGATGACAACAAGTCCAATGGTCAAAGCCTTGGACAACTAATTAAAATTTGGTCAAATAAGCTTATTTTAGGCATTTTAAAGCTAAAACAACTAACACAAATCTAATTCTAGCTAACAACAACTAAAACACTAAATACTAGTTTTCACTATTTGATGAGGACTAAAAAAACGCTCTCTAACTATCACTCTCGAAATGCAATGCACTTTGCGACAATAAAGAAGTAACAATTAGATTCCAAAGAATTTAAGAAAATATAATTTTCAGAAAAATAAACAAGAAAATTTCACATTCCGGGCTCGGGTATTACACCCTCTCCCCCTTAAAACAATTGCGTCCACGCAATTCTTACCTGGTCGACAAACAACTCCGGATACTGACTCCGAACCTGGTCCTCTCTTTCCCAAGTTGCTTCCTCAAACCCGTGACGATTCCACAAAACCTTTACCAACGAAATACTCTTCCTGCGAAGTTCCTGAACTTTCCGATCCACAATTCGAATCGGTCTCTCCTCATATGTTAACTTTTCCTCAATCTGCAAAGGCTCTGGTTCAAGTACATATGAAGGATCTGGATGATATTTCCTTAACATTGACACGTGGAAAACATCGTGCAGTCTAGACAAGCTCGGAGGTAAAGCTAACCGATAAGCTAAAGGACCCACCTTTTCGGTGATCTCAAACGGACCCACATACCTGGGACTAAGTTTCCTGCTCTTACCGTGCCGAATCAATCCCTTTCGGGGAGAAATCTTAAGAAACACCCAATCTCCCAAAGTAAACTCAAGATCCCGACGATGCTTATCCGCATAACTCTTTTGACGACTCTGAGCTGTAAGCATACGCTGGCGAATAAGGTGAACATTATCCACCATCTTAATCATCTCAGGTAACATAGTTGGATCAACTGTTCTCATCTCTCCAACCTCTTCCCAATACAATGGGGATCTACATTTGCGACCGTACAACGCCTGTAGGGAGCCATACCTATAGTAGATTGATAACTATTATTGTAGGCGAACTCCGCTAATGGCAAAAAATTCTCCCAATTCTTCCCAAAGTCTAACACACATGCCCAAAGCATGTCTTCCAAGATCCTGATGGTTCTCTCAGACTGGCCATCAGTTTATGGATAGTATGCAGTACTGAAGCTCAATTTAGTTCCCATGGCTTCTTGCAACTTCTGCCAAAAACGAGATCTAAATCTGGGATCTCTATCTGACACTATACTCTGTGGCATACCATGAAGTCTCACAATATTAGCAACATAGAGCTCAGCTAGTTTATCAAGGCTATCCTGTTTATTCACGGAAATAAAATGTGAAACCTTAGTCAATCGGTCTATAACAACCCAAATAGAATCACATCCTCTCGGAGATCTAGGAAGATTGGTCACAAGGTCCATTGTTATATGCACCCACTTCCATTGCGGAATCGACAACGGTTGTAGAAGCCCGGCTGGCCTCTGATGCTCAACTTTAACCCTCTGACAAGTTAAACACCTGGATATATACCCAGCAATCTCCATCTTCATATTGTTCCACCAGAAGTGCTGTTTCAGATCTCTATACATTTTAGTATTGCCCGAGTGAATCGTATATCTTGAATTATGTGCCTCGGACAGAATCTCATTCTTCAAAGTCGGATCACTAGGAACACACACTATGTCCCTAAATCTGAAGATACCATCTGTATGTAATTTAAACTCCGACTCTCCCCCTTTTGTTTTTTCTTGGATTTTCAAGATGTGAGGATTAGTCTTCTGAGCCTCCCTGATTTATGTTAGCAATCCCGACTGAATTTGTAAGCTAGCAAATCGAATTCCTACTTCAATAGCTTCTAGCTTCCATGAAAAAATTTCTTCCAAAGTCTCCCAATCCTTGATAATTAGACTTGCAACAGTAGCCTTTCAGCTCAAAGCATCTGCAACAACATTGGCCTTACCTGGCACGTAGTTTATAGAACAATTGTAGCCACTTAATAGCTCTAGCCATCTTCGCTGCCTCATATTCAAATCTTTTTGTGAAAATAAATATTTGACACTCTTGTGGTCAGTAAAAATTTCAAATCTGCTACCCCACAAGTAATGACGCCACTTCTTCAAAGCAAACACAACTGCAGCTAACTCAAGATCATGTGTAGAGTAATTGACTTCATATGGTTTCAACTTTCTAGAAGCATAGGCAATCACCTTACCGTTCTGCATTAAAACACAGCCCAAACCTTCTTTAGATGCATCACTGTAGACAACAAAGTTTTTTGTACCCTCAGGTAAAGCTAGTATAGGAGCTGTAGTTAGTCTCTTCTTCAGTTCTTGGAAACTGGATTCACATTTAGCATCCTAGTTGTAAGTAACTCTCTTTCGAGTCAACTGGCTTAAAGGTCCAGAAATTTTGGAAAAGTCTTTAACAAACCTCCGATAGTAACCTGCCAACCCCAGAAAACTCCGAATCTCTAACACCGTTTCAGGTCTCTTCCAAGACGAAACAACTTTAATCTTCCCTGAGTCTACTGAAATTCCTTGATGTGAAATGATATGGCCCAGAAAAGATATTTGATTCAACCAGAATTCACACTTGCTGAATTTAGCAAAAAGCTTGTTTTCTTGCAAAGTCTGTAGCACAATCTTCAAATGTTGTTCATGTTCAGCCTCATTCTTAGAGTATACTAAAATGTCGTCAATAAAGATTACGACAAATTGATCAAGATAAGGTCGAAAAACCCTCTGCATTAAGTCCATGAATGCGGCTGGTGCATTCGTCAATCCAAAAGGTAACACAACAAATTCATAGTGGCCATATCTAGTCCTGAATGCCATCTTAGGTATATCGTCACTCTGAATCCTGAGTTGATAGTAACCCTGCCTCAAGTCAAATTTGGAGTAAACACTCGCACCCTGCAACTGGTCAAACAATTCTTCAATCAACGGCAAGGGGTATTTATTCTTAATCATGACTTGATTAAGTCCCCTGTAATCAATACATAACCGTAGCGTGTCGTTTTTCTTTCTCACAAACAACACAGGCGCACCCCACGACGAAGAACTAGGTTATATAAACCCTTTCTCAAGCAAGTTCTGAAGCTGAATTTTCAATTCCTGAAGTTCAGCCGGTGCCATTCTATAAAGACTTCTAGAAATTGGCGCAGTGCCTGGCATAAGATCAATCACAAATTCAATCTCCCTATCCGGTGGTAAACCCAGTAATTCCTCAGGAAATACACCAGGATGTCTTTAACAATTGGAACCTCATTCAAATTCAACTTATCAGTAGGTTGATTGATCAGATAAGCTAGGTAAGCTTCACAACCTTTATTCAACAACTTAGAAGCCTTGATTGATGATAAAAGAGGTATTCTGGCAGCCCTGCAGTTCCTAACAATCTCTAGTACCGGTAGGTCAGGAATCTGAAGATAAACAATTTTTGTTCTACAATCCAACTGAGCATAGTATTTCCCCAACCAGTCCATTCTCAAAAATGATTTCAAAGTCATGGAAGGGCAGTATAATTAAATCAGCAAAAAATTTACGATCCTCAATGCATATAACACAAGATTTGCAAATAGACTCAGTAACAAATTTTGCACCCAAAGGCGTACTAACTTCAACTTTATGTGGCAGTTTATCAATGCAAACATTCACAGATCGTGCACATGCAGGAGTTATAAATGAATGTGTAGCTCCGGGATCAATCAAAACTTTAAGTGGCTGAGTATTGAGAAGAAAGGTACCTTTCACTATTGCTGTAGTATCGGGTAGCTCCTCCGCATCTAGTGCAAAGACCCTAGCATGTACCCTCTGTGCTGGACTTGTACCTGCAGCCCTATTCTGCACACCCTGGCCTCCAGTACGGCCCTGAACATTCTTATTCTTAGGGCAATCTTTCACCCTATGCTCATCGCTCCCACAACCAGTGCACTTACCACTCTTTCTCCAGCAATTAGCTTCAATGTGCCCCGATCGATTACAAAAGTTACACTGCTGATTTTGTCTTACAATAGTGTTTCTCGTAGGTGCGGGGGCTCTAGCAGTGGTAGGAACTGTACCTCCCTACTGGGGTCTAGTCACAGCTGGCCTTCCCTGAATCTGTTACTGAGGTTGATACCGACGTTGCTGAGGAACCTGAACAAAAGTCTGATACTGCCTCTGCTGACTTTGGCTGCTCTGGCCCAAGTACTGTTTCTTACTCGGCTGGCTACTCTTAGTTATCATCTCTGCCTTCTGTTTCTCAAACTTCGAGGCTGCTTGGAATGCCTCGGGAAAAGTAGTATAAGTCTGCCCAGTCAAATGCAGCTGTATATCCATTCTCAGCCCACTAACAAACCTATGAATCATCCTCCTAGCTGGCCGCACCAACTCAGGCATATACCTCGACAGGCTGACAAACCTAGCCTCATACTGTGCGACAGTCATGTTTCCTTGCTTCAGGGCCACAAATTCGTCATCCCGCCTTTCCCTAGCCATCTCGGGAATATACTTGTCCCGAAACTCACTCACGAAATCATCCCACAAATGTGGAACATCCTCACAGTCCCACCTCAACCTAATAGTG
Organism: Ehretia macrophylla; assembly: GCA_037974665.1. Taxonomy (NCBI): domain Eukaryota; kingdom Viridiplantae; phylum Streptophyta; class Magnoliopsida; order Boraginales; family Ehretiaceae; genus Ehretia; species Ehretia macrophylla. The sequence goes on along the minus strand of CM075773.1, from coordinate 32,215,156 downwards.
TTCCACCACTGTTTTGCGTCGCCTTCAAACAGAAATGCTGCCTAAGCTATCTTTGCCTCATCAGTATACCCCAAAGCAGCGTAAATTTTCTCAACACGGTTAATCCATCTCTCGGCTGCCTCGTCATCCGGCTCTCCAAAGAACTTATCCGGCTCGTGCCTCAGGAATTTTTCCAATTGATTATTCTCAGCCCTATGCCCCTGTCCACCAGGATTAGCTTGATTTCCTTGGGGATTATTCCTTTCCTGCCTCTGCTCATGCAGTACCTGAGTAATCCGGTCAACTGCAGTGGTCATAGTAGCCATAAACTGTTCTTGCATCGGTTGCTGACCCTGTTCTGCTGTCTCTTCATCTGCCCCTTGACCTTGAGTACTACGACGTGGCCGCATAGTAACAACTTACAATAGCTGGCCATATATAAAAGCAGTTTATAGACAAAAATATAACACATAAGATTAGATAACACTCAAGTTAATAACAATCAAATATCCTATCACACAATTCTCATAACACAAGATTGACATGTCAAACAAGTTCACTTAAACACATAAACACTCAAGTTCACATAGTCATGCTATAACACTTTTCACTTAACAATCATACAATAACACTTTACCATTTTAGACCTTTACCCCACAAACCGAGAAACATATCCCAGCTCATGCAATACTATCATGCTCTGATACCACCTAAAGATGTCACGTCCCGACCCGACCCCGCAAAAGGCCAAGCCCAGACCCAACACACGGAAGGAGTCTCCTCTATACCGTGGACGTTCGAAAAACCCTACATTCAACAATATTAGCGAAAACCACAATAATCATTTGAAACAAGTCAACTTTCTTTTAGAAAACATACATCTTCTCATTAAACAACTTTGTGAACCAAAAATGTCATGCATACTACACAAGTATTCGTGCCACTAAGCAGTTAAACCATTAGCATGCATTTCTTACTAGTCACATGAGTATATCTTTACAACTTTTCAACCTTTAAACTTTTACAACATAAGACCATAAAGGCCTCAAAATAGAAACTACATACAAGGCTACAAGCCTCAAAATGAAGCGTCAACCAAGCAATAACACATCAAGCATGGCCCGCACAAAAGACTGGCAACCAACCACCAGCTAAGCAAAGAAAGTGCTATCAAGGAAACACCTCCACTTGCTCCTCCTCCTCAACTACCTCAATAGGATCAGTTTCAACTACTCTTGTAAAATATAGTATAGAAAGGAATGAGCAAAAACTATTGCTCAGCGAGGGCAATTGGTCTCAAGGACGGAGGTGAGAGGAAAATGCAATGCAAATAGTCAAGCAGATCAGTCAATTATCATATAGAAATACAAGCAAAGCCAACAATAAATCAAGACAAGCATTAAGACTATAACCATTCAATTAAATGATAGAATTCATTTCCACGAGCAACTTTCAATCACGAATCCAATGACGACGCGCCGGCCCAACCACCTTATAACTTCAGTTTGGAATACCTCGGAAGTATCCAATCAATTCTACGACCCAAATCTCTCTGGGAGGCAACCCAAGCGAGAAAGGGAATAGGACACGAAGCTAAAGCAACCAACACTAGCAACCCGAGGTTACCCAGAGAAGCCCATCACACCGCCCCTGATTCTATGAATGCAATACAATATACAATGCAACAACCGAGCAATCGAGCAATCGAGCAATAAAGCCACACGCGGGAGAATAACAAAGTAGGTTACTCTCGCACGCAATAGCAACAGTTGATAAACATTTCAATTAGAATCAACTTTAACAAGCATAACAAGCAATATTAAGCATTCTATAGGCATAACACTATGAAAACAAACAAAATCACAAAATGACCCCAACTTTCAAAACGCTACTACTTTCAAACGAGCCATAAGTTTTGGAAACTGACTTCACCATTCCTCCTAGGTCACCATAAGGCACGTCTAAAGACCCCGAAACCCTACTTTACCCTAGAATTCTTGCAAAGCCTCGATTTCCCCCTTTGCTCGTTTGAACTACAGTTATCCTAACCAAACACCCAACCAACGCCATAACCACACCAAAAGTGCTTCCATGGCCTCCCGAGACAATGTCATCACGCAAAACGAGAAAATGCTAAACTCGACCTAAACGACCCCAACATGCACTAAGCCATTTTTCTCCGTTTTTCCATTACACACCCCAAACAAATCATGCATTTAGGTATTCTAGCATATCTAGCATCTTTTCACATCAACAGATCGCATAACGGAGCAATTTCTACGAAACGAGGATTTACTATTCATATTTTACTATTCCATTAGCATTTAAAATTGCAATTGTTATATTCGACCGTAGAAAATGCTAAAAAGCTATAAATACATGTTCTACAATTGTCAAGGAACAATCTTTAAGCATCAAAACGAATAAAATAACAATCTACGGCTAAAATCCAAAAATTAAAGTTGATACATCAAACATTCAAATGCGCAAATAAACATGCTTCCCTCACCTTAGACGCTCCTAGACGTAAGGAAAATCTCGTTAGATGCCTCGGAAATGACCCCGTGCAAGCTCTCGTGAAGATTTGAAAGTTGAAAATGTTTTTTTTTCCCTTTGGAGTTTCGGCCTGCTCCTCTTTTATTTTTCAGCTTTTGTTTCTTTTATTTTTGCTATTTCATGCTATTTTAAAAGATGACAACAAGTCCAATGGTCAAAGCCTTGGTCAACTAATTAAAATTTGGTCAAATATGCTTATTTTAGGCATTTTAAAGCTAAAACAACTAACACAAATCTAATTCTAGCTAACAACAACTAAAACACTAAAATTAAAACACTAAATACTAGTTTTCACTATTTGTTGAGGACTAAAAAAACACTCTCTAACTATCGTTCTCGAAATGCAATGCACTTTGCGACAATAAAGAAGTAACAATTAGATTCCAAAGAATTTAAGAAAATATAATTTTCAGAAAAATAAACGAGAAAATTTCACATTCCGGGCTCGGGTATTACAGTACCACACTTAACCTCAACATATTGATCATGTTCTACTACAACCTTAAGGAGACATTTCTAAATACATTAGACAACACAATAAGTTAGTGTTACATAACCGATGTGAGTTACAACAAAATGTTTATAAGCTACACATACTTAATATTGAAACACACAATATTAAGTTACTATATCTGTCTTTAATGCATTTATTCTTCAAAAAAAAAACGGACAGAGTTTCCTCTGTATTTCGGACTTTTTTCAATTACCTGTTTGTGAATAAAGCCAACTTACTACATAGTATCCAAGCTCATACAGTATCACACTTAACCTCAACATATTAATCATGTTCTACTAAAACCCTAAGGAGACATTTCTAAATACATTAGACAACACAACAAGTTAGTGTTACATAACCGATGTGTGTTACAACCAAATGTTTATAAGCTACATGTACTTAATATTGAAACACACAATATTAAGTTACTACATCTGTCTTTAATGCATTTACTCGTCAAAAAAAAAAAACGGACAGAGTCTTCTCTGTATTTGGGACTTTTCCCAATTACCTGTTTGTGAATAAAGCCAACCTACTACATAGTATCCAAACTCATACAATACCACACTTAACCTCAACATATTAATCATGTTCTACTACAATCCTAAGGAGACATTTCTAAATAAATTAGACAACACAACAAGTTAGTGTCACATAACCGATGTGAATTACAACCAAATGTTTATAAGCTACACATACTTAATATTGAAACACACAATATTAAGTTACTACATCTGTCTTTAATGCATTTATTCGTCAAAAAAAAATGGACAGAGTCTCCTCTATATTTGGGACTTTTCTCATTTACCTGTTTGTGAATAAAGCCAACCTACTACATAGTATCCAAGCTCATACAATACCACACTTAACCTCAACATATAATCATGTTCTACTACAACCCTAAGGAGACATTTCTAAATACATTAGACAATACAACAAGTTAGTGTTACATAACCGATGTGAGGTACAACCAAATGTTTATAAGCTACATATACTTAATATTGAAACACACAATATTAAGTTACTACATCTGTCTTTAATGCATTTACTCATTAAAAAAAACGGACAGAGTCTCCTCTGTATTTCGGACTTTTCCCAATTACCTGTTTGTGAATAAAGCCAACCTACTACATAGTATCCAAGCTCATACAGTACCACACTTAACCTCAACATTATTAATCATGTTCTACTACAACCCTAAGGAGACATTTCTAAATAAATTAGACAACACAACAAGTTAGTGTCACATAACCGATGTGAGTTACAACCAAATATTTATAAGCTACACATACTTAATATTGAAACAAACAATATTAAGTTACTACATCTGTCTTTATTGCATTTACTCGTCAAAAAAAGAAAAGGACAGAGTCTCCTCTGTATTTAGGACTTTTTTCCCAATTACATGTTTGTGAATAAAGCCAACCTACTACATAGTATCCAAGCTCATACAGTACCACACTTAACCTCAACATATTAATCATGTTCTACTACAACCCTAAGGAGACATTTCTAAATATATTAGACAACACAACAGGGTAAAACAAGTAACCATATTCCATTTGTGAAATGTTTAGGCACTATGTACGTACGTATTCATGCTCACAAATCACGAAGTATGTTTTCTCTCTGGAATACATAGCTTTAACAATTATAAATACTTTGCAAAACCAACAAACCTTTAGGCCAATACTGTGAATCTCAAATTATCCTCAATATAAACCCTATGCATAGCTACCTCTTCTAGAAATTACATGAATAATACATGTCATTGTCTGCTCGGCCCGAGAGTCTGTGTACGGTCCGTCAGTCCCCTTGCGATTAGCCTTCTTGAAAACCTCCGCATAAGTCACTTTTCTCCCTAGTTCTTTTTCCTACAATAGCAATTCACCAAATCAACCTACATATAATTGTGTAGTTCGGCGAATTTTTATTCGTACACATAAAATATATACGTAAACAAGATTGTATGACGAAATCAAAACCATTCTTCTAGCTGCTTCATGGGTTGGGATTGAACCCAAATGATGAGTAAACGGATTGGCCTTTCGATTGTCTGAATTTCTCCTTGAGATTTCCTGCCATTCTGGCCTTTGCCATAGCTTCAGCATTTCGTTGCATATATCAAGTGGTATGAAATCTGGCTTTTTCATTCTTGTCCGTCCTTTGTTTGTCAAATCTGAAATTCGGCGTCTTGCAGTAGATTCAAATTTGTGCCAAACTTCAGCTTCATCAATTGGAAGCCATTTGTACTCCCTCTAAAAGCGTTAATACTATCATCCACATAATTCAACAATGGAATATACAATTGTACAATAGTTCCCACAATATATATTGCTTTAACAGTTCATACCCTAAAATTTTCGAACTATAATTTCTTTGTATCACTCGGGACATGTATGTATGTCAACTACGACTCTACATACCGGGTATGTACAACTCTTGTAACACCTTTGACGGTGTTATATGGATCCCATCTATAACATAACATAATCCAAACAGATATATTAGGGGACAAAAAAGAGAATATTTAAACTTCAAATTTGAACTATTACATACCCGTTTCCTACGACCTTCACATAGCGTCGCTTGTCATTTTGCCATACCATATAATCGGCTAGAGACTGGAATCCATAAAATTGCCAATCTTCAATACCTGCAGCCTGTCTTTCAACAGCGTGCGATGACTCAGGCATACTATAAAATTACGCACTACCGAGTATTGAAGAGCCATCACCATCTACGCATAAGTCCTGTAACTCCTATGGCAGTCCAGCTGATGAACAGTGTTGTTCATTATGACTAGTGGACGTGACCTGTACATATGGCTGCTCTTGTTAGGGTTGCACATCGTCTAGGATCGATGTCGCATTCTTACTGATGAATTAGATGAACCACGCCCAATGACCACAGGGACATTACCAGCACCACGGTCAGTTGTTGTATGTGCACTTGTGGATCCACGACCACTCATATGATGTGCACCTATAGATCCACGGCCACCCATTTGTTGAGCGTCATTCGGTCCGGCCTGATTGAATCGCTGCATCTCGGGCACAATAGAGGGGGCATTCGTCGATGATGTCTTTTTTCCTAACAAACTGCTCTGCTTCAATTATTTTTTCCCCTTACGAGTTGGATCTTCACCGCCTCTCATTGCCTGTTTTGACACAATAGAATTAGAATATATAAATAATATATATTGACTGAAAAAATATAATTATGTAACATAACATACCATAACTGTCATAGATCTATGTATAACACTAGGAATCATTGCTTGATCAATTGAAATAAAACCATGACAAATATTTTTTCACTGGCCTATGTTTTTTTCAAAAATTATCATTTCCCTCATTGTCACCGTCATGATTGTGGAAGGTTGAACATTCCCCCTCTTCCTCATCATCCTCATCATCATCGTCATTGTCATCATTGTCATCTTCATCATCATATGGGTCACAATCATCATCATCATCATCATCATCTTCATCATCATCATCATCACAATCATCATTTATTTCATGCTCATATTCTTCGTCATTTACATATTCTTCTACGTCTCTATGTTCATCATTAAGATCTTTGCTTATATTTTCACTATATACATCCGAATAATTTATATGTGAATTAGAATAAAAAATATTCGGTTCCACTAGGGGCACATTCATCTGATCTGATTGAAAATTTGTGTTATCATCCACATCTATCTCATGTTTGTCCATGTCATAGAAATGTCTTGGATGGATTTTAACGACAGCCACCCAATCCACTCGTTCTCTCTTGGCCCCTGGATAAACACAATAGTACACTTGATGGGCTTAACCTGCCAATACAAATGGTTCGTACTTGGGATATCTTTTTTTCACGTTCACCTCAACCAATCCGGTCCTCTGATTTGACTTCACACCTCTATCATTTGTGGTACTATACCAATCGCACTTAAACAGACAACTCTTGTATGTTGTAACGTTGGATTAGGATATTCTAGTTTAATAATGTCCTTCAATACCCTATAGTACCCTATTTTCCCAGCTGTACCATTGCCTGTACCTCTTACAAAATTTTTACTATTGTTCGTGGATTTTGAAGACCCATATTCGATCATAGAGAACCTATATCCGTTTACCATGTATCTACACCATTTGCGTGCCTTTCTGTGCGGCCATTTGGAGATATATTTCACACGATTATCTACATCATACCGATCTCTTAACTATAAAGTGATTACATTTGGTAAATACTCAACTGGTTATGCCTTTAATGAATAGGCAAAAATTGCATACAAAATACTGACCTGGCAATATAACCATATTGGGAAAGATTTGTCAATATGTAATTGTCTATCTCTGTTGTTAATAAAGTCGTATTGTTGTTCCAAGTCTTCCTCAAACAATCTACATTCAATTCGTAAAGCTGTTCATTAAAAAATGTATAATAATCCCAACAGAGGAAATTGCATACCAAATCGTTGCAAACATACCTTATATAAGGCTGCACCTCTGGGCAATTCATGAGTACATATAAGTGTGCCAACTGGATATCATACTCCGGTAGTGAGATCTCTGCATTCGCCCCAATTGGACAACCCGGACAAGTAAATATAGATAAACAACTCTCAGGATATTCTACCTCGTTATACTGGTTGTTTCGACCTAACCTTCTACTTTTAGTTGACACATGTTGTTCAAAATAATATGAATAGAAAGTTGATGTCTCTAGGACGTGATAAGCTTCACAAATAGATCCTTCAACACGTACTTTATTCTTAACTACCCTCTTCATGCCTTGCAAAAACCTCTCGAAAGAATACATCCACCGATATTGAACAGGTCCACAGCATATCGCTTCCTAAACCAAATGGACAGGTAAATGCTCCATTGAGTCAAAAAATGCAGGAGGCAACATCTTCTCCAGTTTGCACAGCGTCATGACAATATTATCTTGCATCCTTTCCAAATCGGTTCTTTGCAATATTGAACAACATAGATTGCTAAAAAATAAGCTCAGTTCAGCAAATGTCTCTGAAGCCTGTTTCGGCATGAGTTCTCGCAATGCAATGGGAAGTAGTCTCTCCATAAATATATGACAATCGTGGCTCTTCATGTGTGACATTTTTAAATTCTTCATGTCGACACAATTTGATAGATTAGAAGCATAACCATCGGGAAATTTTATGCCTTCAACCCATTGTAGTAACACTTTTCTCTTTTCTCTGGTGAGGGTGTATACACCGAACTTGTTCGTATTGTCTTCACACAATTCTGGCCAATTGCAAAAAGTGTACATGTCTTTTCGAGCTTGAAGGTTGTCTTTAGTCTTACCCATAACTGCCATTATAGTATTGAATATATTGTCGAAAATATTTGTCTCAATATGCATCACATCTAAGTTGTGACGAACAAGATGCGTCTTCCAGTATGGCAATTCCCAAAAAAAATACTTCTTTTCATCCAATTATGATCAATACCAAACCCATCTAGCTTTTTGCAAGATATCTCTTGGATTGTTGGGAAATTTTTCACCCGTTCCCAAATTTTTTGCCCAGATAATCGTGGTGGAGGTGTAGATATCTCATGCCTATCCTTGATAAAAAAATTTCCTATCATGTCTTAATGAACTATTATGTGGTAAGAATTGACGATGACAGTCAAAGAATGAATGCTTCTTCCCCACTGGTAAGCGAAAAGCTTTTGACTTTTCTATGCAAATAGGACACGATAACCTCCCATGTGTGCTCTATCCCGACAACATACCATAAGCCGGGAAGTCATTTATTGTCCACATCAAGACTGCCCTCAAACAAAAATTAGTCTTCATAGCAATATCATAACATAATGTTCCTTCCGACCATAGAGTTATCAATTCATCGATTAGAGGCTCTAGGTAGACATTAATATTCTTACCAGGATGCTTGAGACCAGGAATGATTAGTGTCAAAAACATTACGGGATCCTTCATGCACATCCATGGTAGAATATTGTATGGGGTAATGATCACTGGCCAGCAAGAGTAAGGTTGAACATTTGAACTGTACGGGTTAAAACCATATGAACAAAGGCCTAGCCGAATATTTCTTGGTTCTGCAGCAAATTCTGGATACACGGAGTAGAAATATTTCCAAGATTTGTCATCCGATGGATGACAAATATTCCCATCCTTGACATTATGATATTTGTGTCACGTCATATGTCTCGCTGTAGCATTTGACATGTATAATCTTTTCAACCTCGGTGTCAGAGGGAAATATCTTAACTGTTTGTGGGAAATAAGCTTTCCCCGTTTTTTACCACCAGCTATATCCTTGAAACGTGCGTGGCCACAGCGCGGACAATTTTCCATGAGTCTCCGATCTTTGTAAAACAAGGTGCATCCATTTACACAAACATCGATCTTCTGATATCCCAACCCCAAAGGCTTGATTAGTTTCTTAAATCTATAAAGGTTTTCAGGCAAGTTATGATTCTTGGATAACACTTCCAAGATTTCTTCTATGAACCTGTTAAATAGGGAGTTGTTCATATTATGTTCGGACTTCATATTCATACATCAAGCCACGACTGACAATTAAGTAAGTTTCAAACAACCATCAAACAATGGCCTATCAGCGGCATTCAACAACTCAAAAAATACTTGTGCTTCCATGTTAGGTTCTTTATTAACCTCAACATTGTGATCGTTGATGAACTGCGGATCGGCAGCTTCAAAAACCAATGTTCGGTAATTATTCGTTTCATCAAGTTGTTGTTCTTGATTATACGCCCAAGTTGGTGCACTTGGAACATAATTGTTATACATATGCTCGCCTTGGGCAATCCATTGATAGTAAAAAGGCATAAAACCCTTCTGATACAGATGATCTACCACAATTCCTGTTGTTTGGAATTTTAAGTTCCGGCATCTTACACATGGACATCTTTTCTTGTTGCCATCCATACAATAAGGTTGGTTACTTGCGAAGGATACAAAATCTGAAACACCTTGGATAAAGGCCTTGTTAAGATTACCGTCAATCCATTTCTGATACATCCATTCACGATTTGACTCTATGAAATGATACACTGACCAATTTGTTAAATGTTATTTCATTTTAAAAATTACGTAATACATTATTATGTAAAAGAGCTATCCGAATTCGATGAGTGAGACATATCATGCATGAGTTTAACAACATGGCAAAGATACACAACAATCCAATTCAAGAACAATGTTATTCAACGTAGAAAATGATATTTGAAAAAAATTGTGCAACTAAAAATATACATGAAATTAACTTTAAATTATTTGACAAATATTAATCAAATTGATAGACGGACACGAACTTTTAAATCCGAATAGAACAAGTCCAATTTGAAAATTCTGCTAAATCTTAAAAAATTACCCATGTTAGCAGACTTCTCAAAAATACATATACACAAAAACAAACCCCTTAAGATATACATTGTGGAAAATATTGGATGTCAAGATACGTAAAAACCCCAATGTAGAGGTAAAATTCGGACACGACAAACAGACAGAGTCTCCTTTGTACAGTGAGCAATCCGATATTTGCACTCAAAATATTTCCACAACAACAATACATTTTAAAAATTACTCAAAATATTTGTGTACAAGGTTCAATGTTCAAGGTTACACAAATGGGCCCAAAGTACAGTGTCCAAGCTTACTCAAAATAAATAAGTGACAACTCAACAAATAACAAATTCAGAATTATTCAATAAAAAATGTAAATAGTTGATCGGGGCTCAGACATTACATTGGGATTTTTAATCATTTGGTTGACAATTATCCGAATTTGACAACCCAAAAAAAAATTCGGGGAAAAATAAATACATCGAAATTAAAAAAAACCTAAATATGAAAAAAACAACAATTTAAAAAACGAAATAGTAATTAGAAAAAAAGAGTAGAAAAAAAAACGAAAAAAAAATATGTCAAAAAATTAAACAAATAAAAATCCGAAAAAAAAAACTATTAAGCTAATTATGTTAAAAAAACTTACAAAAAAAAAAATTCTAACGAACTCTAATTATAGATACAAAAAACAAAAATTACAACAAAATTATAAAATCAAAAATCAAAAAATTCAAAAATTAAAAAAAAACATAAAATAATAAAAAAATAACACAAATAAAAAAAATAAATAATAACAAAGAAAAAGATTAGATAAAAAAATCAAAAAAAAATCAAAAAATACAAAAAAAATCAAAAAATCCGAAAATACAAAAAAAAAATTAACAACTAAATTAACATATTTAGGTTAGGTGCATTATTAATGAACATATTCATAACAACAAAAAAATGTATCATATACACATAGATGTACATATGCATATGTATATATAAATAATATCACAAAAATAAATTATTTGTGAAGTAGGGGAAAGTGTAATGTGTTGAGAGAGTACATAGCATCATAAGGGGGAATGGGTATATATAGCTAAATCTCCCCATACATATACATATATTTACATATACATATATTTACATATATATATATATATATATATATATATATAACATGTATAAATACAAAAAAAAAAAATACATCATTACCTCAACAAGTTGGTGGTGAGGGATCTATAGAGAGGTGAGAATGTGGGGGAGGGGGGAAGGGGGGGGGAGAAGGGGGAGAAGAGGGAGGGGCGTGAGGGGTGGGGTGGGAGGTGTTGTTTGTTTTTTGTTGCAAAAAAAACAAAAAACGTAACAGAGGGCTGCCCTTCTGCCCTCTGTTGTTATAAATTCAATTGGGTGACGGCCCAGTGAGAACCAGGGTCGCCGCCCAATTAAAAGAGGCCCACGTTGTAGGCCTCTTATTGGAGACGGGCTGATGCCCGTCTCCATAATAATGTGGGCCTCTTTTTGGAGACGGGCATCGACCCGTCACCAATCTGGAGATGGGCTCATGCCCATCACCACTGCCTATCTCCAATATAGAGACGGGCTCATGCCTGTCTCCACAATGGAGACGGGCTCATGCCCGTTTTCATAATAAAAGGCCTACGTCGTGGGCCTCTTGTTGGAGACGGGCATATGCTCGTCTCCAATCGATGGGAATCATCCCGTCTCTTTTTGGAGACGGGCATTTCCCCTTCTCCAATATAGAGACGGGCATTTCCCCTTCTCCAATATAGAGACGGGCATATGCCCGTCTCTAATCTGGAGACGGGCTGATGCCGGTCTCCATATGTGGGCCTCTTTTTGGAGACGGGCTCATGCCCGTCTCCACAATGAAGACGGGCATCGGCCCGTCACCAATAGCCTGTCGCCATCCCGTCTCTCATAATTAGGTGATATTTTGAATGGTTCCAGTAATTTGATACTTACATCTCACCGTGCCCTAAACGTGCCTTCATCGATCCCTCACCCTGCCGTCGCAAATATTTGGACAGTCACGTCAACTTGGCACCAATAATTTAGAGAAGACCCCTCACCGTGCCGTCGCCAAATTTTTACCACTTAAGAGTTCTATATAAAGAATGAACAATTCCGTTTGTTATCTTCCATCTTTACATAAGCTAAATCTCAATAAAACAACAGCTTATAAACGATGAGTAAGGAAGTTCAAGGTCAGTGAGTTACCGTTAAAATGGAGAAAGACACAAAGAAATGTGATCAATCGAAGGCAAGTAGTAGCTGAGTTGAAGGTCGATTTGATCTAAACGAACCACCAAAAGAAGATGGTTACATTTCGATGGCTCAACACCATCAAAGGAATGTGGATCAAATGTATCGCATCCTTCTGCCGAAGTTGTTCGAGCCTCAAAAGTATGTAAAAATGTAGTAGTTAACACCAAAAAATATGTGATATATTAAAAAGATATGTGTGTGTTAGTGTTGTGGACTTTTGTATGGTGATAATAAAGTTAACCGTCTGTTAATGTAATCCCTAGTTATCGAATGTTATGAAATAAAGTCTTGTCCATTGCAAATTATATTATCAAATTTCTATCATATTGTAGTAAATATGTACACAAACATACTTTATATTATATTATTGTGTTCAAATAATGTAAATACTTGAAGTTAACAATACATTATTAACTGGTATTACTTCAGTAACATTTTAACACATCGTTGTTAGTTAGTGTTTGGCGACGTTGTTCATTAAAAAAAATTTAGAAAATTGAGTGGCAAACTTTATGGCGATGGCACTGTGATGGACTATCACTATACCGTCACTGTGTCGTCTCTATATATCGGAACGGGAACAACTTATCACTATGCCGTATCTAAATTCGGTGACGGCTAACAAAGTCGTCACTGGTAGTGATGACTTGGTGATGGGTGATAGTGACCGTCACTGTGCTATCATTGTTCCGTCACAAAAATGGAATCAACCTTTTCCTTCACTGTGCCGTCATGATATCGGCGCGGTTTGATGACGCTCCAACGCAAAATTTAGTTTTTTTTATAGTGTATCCTGATGATTTCTTTTCATGAGATATTAGGGTATAGAATGTACTTATATTGTTTTGTTTCTGTAGGTGATACAAATTGTTTCTTAAGACTTATAGCATTTCTCTGGTTTACGTGAAAACAGTTATTACATACATGTCACAATATGCTCTTCATGCTTGCTAATTTGTAGATTAATATTAAGGCTCCTATAACTTCAATTTATTTCTTGCTCTAGGATGATGCTAATTTGAACTTCATGTTGGCAAATATGATGAGGTGAAAATGTAATGTACAAGAGGGCCTGCTCTCGAGTCTGACCTAACCACTCTCACAATATGGTAACCCACATCAGCTGTTTGGGTACAAGAGCTAAATCTCAATTTCTGGTGCATAAATATGAATAGTTAAGGCATATTGGATCCGTGTTACCTTTCTCATCACTGAAGGCTCACGCATTCTCTTATTTGTCTTGATCAACTTGACCCAAGTGACCTTAGGAATTAGCTCTAAGCCTATCACCAGATTATCTCCATACCAAATGAAACTAAATGAATTCTCTTATTACGTGAGATGGGCTATGAAAATCTGAAGATATTATTTATTTTGTGTTTTAAATTCATAAGAGGAATCTGACAAAGATTATGCTATTTGTTGGGTCTTTGACGCTATTAATTTTTTTTTTTTTTAACTTGGACTGACAAATGGGTGAAAATTCTGTAGACATGCAATTTTACCCACGTCAATTGTATGAATAAAGGTATCGACTAATATGTACAAGCAAAAATAATTCTATTGAAAGGTTACAAGTCAAAGTGGGAGGGATCCGATCTTAATTGATCTAACATCCAATCTATTATATGATTGGATATTAATTGCTCTAACATCCAATCTATTACATGGTTGACATATTCCGCTACTGAAGCACTAAAGTTTTGAGTTTTTTTTTTTTTTCTTGTGTTAAGCAAGTAAGTATATTCATTTCATTTTCACAAATCTCTAACAAAACATAGGTTTTTATATCTCTCACCTATCTATTCAAAACCTTAATATTCCACTTTTTACAAATTTTTCTATTCGAGTTTGGATTGTTATTCAATCAGTTGGAACTGGAATTAATTTTCTCACGTAGGGTGAGCTTCACAAGTATGTAGAGTCTATTTCTCCTTTTACAAACTTATGTTAGTTCAAATTGATGGACCAATTTTTCATATAAAAAATATTATTATTCAATCAGTTTAAACTTAAACGAGTTAGGACAAAATGCGTTGATATTCATGAACATAAGAATAAGATTTGCGCGAATGGGTCAACAAAGGTCTTGGAAAATTTAAAAACTAGTCACACTCTTCTATCTAAATTTTGGAGACTGTCAAGTGAACATCGCTACCAGCCCATCCAGGAACACGATATAATAATCTTCAAATCAAGACAAAGTGTTAAACATTTCACAAAGAAATTACGTTTAACGCGGTTATATCACGAAATTTAAAATTTTGAATAGATTCAATATAACGTTATTTAGAATAAATTCTTCATCATAAAATAAATACATTTAACTATTACACAAAAAACAAAAAAAGAAAAATGATGATATTGACTAACATGTTGTCCTACTCCACCAACGTAGATTACTCTTTAACCATTCAAAATGTCTCCATGCTTTTCATATATATAGATATTTTTTTTTCATGTGTGTCTTCTCCAACTTAATATTGTCTGTTATTTATATACTTACTCATTCGAGAGATAGTTTCCGAGGACTACCCTAAACCTACAAGTAGGCAGACTGAAGAATATGAGAATTTTGATTAAATTAGTTATCCCATCTATCACTATAATTATGTTTTATCACAATAATTTTTATTTTATTAATAAGATATATCATAAGATTAGCTTTTATTAAAAAAAATATTAAATTTAAGTTAAACTCCATGCATAAGTAGAATTTCCTAAAAGCAAGCAACAATTTTTTCGGGAAAACCCTACATTTTAAAGGATAAATATTGACATAAACAATTGAAAATTATTGTACTTTATTAGTCACTCTGAGAAAAGTTTGATGGAAAAGGTTTTGGCAATGACCCTATATTGATAACGTTAGACTCGGTCAAGATGATGTTCTATGTTAAACATAGGATATGCAATCAATTTGTAATGACGAGTTTTTCATTTTTTTGGGATAATAGAAGTTTAAGTCTGATTCGAACTTGATCACAATAAATTATTACTCAATCATTTCACTGTACTACAAATATTTTCTTCCAACATGAAAGAAAGCAACACCCATGCTCAAAAAAATCTCATTGACTAAAGGTACAAGGCTCTAATTCTGTACGTAAAAAATTTGGACGAACAAACAGAGTGCGAAGTGCATCGAAAAATTTCGTAAAGCCCGTGAATTCTGTACGTAAAAACTATCCCATTACTTTTGGTTTGTAATCTTGAGAATTTTGCTATAGTGGCTAGTGTGAACTAAAGAAATCGAAGTAATTTCTGATCAAGTTACAGTAAGCAAAGATCTATTGAAAATCAAGCTAAGACCATTGAATTCATTTCTTTTCGATTAGCTCCAAATTTCAAAAACTTTTTGCTCAAACTAGAATTTCATCGCTTGGTCGACGTGGTGATTATCAACATTCAAGCGAAGACCTTTGAATTCTCATTTCTTTCGATGCACTGATTTTACTGCAAATTTCATTGTATTTCTTCTAGAGTAATCAAAACTTTTGTATACTATAAAGTTATGAATTGTAACTTACGGTTGTAAAAGATAAATAAATATAATAAAGTAAAAAATTACTGCAATAAATTTACATAAACTCTACTTTTCCTGTTATTAGTTAGGAAACACTCTTTACCTGTTGATTGAATTTTACGTATTCCAACTGATGTAGAGACCGAGTGAAAGTCGATATTGGCGAAACCTCTACTATATATGAATACCTTTTCTTTCGATAAAAAAGAAATAAATATAATGAACTCTTCGCATATAGTTTAAACTTTTTTAGATGATATGGTAATTTAATTATATAATACCTGCCTAAATTGCCAAATGATTTTGAGTTCAAGTCTTGTTATCACCCGCTTAAAAATACTAAATAAGTTGTTTATATCCCCTCGAAAGGATCCGTCCTCCTCATTCCTCCTATTTACGCTACTATAGCTTGTGGAGGCATTCCTCTAACTGAAATCTACTTCCCTCGTCTTAGTCTTTACCCACCGGAGAAATTAAGAGGGTCACTTATTTGCCCAAAGATCACATCGTGTAAAACTAAAACAAAACAATTATGCTTACACGTGTAAAAACGTGTTAAAAATAATAAATAAATATAACAAATTTTTCTCTAATAGCTTAAATTTTTAAATAAATTGAAATTTTAACTCTTACCTAGAAGCGAAAAAGTTCTTTTGAGAGTGATATCACTCAGACGACTTGAAGTGGGTCGTGATATATAGCTAGTCAAGCGTTTTGAACAATTATTTTACTCTTTCAAAAAGCTACCTTAAAAAGTATAACATGTTACCATTGTCATAGTTTCTTCCAAAAGAAAATCATTCAAGTCCATGAAGACAGTCAACATAGGTATAGAAAATGCCTATGTTGCACTTTTAAGGTTGCATTTTAGACCAAAGCATGATTAAAAGATAAACTTGTGTAAGCGAAATAAAAAAAATTAGTTGAAATGGTCCAAGGACCTTTTATCTTTATACATGGCTCCATATACTACGAATCACGTTAAATTATGAGTACGAATGATTTTTTTCTTCTAGAAAGAAGAATGGAAAAGATTTAACTAAATTATGGATTCATGTGTCATTTATTCAAATTCGTTACGTTACCTAGATAAAATGTCAAATCAAATCATTTTTTTTTTTGAATCGTAGAAGAAAAAAAATACCTTATACTTTTCTAAGGGTATTGGTCATCTATATCTATCCGAATGAGCCAATCAAAGGAGTTGTAACATTATATGCGAAATTAATTTATACTGAATTGAACAATGTATTTATGTTCCTTGACAGCTAATGCTTTTGTTAATTTCTTTTGTAGACTGTTTTCAAGATTGGAAGAGGTTAAAAGCCTCCATTTTCATCGACGAAAAAAAAAAAGCCTTCGTTGCAGTCAACCAGTGTCACTTTTGATACCATAAGTTTTGTCATGTCCAAAATTAAGCTGCCATTACGCACTAAGGATCGTGTGGAGTGGTCAGAGAGTGACTTCTCGTGATTAAAAGTTTCAAATTCAAACTTATATATTCTTGTTATAAATATTCTTCATTCCTTATTTACTTAGCCAATGGTGCACTATGAGGTTTGTAGTTTTCAAGTAAATTTAATGTGATTCTATTTAAAGTAAATTTTTCGTTATAAGAAAAAATAAATTATTGTGTGATGGATTGAGTAATTGTTAATTACTTGAATGTCGAATGCAATAGAGATAAAGGAGAAAAAAATCAAGAAAATAATAATGAAAAACCACACAAGAATTACGTGGTTCGGCTATGCTTAAGTCCACAAAACAATTGAATAAATCACTAATGCGAAGGAGGAAGATATTACAATATCTCTTCAAAAGAAAAAACTCTCAAAACCTATACTAAATCTCTCTCAACTATAATGCAATGAGATTACAATATTGCAAAGTTACACTCTCTCTCACACCACGCTACCCCATACTAGGTTGAGGTATGGCTTGTGATACCTAACTACAAGCTAGAAGTGTTAAATAACCACCTCATCTAAAAACTTAATTAGTTGTTAGAACGAGGTTTATTATATTATTTATTATCTTTATAAACACGCTCCTGCAAGTATAGGCAGAATTCATTTTTTAGCTTTGCACTTAAACAGTTTTAGTGTTTATAAATGAGTGGCAATGAGTTTTGAATACAATACATTTTTGGTACCATGCCTCTGATACCATATTATGATATCAAAAGTTTAAGGCCTTAGAAAGGAGTTTATTATATTATTCATTATTTTAAACAAAAATGTCCTATTTATAGAAAATTAATGCTAATCCTACCAGGTCTAGGATTTCTATTTTTTACTCTCATTTGACTTCTACTTGTCTATGTAAATTGACCTGGAAAATTCAAGTCAGTTTTTAACAAAAATGATACCATTAGATATATTTACTTGGGCCAACAAATACAACGATTTCATTGGTTTGTTCCTCCACATTTTGTTAACTAAAAAATAAGAATTTCGTCTATTATAAATGATTCTTGTGAAACTAATTAATCAATGGTTACAAAACCCTTTGTCACGAAAGGTTAAGGTATGTGCATGGTAGCTTCATAAGCAATTCAGAAGTTTGAATTTTGGATGTGACGAGGGGTCCCCGAGCTGAGGTGAGTTACCCACGCCGAGCTGAGACGGGCTAATCAGAGCCGAGCCCAGCGCATTCAGCTAAATGCCCAACCTGGATGCTGACCCGACCCCGGAAAACCCCGACCTTAGTGCCAACTGTTCCGATGGGACATAAAGCATTGATGGGACATAAAGCTGCAGCACATTAAATGCTGTCAGACCTGAATTTAGTATAAATAGAGCTCCACCCCCTTCATTTCAAAGGTAACTCGTCATTAAATGCTCTCAGCTACCTTGCCAGCTCGGACGTACTAATCATTCCCACGCCCGAGGGGAAAATCCGGGTCATCACCCCACCTTTTCCTTCCCTTTCCTTTTGCAGGTTCAGTTGCTGACCTGAAAATTCAACTCGGAGGCCAACCTGAAAGTTCAACTCGGAGGCCAACCTAAAAGTTCAGCTCGGAGGCCAACCTAAAGTTCAGCTTGACAACGCGTAGCCGTACAACCTCAGCTGCGAGGATTTCCAACCTCGACAGTTTGGCGCCGTCTGTGGGAAACGAGTTCTTTCTATCACTCTTCTCACCACTTATTAAGAAACCATCATGGTACAAACTAGAAGCCACAATGCACGGGTAGGGGACTCACCCAACCCAGACGAGGACCTCGAAACCACACAGGTGCCTAGCCAAGATCAAACCTAAGCCGACATTGGAACGAGCCAACGTATACACTTAGCCTCAGAAACCAACCCCTCTACAGATGGAAACCTCAACTCCAGCCTGACGCCGGAGATGAGGATGATGCTTAAGTTGTTCCAGGAGCTAAAGGAGCAGGTAGCCCGGCTAGCTGCGGAACCCCCAGTTCCACAAGCAACTACACCGCGGCCTATGCGCCCACAGTTCAGCATTCCGACCCCGGGGCAAACCCGAGCATAAGACGGAGAAGGATTCCTGGAGCTGGAGGCGAGACCCGTGGAGGCGAGAGGCAAAAGGGTGGCCCACGCCGACCCCGAGCAGGCCAAGACCGCGGCTACCATAGCCAAGGTCATTAATTAGTTCGGCGTAAGCCCACTCTTGCCCGAAGTACTGGCAACGCCATTGCTCACCGGCAACCGGATGCCCAACCTGGCAATCTATAATGGGGACGGAGACCCAGCCAGCCACATGTTGAACTTCAACCACCATATGACTCTGCATGATATGACCGACCTCATGTAGACGAAAACATTCCCAACCACCCTGGTTGGCAATGCCTTGGACTGGTTCAAAAAACTTCGTCCCGGCTCAATTGCAAGTTTTTATCAACTGGCTGAGGCTTTCTTGTCCCACTTCGCTGGAAGCCGACGTGCAACGCGTCACACCTCGTCATTGCTGTCAGTGAAACAGCACAAAGGAGAGAGTTTGAGGGATTATACCACCCAATTCAATGAAGAGACCCTCAGGATCCCCAACCTGGAGGATTCCATAGCACTAATGGCTTACCAAAGTGGGCTTAGGTCGAGACCCCTTACCTCTTCCTTGGCCATCAACCCTGTGGATACTGTAGCCGAGCTGATGGTATGGGCAGAAGGGTACATACACTCAGAGGAAATTCATCAAGCCAATAGTGATGATGACAATGAGAAGGAAGCCGGAAAAAAAGGAGAAACCTCCCGAGCCCAACCTGGGAGTAAGATTCAAAATAACCGAGGAAAACAGCCTCAGCAGCCCAACCAAAACCCCCGGTTCACTATGTTCACTCCACTTAACACCTCAAGGGAACAGATCTTAATGGAGATCCAGTACCAGAACCACCTACCTCTAGCACCGAGAATGAAAGGCCGACCTGAAAAGCTTAATAGAACCAATTATTGCCGCTACCACATGGATTACGGCCATACCACCGAGGAGTACAAAGACTTGAAACAGGAGATCGAAGCACTGATAACCCAAGGTCACCTCCAGAGGTACGTAGATAATCAGCCGACCTGGAGCCAAGATCAGAGGGATAGGGAGAGAAGTCCACCCAAAAGTCAAGCGGGGGGCGGACGTCTAGCTGTGATCGAGACTATCGCCGGAGGATTGGCATCGGGTGGAGAGACCTCGGCTGGCAGGAAGGGTTATGTTCGAGCCGGAAGAAAGTATGGGCTCCCGGAGGTGGAGGAGCTCATTTTTTCCTCAGAAGATTTAGAAGGTGTGATATTGCCCCATGCCGACCCACTGGTGACCAGCGCCGAAATAGCCAACTTCACCGTGAAGAGGTTGATGGTAGACACCGGGAGCTCAGCAGAAGTCCTATTCTTGAAGGCATTTGAGCAAATGGGGTTGGACAGAAGCCGGCTTAGACCATTAAGGGCACCTTGGCTGGATTCACTGGGCATGCCCACCGAGCTGAAGGGGTCATCAACCTTTTACTGAAACTGGAAGACGGAGATAAGCGAGTTTCAATGCAAGCCAACTTCATTGTGATGGATTGCAACTCCACTTACAACGGGATTTTAGGTCGGGTGGCACTCAACCATTTCAGGGCCGTCCCTTCTACTTACCACCAAGCCCTAAAATTTCTACCCCCGGCCGGCACAACCACCATTCGAGGAGCCCAGCTCTCAGCCCGGGAGTGTTATGAAAACTCCCTCCGACCCAAATATCAGGTTGGTTTAGGACCATATTTGCCCGAAGAGAAGAGGGATGCTAAGAGAGGAAGCCCAGCTGAAAACTTTCAAGAGGTGGAACTCTCCGATGAAACAAAGAAAGCAAAGATCGGAAGTGAACTCTCTGATGACCTCAAGAAAGGTATAAGTCAATTTCTTCTGAAAAATGAACACATATTTGCATGGTCTGCCTCTGACATGACAGGTATTGACCCGGGAGTGATTGAGCATTACCTAAATACCGACCTGAATCACTATCCGGTGAAGCAGAAGCGTAGGCACTTCTATTATGATAAGCAACAAATCATAGCAGAAGAGGTGGACAAATTGATAGACGCCGGCCACATAAAGGAAATCCAATACCCAACCTGGTTGTCCAACGTGGTCCTGGTGACCAAGTCCTCAGGTGGATGGAGACTGTGTATTGACTTCACCGACCTCAACAAAGCCTGCCCCAAGGACTATTTTCCCCTACCTCGGATTGATCAGATAGTGGATACCACCTCCGGGTTTAAGCTACTCTCTTTCATGGATGCCTTCAAAGGCTATAACCAGATTAAGATAGCACCTGGAGATAAAGGTCTCTACTATTATGAGGTCATGCCTTTTGGCCTCAAGAATGCTGGAGCTACCTACACTCGGATGGTGAACAAGGTTTTCAAAAATCAGATTGGCCGAAATATAGAGATCTATGTAGATGACATGTTGGTCAAGAGCAGAAGGGCGGAAGACCATGAAGCCGACCTGGCTGAAGCCTTCGCCGTAATGGAGCACTTTGGGATAAAGCTGAACCCGAAAAAATGCGCATTTGGCGTCAAGGCAGGAAAGTTTCTGGGCTTCATAGTCACAGCCCGTGGGATAGAAGCCAACCCGGAGAAGGTTCAGGCGATACTCGACTTGGCACCATCGACCTGCGTGAAAGACGTCCAGGTGTTAGCAGACAAGGTCGCGGCGCTGAGCAGATTCATGTCCAGGTCGACGGACAAATGTGCTCCCATGTTCAAGATATTGAGGAATCCTAAGAACTTTGAATGGACTATAGAATGCCAGAACGCCTTCCCAGAGCTGAAAAAGTATTTAGCTTCGCCACCCCTACTATCCCGACCTGAGGTGGGGGATGAGCTGGTACTATACCTAACATGCTCGAGGACAGCAGTGGCAGCAGCACTAGTCCAAGAAGAAGGGAAGGAACAGAAGTCGGTCTATTATGTCAGCAAAACCCTGCAAGGGGCTGAGGTGAGGTACTCCTCCTTGAAAAAACTTGCCATCGCGCTCATCATAGCGGCAAGAAAGTTGAAGCCATACTTTGATGCTCATCCGATTAAGGTCATGACGGATGCCCCACTCAAGTCCATCATGCACAAGCCAGAGGCGTCAGGCAGGCTGCTGAAATCGGCAGTTGAGCTGAGTCAATTTGACATCACCTACCAGCCCAAAACAACCATCAAAGCCCAAGCCATCGCAGACTTTGTGGTGGAATGCACTAGCCGAGCCGAGCATGACCCGGAGGATGTGTGGAAGGTCCATGTGGATGAGGCCTCAGGGAAGTCTGGTAGCGGAGCTGGGGTGGTCATCCTCGACCCAACCCGACATGAGCACCAATACTCCCTCAAGTTCACCTTTCCAGCATCCAACAATGAAGCGGAGTATGAGGCGGTGATTGCGGGGCTGAAAATTACAGCTCAGCTCGGGGCATAGACAGTATACCTAAGCACCGACTCTCAATTGGTTTCTAGTCAGATATCGGGAGAGTTCGAAGCCAATGACAGTACTATGCTAGCTTACCTCAACAGAGTCAAGGATTTGACCTCAGGGCTCAAAAGGTTCACAATACAGCAAATTTCGAGGGAAGAGAATACGAAGGCTGATGCCCTGTCCAGGTTGGCCTTGGGCGAGAGCCGACCTACCTTGGTCCACATGGAAGAAGTATCCGAACTGACTATTCAGTTGGGGGTGCAAGCCGTAGCCGAGCTCAATCTAAGCCCAGATTGGACCAAACCAATCATGGACTACTTAAAGGGGGGTATGACCCCAGAGAATGAAAAAACAGCTCGAAAACTCATGAAACAGGCCTTAAGATTTGTCATAATTGCCGAGCAACTCTATAAGAGAGCCTACACTTGGCCTCTCTTAAAATGTGTTGGACCCGAGGAGGTAAACTATGTACTCCGGGAGATCTATGAAGGGGTATGTGAAAACCACTTGGGAGGCAAAGCTCTGGCTCGAAAGGCATTAAGGCAAGGCTATTTCTATCCAACCTTAGAACAAGATGCCAAAGAGTATGTAAAAAAGTGCGACACCTGCCAACGGTTCGCCAACGAACAGAGAAAGCCTGCGGTAGACCTCACGGTGATGATAAGCCCATGGCCATTTTATCAATGGGGTCTAAATACAATCGGCCCATTGCCAACCAGTGTTGGCCAAAAGAAGCATGCCTTCGTAGCAGTAGACTACTTCACTAAATAGCCTGAGGCTGAAGGTGTTGCCAGAATAACAGAAAAGGCAACTTGGGATTTTGTGTGGAAAAACATCATTTGCTGGTTCGGGGTGCCAAAAGTCATCATTACTGACCACGGCAAGCAATTCGACAGTGCATACTTTCGAGGGAAATGTGCTGAGATTGGGATCGACCTTAGATTCTCATATATTGCTCATCCTCAAAGTAATGGCCAAGTTGAAAGGACTAACCAAATCATTTTGCAAGGCCTGAAAACCAAGCTAGAGGAAGTAGAGGGCCAGTGGCCATCAATTCTTCCCAAGGTGTTATGGGGTCAGCGGACCACCACCAGGTCGGCAACGGGAGAATCGTCTTTCAAGTTGACCTTCGGTACTCAAGCGGTGCTGCCAGTGGAGATCGGGTCTCCGACCAGTAGAACCCTCCACCATGATCCAGAAATAAACGGAGCACGGATCCATGAAGAGCTCGACCTCGCTGAAGAGCTCCGAGCTAAAACTCAAATTAGAATGCTGGCCAGCAAAGCTGCCATGCAAAGAGCCTTTGCCAAACAGGTCAAGCCTAAGCCTATTAAGGTTGGCGACCTCGTACTCAAAAAGGCCATCTTTTCGCTTCGCTCGGGTAACAAGCTCTCCCCAACCTGGGAGGGACCGTATGAAGTCGTGAGAGAAGTCCGACCTAGGACCTTCTACCTCCGCGACAAGAACGGAAAACTATTGAAGAATGCATGACACTCAGAACACTTGAAGCGGTATTTTGTCTGAAGCCGAAATCTCTTGTTATGGCACCGAGCCGAAATATTTTGTAACAGCCCCAAGCCGAAATCTCTTGTTAAGGCCCCGAGCCAAAACATTACTTGTAATCGGCCCCCGAGCCTAAGTACTTCGTATACAAATTCAATACAATGTATTTTGTAAATCAGTGCAATGCCCGACCCGGGCCCAAGCAACCAAACCAACACAATGCCCGACCCGGGCCCAAGTGCCTCTGCTACAAAGCTACTACCAACTCGGATTAATGCGGTGGCCACGCTTAATCACGAGCTAACGATCAAGTAAACTAGCTCAGACTATGTTCCAACTCGGGAATAATCAAAAACAATTTGATTAACTTTGCCAGTTCGGATTAAGGTCCAACTCGGTGTAATCCGGCTTCAGTCGGTATATTAGTTTGGATCTAAACTCGAACTCAACATTCGTCAATATTAGTTTGACCAATTTTAAATAGGACTGACGAGTCCAGGTCGGCGACGATTATATAGTTTCCCAGTTAACCATCTTGGATTAGGATGATAATTCATTAATCGCATCCAGCTTAGTTCTTTCTACTTAAGTTTTAAAGGTCCATTATATTGGCCCGACCCCACTTACTTAAGAAAAATTTATGAAGGGAAAGGTACACAAGTACGAACTGGAATAAAATGCAAAATATTAATTTCATTAGAATTGAAAAATAATTACAGAAGCCTGACCTGGGCAAGATTACAATGAGCCCAACATGGGCGAAACTACAAAAGCCTGACCCGGGCCGATTTATAAAATCTATTTTGGAGGAGCAGCGTTGGTTGCATCAGCCTCGTCCCTGACCTGGTCCATGCCTTCTTGGACAAATTTGATCACCTCTTTAGCTTGGGACGTCAGGTCGGCCGGAAGCTCAGGATTTCCCAGAACTCCGGTGGCGGAGCCTCCAAGATTTCAATATAGTCATTCTTGGTGGCAGAGAAAAAGGTCTTCGCTCTCTCTCGAGCTGCGACTTGACCCCAGAAGTAGAACTCCAGCTCGGCATACTTGGCCATGGCCCCACCTTCCGTGGCCAACCAGTCCACGGCCGCATCGCTGGACTTGAAAGCTTCCACTGCCTTCTCTCTTTCGGGGCCGACCCGGTCCACCAGATCCCGGAGCTTCGTCTCGACTTCACATTTATCCAGTTTATAGCGCTCAATATCCTTGGCCGCAGCTTCGCGTTGGGACTTCTTCGCATCAAGCTCCTTCTTTAGATAGTCGATCTTCGTCGTGTCCGCCTTGCGCCTCTGGGCAGCCTCCTCCCTCAGAGTCTCAAGCTCGGCTTGGGCATCTATATAACGCTGCTCGAGCTCGACGCAATGAGTCTGGGCCCTGACAAGAAAGCTAGTACCTGAAAGGATGTGGGACTCGGCCTGTGTACAAGAAAGCAAAACGATCAGCCGAGCTAAAAAACATAACCATATCCAAAGTCGTATAAGACTCACCGTAACTATGGCCATTCTCAAGTCGAGCGAGAACTGCTCTGTCGGGACCATCGCCAGCTTGGGGTCGCGGGCCACCTTGGTCACCTCCACAAACTCCTTGCTGGGAGAGCTCACCTCCGCGGCCTTACCTTTCCTGGAGTACTCGGCCCAAGGCCGCTTTTTACTCTCATGATGGGACGCTGAACGCTCCGGGATCGCCACTCCCAAGCTCAATCTCTTAGGCAAGGGAGACCCCGACGTCCCCTTGGAAGAGACCTCGGAGCCAACCTCCCGCACTTGGCCGCTGGGCCGCTGCCTCTGACCTTGAGCAGCACTTCCCAAGCCAGACCGAGCTGAAGCCTTATCGCTAGCCTCGTTCTTCTTTCTCACCTAGGCATACGCAAGTTTTCTCATATCCGCCATACCTGCAAAAGGTAAAGGAAAAAAATGAAAAAGAGCCGAAGGCCAACCTAAAAAGACTGGAAAACAGGAAAATTGGGAGGGCGAGCGGCGATCCTGCAAACTGACCCTCTTCTGAGCTAGACCCCGCGTCCCCTTCAGGCTCGAGAAGCAGGTTGGGATAATCCCTCTAGAGGTCGGGTTCCCTACCAAATAGCTTGGAATCCCAGATT
The DNA here is from genome assembly GCA_037974665.1 of Ehretia macrophylla. NCBI lineage: Eukaryota > Viridiplantae > Streptophyta > Magnoliopsida > Boraginales > Ehretiaceae > Ehretia > Ehretia macrophylla. The sequence continues at coordinate 32,188,489 of CM075773.1, read as the reverse complement.
CGCTCCCATTTGAACACACTGTCAATATTTATCAGCGTCCCGGGCGCGGGCCTGAGCACCGCGACTTCCACAAGTTCCTCCTCTGAGAGCTTGGGGTCATCATTGACGGTCTTCCTCAAACTTGGAATCCAGACCAACCTGCACCCAGAGTTCACAGCTGGCTCCACCCAATAGTAGTCATTATGTCAACCCTTGTTAGAAGAGTGCCACTTGGTGAATATGGAGTTGCCGACCCGAGCTGCGAAGTAGAACCACCCTGGCTACTTTGGGTTGGGTTTGCGCACAAAGAAATGCCTGAACCTGCTCAAGGTCGGCTCCACTTTCTTCTCAAGGCAGAACAAATAGAAGGCCACCATCACGGCCCACCCATTCGGCGACATCTGACCTGGGCTGAGTTCAAAGTAGTTCAAGATATTGACAACAAAATCAGGGAGGGGGAGCTGGATAACGTCGAATGCAAGGTCGTAGATGGTGAAGTGGTCGGCCGGAGGATAACAAGCCGATTCGTGCTGACCTGGAACCTTCAGCTTGTGATGACGATCCACTGACCAGTTCCTCAGCCTGGCGTTGGCCATTTGCACCGTGGAATGGCCCTCACGCTTGTAACAAGCGAACAGCTGCTCAATCCTCTTCCCCCGAGTTCAAGAAGCGCTGGCTGTGGCCGAGCTTCGAGGTCAAACAGCACTAACCGGGACTGCTTCGATCGGCTTGGCGGCAGAAACTCCAACTAGGTACTCTTGTGGCATCTCAACCCCCTCCAGTTGATTCAGCGGCTCCTCATCTTCCCTATCTTCCAAGTCTCCCAGGTCGGCCAAAGGATCCGCCTCAGCCTCCTCTTGCGCCAGTCTAACCCCGATAACTTGGCAATCATCATCGCTCTCCCCGGGCCAAGATTTTTGAGCTGATCCTTGAGCCGCACTAGTGCTCTCTCCACTTTGGTCTCTATTTGAGGTGGACTCCGAGCTCGACGGACTCTCATCCCTACCATAGGACCTCACCTCCATTGCCTGGGAATCTTCCGACTCCGACCTCCCATCATGTCTACAATTTAAATATAAATGTACAGGAATGACTAAAGGAAGTCGGGACGTACCTACTGCTCTTAGCTACGGAATGTGACCCGACCTAGCTGACTCATAGCTGAAAATCCCGAGAAGATTCTTTCTGAGCTAAATGTGTACGACTACTCTAGTATTCGACCTAAAACTCTTGAAAGTTGAAAGCGAAGTGTGAAATGAATCTTAGATGTCAAGGCCCTATTTATAGGCACTTCTGAAAATTGCCTTGGGAAGCCCAAACGTCGCGTCTTGTCAGAACCGCCAGGTGACGTGTCAGCCATCTGAAGGGCATGCACCGCTGGAGTGGCCATTCCTACTTTGTCGGGGTCGGGCACCTCCAGCTTGGGAAAAACTCCCAATTCTAGATCTTACCCCCTCGATCTGGACTTGGGGAGGAGGGGGGAATTGACGAGGGGTTCCCGAGCTGAGGTGAGTTACCCACGCCGAGCTGAGATGGGCTAATCAGAGCCGAGCCCAGCGCATTCAGCTAAATGCCCAACCTAGATGCTGACCCGACACCAGAAAACCCAGACCTCAGTGCCAGCTGTTCTAATGGGACATAAAGTTGCACCGCATTAAATGCTGTCATACCCGAATTTAGTATAAATAGAGTTCCACCCCCTTCATTTCAAAGGTAACTCGTCATTAAATGCTCTCAGCTACCTTTCCAGCTCGGACATACTAATCATTCACACGCCCGAGGGAAAAATCCGGGTCATCACCCCGCATTTTCCTACCCTTTCCTTGTGCAGGTTCAGTTGCCGACCTAAAAATTCAACTCGGAGGCCAACCTGAAAGTTCAACTCGGAGGGCAACCTGAAAGTTCAGCTCGGAGGCCAACCTAAAGTTCAGCTTGACAAAGCGTAGCCGTACAACCTCAGCTACAAGGATTTCCGACCTCGACAGGATGAATGGGAACTACATCACTCTTTACTAGAGTTAGTTTAAAAACATATAAAAATAAGTTGAATAGTCTGAGTTAAGGCAATATAGATTATAATTCTATCAGCCTGACTTTAATAAGTGGGACTCTTTGACTACCATAGCACCATTTTTAGACCTAGCAGCGGACAGGTCTACAATATTATCTTCATAATTAGTTAGATGAATGAATTCAATATACTATATTAAGTACAATAATTTATAAAAAGAAATGGGCGCGAAGAAACTTCTAAGATATATCCGGAACTTAATACATAGAGATAGGAAATTAAATAATATGTCATGTAATTGATACCCATATACAAAGCTGCGGTGTGTTAATCGTGAGATCAATGTTTCTCAATCAAGTTTTTACCACTAATAAAATGCCGTAGATCCCTATAAAAGACGATCAAGTTAGCTTTTGTGAACAACGTGAAACATTATCTTCCTTCAACCCTTTAAGCGAAATGCAACAAAATTAGAAATGGAAGGAAAATCCCATTTAGGATATCTTTTATCTGTTATTGGCTTTATCATATTATTTGGTTGTATTGTAATCTGATATGTATATCCAGAGTCCTAGTCAAAATGGCCAGCTCAATTGTTGTATTTAAATACTCTGTTGAATGAATCGAAAATGTATTATATTCAGCAAAGCAATCTTGCATATTAAGATTCTATATGGTACAACAACAACAATTCTAATAATCGATATTCTCAGAATGCAATGAATGAAGGAGTATCACAATTTCATTCTGGCTTCAAGTCATAGAGTAACACCAGGTAACCTAGCACACAAAGCGGTCAACCTCGAGTTCAGTGTCAATTGTGTGACAAGTTTGGGCACACCGCTAAAACTTGCCGAACTCGTTCGTTTGATCCTCAAGCTCATTTCGTTCAGAAGGGACAATCCTCGTCGTCCAGTCCTTGGGTCTTCGACTCAGGGGCCTCTCACCACATCTCTTTAGACTTTCAGAACATGAACCTTCAGTCCAAGTATTACGGCTCTGATGGTATTCTCATTGGTGATGGGTTAAACGTGCCTATCACCCATGTCGGTAACACCTCTCTAATTACTCATCCACATACCTTTTCTTTAAAAAATGTTCTTTGTGCACCTAGTATTCAAAAGAACCTATTGTTTGTGTCTCATTTCTGTAAACAAAACTCCACCTCTATTGAATTTTTCCCATCTGCTTTTCTTGTGAAGGATCTGAGCACGGGGGAAACGCTGGTTCAAGGCCGGAATAAAGGGAATCTGTACGAATGGCCTGACGTCTCCACAAAGCCTCAAGTTCTGTCGTTGTTCGTGTCTCTAGGGAACATTGGCACAACAGACTCGGGCATCCCAATCATCGTACTCTTAGTCATGTTATTCGAAATAATAGACTTCCAGTGTCTACGTCTAGTTTTCAAATTTGTAATGCATGCTCGTGTAATAAGAGCCATAGGCTAGCATTTAGAGAGTCAACTCTTGTAACTCGCCAACCTTTAGAAATTATATTTTCTGATATCTGGGGTCTGGCCCCAGTGCAATCTTTTGATAACTTCAAATATTACATTATTTTTGTTGATTATCATACTCGTTATGTGTGGTTATTCCCTTTGAAAAAAAAATCAGATACAACCTCAATCTTTCGAGAGTTCAAAGTCTTAGTTGAAAATTTTTTTAACACAACGATTCGTACTTTATATACTGATGGTGGTGGAGAATTTGAGGGACTTCGCCATTTTTCAAAAAAATGTGGGATTCAGCACTTGGTTAGTCCACCTTATACGCCTCAACATGTAGGTATTGCTGAACGTCGACATCGTACTATAGTTGAAATGGATCTAACCTTAATGTTTAAAGCCTCTCTCCCAACAAAATTCTGGTCTACAGCCTGTCAAGCAGCTGCCTATTTAACCAACTGTTTACCCTCTCATGGCTTGGCCAACAGATCGCCATTCCAACTATTGTTTGGAGACGCCCCAAATTATTCCACCCTTAAGATCTCTGGTTGTTTATGTTACCCGTGGCTTCGGCCTTACGCGAGTCATAAACTAGAGTTGAGGTCACGTCCCTGCATTTTCTTAGGTTACCCAACACAACACCATGCGTATAAGTGTTATGATCCCCAGAAAAATAAAACTTTCATTTCCCGTCATATACTCTTTTATGAAAATGAGTTTCCAGCTAAGACCTTGAACTTAGGCCCCCAACCTACTCCTGATCTTTTTACTTTACTCCACTCCTCATCGTCTAACATCTCTGACACCACACCCACTGATATGTTATGTCCAGTAGCTACTCTATCCATTCCACAGCCACCTATCACATCCCCTGCTTCTGTATCTTTCTCTCCGGCGCAGTCTTCAGGTCTGTCGCTATCGTGCACTCCTTCATCTCTAGTGATGACCAGCGACTCTTCCATTCCAGCTTCGAATCTGGTACGACCTTCATCTTCTTCTTCTCCATCACCCACTATTAATCCCCCTCGTCACTCAATGGTCACAAGGTCCCAGCGAGGTATTGTCAAACCCATACAGAAAATGTGCGTAACTGTTTCTTCAAAGTTACAGACTCTTGCAGAACCAACAACATATAAACAGGCCAGTAAAATTGCTGTGTGGCGTAGGGTAATGTGTGACGAGTTTGACACCTTAATCCGTAACGGCATTTGGGAGCTCATGCTCTCTTCGCAAGCACAGAATATAGTGGGTTGCAAATGGGTCTATCGGATCAAATGCAAATCGGATGGTTCAGTAGATCGTTTCAAAGCACTGTTGGTGGCGAAAGGATTTCATCAGCACCCGGGGATTGATTTTGATGCCACATTTAGTCCAGTAGTTCGCGCTACAACTGTCAGATTGATCTTATCCATTGCAGTTCATTTTGGTTGGGGAATCAGGCAATTGGACATTAATAATGCGTTTTTACAGGGAACTTTGGAGGAGGAGGTATATATGCACCAACCTACAGGGTTTGTTGACACTCACTACCCAGATCATGAATGCAAGCTCAAGAAGGCAATTTATGGCCTGCGACAAGCGCCTCGGGCATGGTACACAGAATTGAAAGGCTTTCTTTTAAGCATTGGCTTCCACAATTCCAAAGGTGATACTTCTCTATTTTCCCTTCGTGCACAAGGTGTAGTGGTTTTTTTGCTAGTTTACGTGGATGATATCATTGTCACTGGAAGTGATTTGCATACTGTTTCTGCTATTATTCACTCTCTTGCCAGTAAGTTTTCACCCAAAGACTTGGGTCGGTTGGACTATTTCTTGGGTGTTCAAGTTAGTCATTTGAAAGATGGACTATTTCTGTCTCAATCTAAGTATATTGCGGATTTATTGGCAAAAGTTAACATGTCTGATGCCAAGGGCGTAAGTACACCTATGTCTACTTTATGTGTGTTGAAGCTTAATGATGGGTCGAAACCCGCTGATGCTAAGCTATATAGAAGTGTAATTGGTGCTTTGCAGTACCTATCGTTTACTAGGCCAGATTTAGCATTTGTTGTCAACCGACTATCGCAATTCATGCACCAACCCACTGAGACACATTGGATAGCAGTCAAGAGAATATTGCGCTACCTGAAGGAAACTCTGTCTCATGGCCTCTTCATTCGCAAGACTGATGCATTAAATTTGCATGCTTTTTCGGATGTTGATTGGGCAGGAAACTTGGATGATAGAAGTTCAACCTCGGCATATGTGGTGTTTCTTGGCAACAATCTGATTAGTTGGGCTTCTCGCAAGCAGAAATCAATTGCTCGCTCCTCTACCAAGGCGGAATATAGGGCGGTTGCTGCAGCAACGGCTGAAATAAATTGGCTGCAAAATCTCTTGGATGAGCTTCAAGTGTCGTTACCTGCTACACCAAAAATATATTGTAACAATGTGGGAGCCACCTACCTATGTGTAAACCCAATGTTTCACTCGCTCATGAAACACATCGCCATTGACTTTTACTTTGTTCGTGATCAGGTGGCAAACAAAACGCTTTGGGTCTCTCATGTTCACTCGGCTAATCAGGTAGTTGATTCATTGACCAAACCATTGTCCCGGGTGCAGTTCCTCCATCAAAAGGTCAAGCTAGCTGTCATTCCTCGACCGTCTAGCTTGAGGGGGCATATTAGAGATAAAATCGAATGCAACAGTTAATATCATTTAGGATATCTTTTATCTGTTATTGGCTTTATCATATTATTTGGTTGTATTGTAATCTGATATGTATATCCAGAGTCCTGGTCGAAATGGCCAGCTCAATTTTTGTATTTAAATACTCTGTTGAATGAATCGAAAATGTATTATATTCAGCAAAGCAATCTTGCATATTAAGATTCTATACTATTATCTCCACCTCTAAGAACTACGAGATCATCCTAAAGACGCCTTCAGCATCCAAGGGTCATAGAGCGGTCATAAAACCCTACTTTTTTTTATTTGTAAAAATAAAACCCTATTCAATAAGTAAAATGCATAACTTTTGCTAGGATGAATATTTATTTGTCCAATTAATAAAATTTTGGATAGAGCGGTCGGATAACAACTCATATTGAAAATAAATTCTAAAGTCAAATTGTTGTCCTTCGATCTTGAATAAAATTAAACTTAATTTCTAATCTAAAACATATATTGCACATCGTTAGAAAAAGTAAATTTAAAGCGATTCTGACTAAGTGATATTCTCGTTATATAAAGAATAGTGTTGAGATTGTCTACCATGATGATTAAGTTATCACATTATCTAAATACATTTTTATTGAATTTTATAGTTGACGTACGTAATTTTACAAATAATTGCCAATAAGCTTTGAATTCATAACCTTTTTAAACTTAAGTTCTCATACTGTATTAAGTTAGAGCATTATTAAAAAGTTTAAATTTATAGATGGGATGATGAATGGTTTTATTATTTATTATATTTATTTATTGTGTTTAACAATGATCCACATATTACTAGACCTTTGGTCCGGTGGTATGCTCCTTGCTGTGAAGTATAAGAGGTTTTGATATTAATTCTCGTAAGTAGCATTTTTTAAAATGTTTTACACTGTTTAAATCACCCTTAAATCGAAAAAAAAACCAATGACACACACGGGCGTGTCCATCGGTACTAGTAAGCTTGTCTCTTAACAAGAAAAAAATTCAATTATATTGTTACATGCGTAACATCCATAAAACCCCCCTTGAGCACACCCTCACATGCACTTGTTTAACACCTATATTAATTATCACAAGAACACTGTTTTGCAGAAAAGAGCCATTTCACATTGGAAGCCAATTTCTTGTAGAAGGCCTTATTTCTCAATGATACCAAATAGACTTCAAAGAGAGTCGATCATTAATTCTCGTAACATTGTCTGTAACATAAGTTTCGTGTACCGTACTATTTTTATAGTAAATCATGGGAAATTACATGGACACATGCATACAAAGGCCAGAAGAAGAGAAAAAGCAACAACAGGAGAATTAAACCTCGAAGGATTGCAGAAGGATGATCAAAATAGTTGTACGAGGATAAAGATTGTGTTGACAAAGGTGGAGCTAGAGTGGTTGTTGTTTCAGCTCAAGGATAAAGAAGGAAAAACTTTAGAGGATGTGTTGGGAGAAATCGAGAGGTCAGGCATGTTAGTGAATAATTCATAGTTATCAACTTTATCTAATTTCAAGTTTTGTTACATGTTGTTATCTTATCATACTTTTCAAACTTTATGTAATCCTTTGTATCCTAGGAGTCTATGTCTAGTTGGCTAACTCCAAAACATGTGTATTTATACTTGAGTGTACATTGAATCACAATGAGAAGCCTTTGCAAACATCTATCATGTTTTACTTCTCTACATGGTATTGAACCATATCTGCCTTAACAATCATATCGATCCGTCCAGTTTTTTTTTTTAGTGTCCTAAACTCTTCACATTATTGCTTCTGCTTCAGCCACTACTACTACTTCTGCCGCACCATCTTCAGTTTCTCTTGGTGGTGCTTCTTCCATAACGAACATTGTGGCCATTAACGTTGCTGTACAGCTTCCTTTGAAACTTACTGGCAGTAACTACCCTACCTAGCGCACCCAATTTCACACTCTCCTCTATGGCTATGACTTGATGGGGTACATTAATGGTACCACTCCATGTCCTGTTGCGACTATCACTATTGTCGATACTGCCTCACCGAATCCTGAGTACAAGCTTTGGATACGACAAGATAGTCTTTTACGCCACGCGATTCTCGTATCTGTTGATGCTACTATTGCTCCTCTGGTCATTATGACCACCACCGCAAAACAGGCTTGGGACAAGCTCAGTAGTTCTTATGCCAATGCTTCGAAATCTCGCATCTATGGCCTCCGTAATAAGCTGTTGCATATGTCAAAAGAAAACAACTCAGTTGCTGAATATCTTCGCAACATCAAAACTATTGCAGATGACCTTGCTCTAGCGGGCTCGCATGTGGCTAATGAAAAGTTAGTGGTTGTGGTTCTTTCGGGTTTAGGTGATGATTACAAGGAGCTGAGTGCAGCGATACGTGCTCGAGATACTGATATTTTCTTTGAAGATTTATTTGATAAACTCCTCAATCATGAATCATTTCTTAAACGTGAGGAGCAACACCGGGGCTCTTCTCCTATAACTGCTCATTTTACTCAAAAAAACAACAATAAATGCAAGGGAAATGGGGGCGATATTAAGAAAGGACAATCCTACAACAACAACAATTCATCTGCTCGTTTTTCATCCAACTCTCAATCACTTGGTGCCACTTCTCGCTCCTCCAACGAGAATTAGCGCCAGGGGTCCTCAAATCAACAACCTCACATGCATTGTCAGCTGTGTGACAAGTTTGGTCATGTAGCGAAGTTTTGCCGATCGCATCCTGTTCCCTATTTTGATCCACAAGCCCACTATGTTACTAAAGGTTCAGTACCACAGTCTACTGGTTGGGTTCTTGATTCAGGGGCGTCTTATCACATTGCCTCAGATTTCCAGAACATGAATATCAATACTGACTATGCTGGCTCCGACGGCATTCTTATTGGAGATGGGTCTGATATCCCTATTTCTCACATTGGTAACACCACACTAGTCACTCCCTCGAAAACTTTTGCCTTAAATAATGTTCTTTGTGCACCTGCCATCCACAAAAATTTGTTATCTGTTTCACAATTTTGTAAGCAAAATCTAACATCCATTGAATTTTTTCCTGATTCTTTTCTTGTGAAAGACCTGAACACGGGGGCGTCACTGGTCAAAGGCCAAAGTAAAGGAAACCTGTATGAGTGGCCTTGCTTGCCGACTTCACCAAAGGCTTTCTCTACAGTTCGTACGTCGCGTGCGCAATGGCACTATCGCTTAGGTCACCCAAATCATCGAACCCTCAGTACTATCATCGCTACAAATAAATTGCCAGTTTCGAGTTCCAATTTTGATTTTTGTAATGATTGTTTATGTCACAAGAGTCATCGACTAGTTTTCGGTGACACCACTCTTGTAGCAAATAAACCTCTAGAAGTAGTATTTTCAGATGTTTGGGGTCCTGCCCCGGTCCAATATTTCGATGGTTTTCAATACTATTTCATTTTTATTGATTTCCATACTATATATGTGTGGTTATATCCTCTCAAAAAGAAATCTGACACTGTTAATGTTTTCATGACCTTTCGAGCCTTAGTTGAAAATTTTTTTAACACCCCAATCATCACTCTTTTTACTGATGGTAGTGGTGAGTACGTAGGACTTAATTCATTTTTAAAACAACATGGCATTCAACATCTAGTTTCACCCCCTCATACACCTCAACACATGGGTATTGTTGAAAGGCGCCACCGCCATATTTTAGAAACTGCCCGAACCTTATTATCTAAAGCGTCTCTACCCAATATCTTTTGGTCATCGCGTGTCAAGCAGCTACATTTCTTATTTACCGGCTACCAACTGATGGCTTGGGGAAATATTGTCCTTTTGAAATGTTGTTCGAAACACCCCCAAATTATCGTACACTACGGGTATTTGGCTGCTTGTGTTACCCTTGGTTGAAGCCATATGCGCAACATAAGATGGATAAAAATCTTGTCCATGTATTTTTGTTGGATATTCTACTGTGCACCATGCTTTAAATGCTATGATCCTACATCTAATAAAATCTTCATTTCTCGTGATGTTATTTTTGTGGAGCATGTCTTTCCAGCTCAATCAAAATCCTTAGGTCCTACATTTAATCCTAACACCACACAATCACCTACTGCTACTCCTTTATCATCCGCTGCACATAATCTTCCGCCCACTCATGATGTTGTCTCTTATGATATTCCTTCCCCTCCGCTTCAGCTCTCCTACATAGGTACAGATGTTGTGCCAACTCAAGTCATAGGTCACGCGGTTCTGCCATCTGTTTTGCGATCGTCGACTGCTCTATCTCAAGTTCCACCTTCGGGTTCCTTGCCTTCGGTTATGCCCAGTTTGCCCTCTGGTTTAGTTCCTGAGCAGGTATCCTCTGATTCCATCTCTCAATCCTCTATTTCTCACCACCATATGGTAACATATTCGAAAATGGGTATCACCAAACCAGTTAACAAAATGTGTTTAATGTCTAAGTCTGAAATGCAGCCTCTCACAAAACCCTCAACATATACTCAGGCCAGTAAATCTCCACTATGGCGTGAGGCCATATGCCAAGAATTTGATGCTCTACTAAAAAATGGTACATGGGAATTGGTTCCTTCTCCGTCATCTCATAATGTAATAGGTTGTAAGTGGGTATATCGTATTAAAAGGAAATCTAATGGAAGTGTGGAGCGTTACAAGGCGCGATTAATAGAAAAGGGTTTTCAGCAACGCCCTGGTGTTGATTTTAGTTCTACATTCAGTCCTGTTGTGCGTCCTACAATAGTTCGACTAGTATTATCTGTGGCGGTTCACTATGGCTGGGATGTGTGCCAACTAGATATTAACAATGCTTTCTTGCAAGGGACATTAAAAGATGAGGTGTACATGCAACAACCACCCGGATTCTATGACCCTACTTTCCCAAATTATGTCTGCAAACTAAAAAAAGCTATATATGGTCTTCGACAAGCACCACGGGCTTGGTATAATGAGTTCCGTGATTTTTTGATCTCAATTGGTTTTCTGAATTCTCGAAGTGATGCCTCTCAATTCACATATCACACGTAAACAACCACTTTGTTTCTTTTTGTATATGTCGACGACATACTTGTGACTGGTAACTCTAGCTTTGCTATTGCTAATTTCATCCAATGCCTTGCTCACAGATTTTCATTAAAAGATCTTGGTCGACTGGATTATTTTTTGGGTGTGGAGGTTCAATATGTCAGCAATGGGTTGGTTCTCTCACAGTTGAAGTACATCTTTGATCTTCTTGCTAAAACCAATACGCTTGATACCAAAGGAGTTGCAACGCCTATCTCTACTTCTATAACACTACAACTGCAAGATGGTTCTCCTCCAACTGATGCGAAACAATACAGAGGTGTAATTGGGGCTCTCCAGTATCTCTCATTCACTCGCCCCGATATTGCATTTGCTGTGAATCGTTTGTCTCAGTTTATGCATAAGCCCACAATTAATCACTGGACTGCAGCCAAGCGTGTGCTACACTATCTCAAACAAACACTTCATCAAGGTCTTTTCATTCGCAAAGGGTCTACTCTTACTCTCACCGCCTTTTCCGATGCGGACTGGGCTGGTAATATTGATGACAAGAGCTCAACATCTGCTTATGTAGTTTTTCTTGGCAATAATCCAATAAGTTGGTCCTCTCGGAAGCAAAGGACAGTAGCTCGGTCCTCTACTGAGGCTGAGTATCAGGTTGTTGCTACAACAACTGCGGAGATTAATTGGCTACAAAATATTCTTGCTGAACTTCGCCTTCCGTTAAAGATTGTGCCTACAATCTACTGTGATAATGTGGGTGCAACATATCTTTGTGCTAATCTGGTGTTTCATTCCAGAATGAAACACATAGCTATAGATTTTCATTTTGTCCTTGATCAGGTGGCCAATCAATGGATTAAGGTTTCTCATGTGCACTCTGCTGACCAAGTCGCTGATTCTCTCACAAAGCCTCTACCACGCTTGCAATTCAACCGACAGAAACTCAAGCTGGTTGTTCTTGATAGACCGTCCAGCTTGCGGGGGCGTGTTAGCGAATAATTCATAGTTATCAACTGAATCTAATTTCAAGTTTTGTTACCTGTTGTTATCTTATCATACTTTTCAATCTTTATGTAATCCTTTGTATCCTAGGAGTCTATGTCTAGTTAGCTAACTCTAAAACATATGTATTTATATCTGAGTGTACATTGAATCACAGTGAGAAGCCTTTGCAAACATCTATCGTGTTTTACTTCTCTACAAGGCAGAGGAAAATTAAAAGCAGCTGGTGGATGTGGATGGAAGCCTTCTTTAGAGAGTATCACCGAGAGCCCTGAAGTGCAAGAGATGGACAGATGACTTCTTCTAAGAGTTGTCTTTATATGTAGCTTCTATTTTCGTTCAAAACATCAGTCGTTTTGAAGAGTATTTCGTTCTTGGACGTCATAGCCACCTTCTTTCTCTTTTTTTTTTTTTTGCTCCTTTACAGCCAGCTTGTTTGGATATAGTGATTTGGGTGGTAGTGTACCAAGTTTTTTCTACATGGTCAGGACCCATGCTTGTAATTATTTGCTTTGCACCTGATGCCTTTGAAAGTGGTTGAGGTAGAAGTTACTACTTGGTGTTTTTGGAGCAATCAATCTTCTTGCTTTTTAGCTTTTTCTATTTTATGTAATTGATGTCCCACATTGGTAATCAAAATTTTTCATTGTCAACTTACAATCTCATTAAAAATTTAATGTATTAGAGAAAGATTAATTACTTTATTTATGTATTATTTTTAACATATTTTTTCACATACAATCAAATTCAATCTACTCATGAACATATTATTTTAATTAAACATATAGTGACAAGTTTACTTTATTATTTATTATCTTCAACATTCATATTTTTTTTTTGCTTTTTCATTAACCAATTAACTTGAGTTCGTCCAACTTTTAAGCCTAATATTTCAAACTTGAGGGATATATTTCGTTAGTCACTTAATTCTCAAGCTTATGTTGGCATTTCCATGGTCAGGCTTTCCACAAATTGGTGCTGAGAAAAAGGAACAGAGAATTGAAACTAGCTAGTGATGCGATTGTTAATTATTGCTATAATAGTTATTTATATGGACCGTTTGTTGCTTATTTTAGGCTCACGTTAAAAAAGGTACATTTTTTAACTCATAATTTTGCCTTAAGGGGTATAATCTAAATTAATGAAGCGCAAAATCTATTAAAATCGATCTGTTAATTGATTCGAATCCAAGATCGGAGCAGATATTTTCTTGTACAATTTTGTTGTCAAGGAAAAGTAAGATTGATACTGTGCTTTAATGCCTAAGTTACTAACATTTTCATACAGCAGTCAACATGAACCAACATGAAGAGGACAGATTGATCATTCATTTTCTTTTACTTTTCTTTCCTTGAAAGGTATATATTTATAGCGAAAGCCGACCCATAACCAGGAATTTATGGTATTTATTTCATTATCAAGGTGGTTTTATGTTTATGTCTACAACACGTAACAAATTTATTTTGATTTAAGAGAGGCCTAATCGTATACTCAAAGATGTCATCCATGAGAATTGATCTCACAATTATCTTTTACACTAACTTGCAACGAGGAGCATACTACTAGATCAAATGCATGTTAATGCGTAACAATTTTATAAAGTCATAATAGAGTGAATAATTATAAATCAATTTGTAATTTCTTTAAAGTCATTTTTTATTGATGGTTCTTTTGTCTGTCTTCTAAAGTTGCCAAAGCCAAATGGAATAATATGAAACTCTCGTACCCAAGCTTCAAATTGACAAAAGGATAACTTGTTTTTTGTTATACTCCATGCTATTAATAGAATCTTGATTATGTTTATACGTAATGGGAAAATTTTTACACTTACACAAACTAGTAAAGACTAACAAATGAGATTGAAATACTCGGACGAGATTTCATAGACATAGAACTAACAAAAATAACGATTCTTGATAGAATTTAATGGTGTTAATCAAATCTATATGACCGATCCCGTAATAGTTTCCCCCCTTTTGATAAATATACTTTCAACTATTCCAACAGAAAAGGATCGGACAAGTCTCTTCTCAAAACGTTCCACCACCGAATACTATATCACCTTAGACTATAAACAATAATATCTATTTGATGTTATATTACAACCAATATTAATAAACAACAGAAGCTGAAAGCTCTCGCTAAACACGAAATTTTACGAAAGGTCGATCTATTTCGAAAAATATTAGTGAACCGTGATGATTGAAAATTTAGGCTACAACTTCTCTGAAGCTCTTAATTTACTCTTCGGGAATGCTTTGAAGCAAGCAATCACTGTTGTTGCTTGGAGAAATAACACTCACACGATGACTTGGTACTTTGATGAGCTCCTGAGCCACATCTTTGAATTCAAGAAATCTTCCAGCTTTGCATTTCGATAGCAGTTGTGCAGCTTCTTCTTTTTTCATCAAAATTTTGACTTTCAGCCTACTGTTGTCTGTAACATAACCATTAATCGCTATGTTACGTTGAGCTGAATTAGGTTTTTCCAGTGTTCTCGTTGAAACACGTGGCAGTACTCCTTGCTTATCGCATTTTGGGTCAAAACCATTCTCATTTCCTTCTTTGCGAAGTAAGGTTTCTGATTCGAACTTCACTCTTTTCTTTTGCTTGACAGAATTAGCTGTAGGCTTGATCTTATCCAACTCATGATCAGTGAATACGCAGTCTTGAACCTTTGATTTCTTTGCTTTGTTTTTTCCACCAAAGCTCTTCAAGAAGCCTAACATTTTGCCCATATTAATTTAGCTCGTGCAAGCACAGAATGGTTTTATTTGTTTTCTTTTTTGCAGTAAGGTGCTTGTGGATATACCGGGGGGGGGGGGGGAGGGGTGTGGGGTGGGGTTCGGATTTGTGACTTACAAGGGATTTGATGTACGGAATTCTTGCTATTAAGTGCAATCCCAAAGAAGGTTCCGAGGGAACTACTTTGAGGTTTGTGATTGATAACTATGTAAATGAAGGGATGTTGAAGAAGTGTGTATTTTGAAGATAATTCGATGCACAAATTTCTTGTTATGTGTAAGTTAAAGAAGGGTTGGAAGGACCAAATTTGTGACTTAGGACTATGTAAAATAAAGGGATGCTGAGCTTCAAGAATGTTACATAGAGGTGGTATGGTATGGTGGGACTATTGCATGGAGTGGTCAGTGGAGTACAATTTGGGTTGAGGTATTGAATCAGTCCAACACCTATGGATTATTGACGAATTATTGAAGTCTTGCACATTTCATTTCAATTTTAAGTCAGAAGTCAACACTCAAAACTTTTTCTTTTTGTTTTTTTGTTAACAAGAGAATTTATATTATAGGTTAAATAAAAGGGCCCGAAAAAATATGCTTAGGCTCAAGAAACAGTACAACAAGAAGTTCAAATCAAGTATTATTATCAAGAAAAATAAAACATAGCCTCAAACCACATCAAACCAAAAGCACGAAACTTGATCTTCAATAACCACAGTTAAATATGGGGTAGAGACATAGCCTGTACCAAGTCAAATAATACCCACTGAAATTGTCAGCGAAACGGTTAGAGCTCACTAATCACGAGCGATGAAAACACATATAAGGAGACGTGCAACTCCTTTGGAAGCAACCCTAATATTTAACCACTCCAATTTTACTGGTACTTGACGAGGACTACAACCATTACACAAAACTGAAAAGTGCAAATGGCGTCCACGATTGCTAGTGCTAGAATTTCAATTGCACTATCTTCTGAAAAAAAGTAGAGGCAAAAATAAAACTACAGGTCCTTTCTTTCATTTCTAGCTCATTATTAATCACCAGATTATGGAGAAAAATCAAACTTATAAAAAGTAGCCGGCCCTGTGATCACGTAACTTCTCCATCAGTATGAGAGTTTTTTCTGCCTAAGCCCAGATTCATTTTGTTTGGGAGCTCTTCGAGCTCACCTCCAAGGCTTCAAACATTAGATACTAGATCTCATTCAGAGAAGGCACGATCTTAGTTAGTCAGACACAAATTTTATTGGGGTTGGTCCTAAGAAAATTAGTTTTTTAGCTGATTCAAATCACAAACGTGAGTTAAGTCTCTTGCTCTCGTTCTATACTTGTGCAAGATATAATATGAAAGTGATTATAAATTAATATTGCGAGTCTAATATATAATTCATGATTAACAATTTTGCTTCAAAAGACTTATAAAAGCCCATAACAATTATTTATACTTACGACATTAATCTTGTTTGCATACTCAAAAATTTAGACCAGCCTTAACAATTTTAAGAAATTGAATTAACAAAATTATAATGTCAGTCGTGGACTTCTTGTATGATGATAGTATCAAAGCTTGAAAACTTATGGTGCTTGCCATTTTCAAGTTCTCCAAAGACTTGAAAATATACTATTAATGAACAGACTTTGTCTGTAAGAGACGTTCATCTGTCATAAACACCAAGACTTACTTGTTGCATCAAAAATGAGCACTCGCACAATAATCTCGAAACTTACTGAAAGATACCTCGTGACTTTAATTAAAAATAATTCTCCAAAGACTTGGTCTGAGAAAATGACTTGTCCCCACTATTAAGTAGACCACTGATATAGTATTACGCGCTTTGGACTATTTTGTATACTTTAATTACTTATAGTCAACATTATTAAAAACAAATTAATTATGTAATTGATGGAACTCTATTGTGTTGCAGTACAGTCAACATCAGTTTGAGCCCCTTGTGTCGTCTACTGATTAGGAGTTTCTTGGAATGAGCAGAGAAGAATTAGCTTATTTAGATACTTATCCCAAAATTAGCATCAACCAGGAAGAAAATTAAGGCCACTCAAGTTCAAACTTCTTTTGGATAGTTTGATACACGAAATTTTTATTTAATGTAAAAACTACAAAATTAAAAGATCACTTGTAATTAAATCATTCAAGAAAAGTTTACGAGAAAACTTTAGAGTTTTTTTTTTTTTTTTTTTGGTTCTTTTTTTAAGTTTTTCGGCTCTAATATATATGTAGAAGTACTAGGGACCATATTCACATGGCATTTCAAACCATATTGAGGAGAAGATGCACACATCACACTATGTGAAGTTCACACAATACATAATATACAGGGAAAGCTAATATGTTTATCTTGCTTATGAGTCCAGCCTAGCTAGTTGGGTTGGATAGAAGCCTGATAAGGCTTTATTAATCCCAAATAAAGGTTTTCTTAAGAGATGTTTAATTGAACTATCTACCATGGGATGGGCTGAACCAACTTATTTTTTTGTAATTAATGTATTTTGAATATATAATAATATAGAAACACCAATATATGAACTTATTTTAAAACAAAAAAAAAAATTTAGCTATTAGCGAGACAGTACACAAGTTAATTAATAACATTAACAATTAACATAAATAATAAATCAATACATAACAAACTACAAGTTAGTAAGACACGAGTACATTAGTGATATAAATATAAAAATAAAATATTATATAAACGCTTGAAGAAAGTTAGTGCAAAAGTTCTCCATTATGTTATGCTCTTTGTATGGATGTTGGGCCTGTTGACAGTGACGGTGGTTAAATAACCACGTTAGAATTAAAATAGGTTGTACATTTGGGTATTGAGATACATATCTTAATTCTAAATTTACGTCGAAATATGAATTAACATTGATAATAGTTCCAAATTAAGTACCTCTATTCTTCAAAGTATGTAAAATAATTTCAAACCTCTGACGAATGTAATTGTTATGAAAGATTTTAGTCTCCTATAGACATAGTTATATATAATGTTGTAAATTTATAGTAAAATAAAGTTAAATATACTAAGTAACTAAAGCACTGTGTCACTAAGTATTTATAAGAAAAATTATATGTATGATTATAAAAATTGTAAAAAAAAAAATTATATCTAGAATCTTTTTAAAAAATAATATGAAGGGACTTAAAGTTATAAGTTGTAAACATGCAATATCATAATAAAAGATTTGATAATGAGTCATTTAATATCAACTTAATAAATAAATTTATTACTTGTTATTATTAGTTTGTTAAAAGAAAAAATAATTATTACGACTTACTAGTTTGTTTCAAAAAAATAAAAATAGTTACAACGATTTACATTGTATGTATAATATTTTAATTTTTTTTAATAAGTAAACTCAAATTGTATTTAATATGTAATGGCCCGAGTTAAGCTCAAGATGGACCTATACTCGGCTCAAGTTGGATCTCAAACTGGGCTAGACTCATAGGTTGGATTGTGCTAAACTTGGACTCAAATATTCGAGTTAAGCACACTTTCAACTGAATTGACCACTCCAAATGTCCCCTCAAGCTCTATCCGGATCCGTCCTCGACTAAATTTACTTTTTCCAAAATATACTTTCTCTCTCTACATATATGGAAATACACACATATATATAGTGCATGCTATACATATATACATTGATAAATTTATTGATTGATCATACTCGGTGGAAGCATAACCGTCAACTTTCCGGTGAATTAACCGGCCGGAACTGTTAGTTTCCGATTAGTTTTTAACCGGCGGCGTGTGTTGAAATTTACCAGGTTTTTGTTGTCGAGCTGGAAAATTGAAGGAGCTAGGGTTTCGAGTTTGTTGAAAAAATATTATTTTTTTAAATTAAAGAACCGCCAAATTGTTGCTGAATAAGCCGGCCGGAACGGTTAATTTCCGATTAGCATTTCTTAGGCGGCGCTAAAAAATTGAAAATGCTAGGGTTTTGAGTTTTCTGAAAAAAATAGTTTTTTTTGTTAATTTGTTTTTTGGTGAGTTTTCGAAGCAATGACGAGAAGTTCGAGGCACAAATCGCATAAACAGAGCAGCAAACATAGTTCAAAGGGGGGAAAAGAGTATTCGGATTCGGAAGGTGAGGATGTGAAGATGAAGGGGAGGGAGAGGGGAGGGGAAAAGGAGGGGAGCAATTTGGTTAGGGTTTTGAAGGATTCAGGGGGAGGAGAGAAGCGAAAACTTGTGTCGCAGTGGAAGGACGGGGGTAAGGAAGGGAAAGATGTGTCTGGTCATGGCAATAGGGATGTTGGGGAAGAGTATGTGTCGTTTAAGAGGCGTAAGGAGAGGGCGGATACGAGTGGTGGTGGGGATAGATGGAATGGGGGTAGAGATGAGAGAGGGGAAAATGGGGAGGTGGAGAAGAGTTCGAAATCGAAGGAGAAGGGCTCGGGTGAGTCGAAGAGTAGGAGTAGTAGAAGGCATGAGAGTGGAGGGGAAAGGAAGGAGGAGAATGTGGTGATGGTGGAGAAAGAGGAGAGTAAAAGTGGGAGTAGGAGTGAGTCAAAGAGGAAGTCTGAGAAGGAATCAAGAGAAAAGGAGCGTGGGTCGGAAAGGGAAAAGAAGGGCCTGGCTAGTAAACGTGATTCTGAGGCTTATGCAGTGGATGGGGATGTGACAAAGAAGCAAACCACGCAATCTGAGGGTGTTGCTGAAGATAGAAAGGGTAAAAGAAGCAGAAATAATACTGGTAAGGTAACTTATCATTGTGGTATAGATGATTAATATTTTCGTTTTTGTTGTGTAAAAGATGTACCTTTATGTTTATTCTTTTGGTTTTATGCATTTGTAGATAGAGAGTTAGATCATTTACTTAGCTTTCAATTCAATGCCAAAAAAAACTTGACAGATGGAAAACAGTGATAATTTTGGTAATGATCTATCAGCATTTCTAGGAAGAACCTCTTAGAACATCAATAAGATGACTGTTTAAATTTAGGATGTTGAGTTTGTCCTAGGGCAGTGAAGGGAATGAAGTAGTTGTCTCATTATGATTGTTAGGTTTCATAATATGGTTAGTTCTTATAGTGTCTTTTGAATTCAAGTTGTGCATTGGGAATGTATTGACAATTGGATTTTTTTAATGTTTTCACATGGTCTTAGGCTTTTTTACTGGAAAAAAGATTGACCAGAGACATAGTGGTGGATATTCAATGTGCAATTTGATCAAACAGTTTTTTGACAGATAGTGTTGCAAAGTTGACATTTCATTTTCACTGTCGACAGGATGTGTTATTCGCATGGGTTGTGAGTTTTATTCTAGAAATATGCTTGCTAAAGACAGAATTAGTGCTTTTCTTTTTCTTTTTTTTTTGGGTGGGGGTGGGGGTGGGGGTGGGGGTGGGGGGTTGCGTGGCTGCAATTAACTGTGTACAGGCAGCTGATGTCAAAACTCTTTACTGTAAGAGATGCTGCATAAAGTTATGGGATTAAGTGACATACTCTGCTCCTTGGTTTGAACTTCTTTGCTGTCTGCTTGGTTGACTCTCATCTGCTACATGAAGCTTTTATATCGGAATTCTGACTCTATATCGTTAACCCTTTTTATGAACTTAAGGGAGTGTCTTTTATAGAAATTGAATGGCAATAGCAATATGTCAAATATAAAAAAATCGTTGAGTATGGAAGCTTTCTTCTGCAGGCTAAACTTTTATTGCACCTATGATTTTCTTGTTGAGATTTAAGAAAAAAGGACTTCTATATTTGGGCAATTAAGGCGGTCTTAACGGGTGGTAGTTGCTATATTAGCAATTTCATTGTAGTTTAGTACAATGTCTTCCTACATACACCTATGTCTTTCTTTATCTTTCATATTTTAAGAGGATATAATGATTACGGTAATTGTGATATAGTTTATCTTACAGTTATTATTTTACAGGATTTTTAGTTTATCTTACAGGATTTTGAGGTATCTTGCATACATTATTTTTGGGGCTGTTAGGCTTTGGATTCTATTCCAAGTTTCGGATTAATATTGGACATCAGCAATTATAAGATTTGTACTGTGCTAGATCTTGAGTGTTATAGTTTGATTGTTTCTGGCAGTTGTTTAGGTTGTGTCCTGTATATCTGAATTTTATTTTGCTGCTTATTTTATGACTTAAAACTTTAACCAGAAATCACTGGGTAGCTTATGTTATTGAATTTTCATTTTCTTTTGGTTGCAGAATGGTCTATTTTGCAGGATGAATCACAAAATCCTGAGTTGGAGAAGGTATCTGAGAAGAGAGTACGAAAGAGAAGAGAAGGCAGCAGTAATGGAGACAAATATCAAGATGATTTTAGAGATAGTGATGAAAGACGATTGTCTTCAAGGGGTGCCCATGCTAAGGAAGGAAGATACATAGATCAAAAGCGCAAGGAAGGAAACTATGGTGATAAATATCAGGAAGAGGGTGGCAAAGATGATGGGCACAGGGACAACAAATATCGAGAAGACACTGACAGATACAATAGGCACCAGGATGACAAGTACTGGGATGATGGTGATAGAGACAGTAGAAGGAGGGATGATAAATACCGTGATGATGGTGATAGAGACAGCAGGAGGAGGGAGGATAAGTATCGTGAAGATGGTGACAGAGATAAGAGACACAGAAATGATAAATATCAAGATGGAGAAAGAGATGGTCGACACCGAGATGATAAATATCGAGAGGATGGCGAGAGAGAAAACAGACGCAGGGATGAGAAATACAGGGAAGATGGTGATAAAGATACTAGATATAGTGATGCAAGGTATCACGAGGAAGCAGATAGAGATGGTAGACTCAAGGATGAGAAGTATAGAGAAGATAATGACAGAGATAACAGGCATAAGGAAGACAAGCATCGAGATGATTATGAAAGAGAGAGTAGACATCAGGATGGCAGACAGGTTGATGAACTTGATAGAGAGAAGAGAATTAGGGAGTCAAGATATAGGGAGGACCATGCTTCAAGAAATCGCTCTGGTGATAAATCTGATACTAAGCACTTGAAGGATGAGACCCATGCAGCAGATCTTCATTCCCGAAAGTCAAGCATGTTTGATGAGACAGCTGGTTATGATGACCGAATGACTAGGTATAAAGATGATCAGGGAAGGAGGAAGACCTCTGATAAAGAGGATCAGAGTGATCTGAGATCCAGAAGTACTAAAGATCAGTTGTCAGAGGTGGAAAAGAGATCTCCAAGTACTGGTAGAGTAGACTTAGTCACTGACCAAGGTAGGTGCACATCAAGGACCGAGATCGAACTTACTGCTGCCCACATTAGATGGCGAAGTTCTCCAAGTTTGAGTACAAGAGATCATTACAGGTTAGTTTGAACATATTTTTATGTTGTTCATAGATATATTAGTCGTTAATTTAGTGTTCCAGATACAGTTTGATCTGACGGTATAAAGTATGCTGAGATTTGATTTGAATAGAACCAATAATGGATTTTGGCAACTGAGTCATAGCAACACAAATTCATGGGACATCAGATCTTGCTAAGTTTGGTTGAAAAACTCCCATAAAGATGCATCCACAACCATCAATGAAAACGTTATTCAACTTAAACTCCTCAGCAGATGATGATTGTGGTACCAGTATCGTGACGTCAGGATCTTCATAACCTTTTATAATATTAGCTTGACATTGGACTACTGTAGCAAACCTATTACTTTAAAGTTATTGGGAGAACCCAAGTACTCTCTTTCGTAAAGTTAATTGCTACTCAGTTTGTTTTTAGTATGTGTTTAGACTGAACAATTAACATTCTCTTGCTTTTGCCAGTTTTGTCCCCTCATGGAAACATGTCTTCACCTCAATTCTGGGCTGTGGCAGTTTTGTTGCTCCATGGATGAATGATTAATAGCTATCATCTTTGTCCTTTGCTCTTGTCCATTTTCCTTGTCTGTGTGGCATGAAATGGAGTTTTATTAAATGTTATCTATAGATTGGTGTGGTGTTGCGAGCTCTTTTTGTATGGTATAGGATGGTCATCTTTGCTGTGAGCCTGCAGCTAGCAGCTAGAATTGGAGGGGATTGAATAACCTATTATTCAAATGGGGGAAAAACACTTGTAATTGTACCTTGACCTGCTAGTTATGGTAGACTGACAAAAAATCAGATAATTTATATTGTCTGTGTTTACCATGTAAAAGTGGGTTACCGAAGGAGATGGTAATTCTTTCAGTATGGTAAATTTTGTAGGAAGTGTTTGAAGCAGTTTTTCTGGTCCTATGTTCACTGGTGTGTTATTTTTAATATTGGCTTTGCATGTTGAAAATGCTATTCTGCACAAACATCTAGAGCCTGTAAATATCCTTCCACTCAATTCCGGATAGACTGCTGCATGTTTTACATGTATTAGATGAATTTAAAATTGGATCAACACGTAAATGGATGATTCATGATATGTTAGTGGTTAGTTTGTTGCTTTGCAGCTGACTTAAGCAATTCTTTTACGTTCTTTTCTTTTTTTCTTTCCAGAATTTCAAAGCTAGATGAATCAAATTATAGGGACTATGCCTATGAAGATAGAGCTCATCATGCTGTGACCTCTGGTAGAGATTACACTGGTGCTGGTGGGGTGAGTGAAAAGAAACTTGTTCAGAAGGATGACAACCATTTCAGTGAGTTGACAGCGGAAAGGCGTCTAAAATCTGATTCTTGTGCTTCACCTATGCAGCTGATGGATAAATCTCCATCCTCAACAAGTACTGAGCACAGACACTTCGGTAGATCTGATGTTAGGCGGAGTCTTAATGTTGAAGAATCAGGGCAAAAGAGTGGTGGTTCCAGGGACGTTAAAGATTACTCCAGTAGAGATGGCCGAGGAAGTCGTGGGGTGGCCATGGTGACTCTTCCAGGAGATGAATTTTCCCAAGCAGATGGAGACTCTAGTAGTTCCAAGTCTTTCTTACCTCCTCCTACCATGATGAGGTTGGGAGTTGACAGCCCTTTATCTTTTGGCAATGCTGAAGATGATGGTAGGGGCAAGTCAAACAGCCATCATAGGAGGAGTGGTGATCCTAATATGGGAAGAGTTCAAGGAAATGCTTGGAGAGGTGTCCTAAATTGGCCTTCACCCATAGCCAGTGGTTTCATGCCTTTCCAACATGGCCCATCACCTGTTGGTTTTCATCCAGTTATGCCACAGTTTCCTGCTCCACCAATATTCAGTATAAGGCCTCCAATGGAGTTAAACCATCCTGGAGTACCTTTTCATGTTCCAGATGCTGATAGATTTTCTGGCCATGGTCGATCAATGGGATGGCGGAATCCAGCGGATGATTCATGCCCTCCTCCATTACATGAATGGGATGCAAACAAGGCTGTATTTGGTGAAGAATCTCACATTTTTGGAAGTCCAGAATGGGAACATGGTAGGACTCTGCCAAGTAGCCGAAGCTGGGAGACAAGTGGAGATATGTGGAAAGGGTCAAATAGTGGTGCAAGTGCAGAGTTGCCATCTGCCACTGAGAAAGATAATTATTTGAGCCGTGGCGGCGTAGATGAATCTTTGGGTGGCCAGTCAGGTCAACAAGCTCAGCATGAGCAAAGCCAAACTGATCTTCATGCTGAAAGTAATGAAACCAGTCAGCCAAGTAATGCTCCTGAAAGGAAAACAACTCCCAAAATCAGTCCTGAGGAGACTCCTATAACTGATGAAAAATCAAAGAAGGATGATGCTCGTCTTTGCCATGTTTACCTCTCCAAGCTTGACATTTCCGCAGATCTTACTGAACCGGAATTGTATGTCCAATGTATAGGCTTACTGGATGTGGACGACCATGATGTAATTTATGATTTTGATGATTCCAAGATTTTGTATATGAAGGTAAAAGGGAAAGCACAATTATGTATCACATATCATCATTGTGTTAGTTGTTCAACCATTCCTTGATTGATAATTTTTTTCCATTTCAAATGACAGGAGGCTGCAGAATCTATAGTGGGAACTCAGGGTAAAATTTCAAGCACCCTATTTTTTGCTGCGGCAAATGATTCTGTTTTCCAGGTAAATGCATTATTTGAATTACATATACACCATCGCTGTTATCAATGTTCTTTCATTTGTTATCTCCTCTCTTAAGCAACCCGTCACACCTCCCCCCACCCCCAAAAAATGGAAAAGATATCCCCGAGAAAAATTGAAAAAGGAGAAACACTCTGCAAAAGAAGAGAAGATCTAGCCCCTCTCCTTGGTCCTGGGATTACGGGAGTGAGGTTGAGGCTGGAAATGAAAAAAAGCCTAACACCCCAATCTTTTATCTTTTAGTTTCTTATGAATTATCGTGCTTCTTGCTTAAGTAAAAGTGTTTAACTGAGGAGGTGCCTCTGTTCTTTACTTTAGGAGGGAAGTTTTTAACTAACCATTGTTACTAATTCTTGCTTATATTCCCATTTTCATGAATTCCCAGAGAGCCATGAACCTTCACAAGAAGCATAAAGAAGAATCAAAGTCCATTAAAAGGGGAAGTCTCACATCACCTAATATGGAGAATGAGTCTATTCCAAATTCTAATAAGGAGAGACTTGGTGTGGATTCTGACGAGCTGGCTGCAGCTCATGATGGGCAGCCGGAAAATAAGCTTCCAGATTTTAGTGAGGAAGCAGAGCTGCTGCCAGCTAGTATTCAAAGTGGAGTTTCTGCCACTGCCAATCAGAAAGTAGCTGCTGTCGATGTGGGGGAAAAAGCAGAAGAGTTGGTTTTCATTGTGAAGAGCGCAAGCATGGAGGTGCAAGTGGCTTCAGATCCGGAGGCAACAGACCTCATTATCAAGGAGAACTCTGTGTCTGTGGAAAATGTTGGAGAACCTATCTACCATTCACCTTCTAAGATCGAAGACTTTATCAAGTCCACCACTGTTTCCATAGGCAATTATGCCAGTAATGGTGAGGAAAAAAATTTGGTTGACAATAAATGTGGTCCTTTGCGTTTCACTGATGTTCCATCTGAAGCATGTGAGGCAATAATGGTACGAGAGTCAATTGAGTCTGGGTCAGTAAATTTAAGTCGGATACATCATTGTCCTGAAAGTACACATTGAGACAATTTATTTATATTCAATGAGTTTTTGAAATGCTGCTCATGAATTTCTTTCATTCAATCTATGTGCTTGCTTGGTGCTAGTTTTATTCAATTGATAAATGTTTCGAGTATTTCAACTGTATTGTGAAAGATGGGAAATGTGGTCCTTGTTTCTTGGAACAGGGATGTAAGGCCTTTCGCTTCTACCTTGAGGTTTATTGGAGCATTCAGGTAGTTTGTGCTGAAAGTTGTACTTTCTATTACCTTTTGTAGTTTTAAAGCCAAAGATTTTGCATTTCTGGAAGTAAAAGTTTTATGCATGGGGTAAGATAAAGAGTGTATGGTTTTGCAGTATATTGGGAATTAGTGGTCTTAAAAGTCTAAATGATATACAGGGTATATATATTTTTCCCACTGGTTTGGTTTTTCCCTTCTTACGTGACATCGGTTGAAAATCCCTAGCTTGCGAAAAATAAGACTAATTGTCTATATCATTTTATTATAATTGCATGGATAGGTTTTTTGCCAACGTTATATTTCAACACATTGTTGTTGGATTTTTGCTTAATGCCAAGTTCATCTATTGTATATAATCAAGGAGTTTTGGTTTCTTTGTTTAGGGGATGTAATCTCTATGCCATATAATCGTTGTACAACACTCGAGAAAAGTCTCTTCTTTGGTTTCAAAGTATTTACTTTGATCTCAATTTCTGATCATTCCCTCCAAGTTTCAAATGAAAGACGATTGCATGGCAATGTATTGGACAAACTAAAATGCATATTCAAAAATGATATAGCTATCGGGAAAGCTCCAGACAAAAATAATCATAATTGTTCACAATTAAAAGTTTTTAAAAAATAAAAAACTATTAAAATTACATGTAAGCTAACATAGAGAGTAATATTACTTTTAAAAAAATGAGAGTAATATTAAAATGAAACTGCAACAGGGAATGTATAAAATAAAGAGTATTGTTAAAGTGAAATTAAATAAAATTCTTATAAATAAAGGAGTTACATTTTTACTCTTCATTTTTTTAATATATATATAGAGAGAGAAATCGTTATTATTGTCTTAAACTTTTTCATCTCTTGATTAAAAAATAAAAGTAAGCTTTTCCAACAAATGTATCCAAGTGGTTTAGACAAGGAAAATTGAGAATTAACTTTTCTATTAATCCAAACTGATATCAATTTGTGAAATATATCTCTCACATATATGTGGGATGTCCCTTAGAAATTATCTTTTTTTCTTTTACTAATAAAATCCTGCCAATAAAATAAAATAAAATAAAAGTTTAGGAGCAAAATGGTCAATTCGAAACCACTTCCAAACACAAAATCTAATAAAGATTCCGACAAAGTCACGTCATGGCACCGTACCTTCGTGTCAAAACTTACTTTCTGTGAACACAAAAAACCCAAAAAAAAAAAAGCTTTCGTACTTTCCTTAGTTTTCTCAGCTCTGCACATTCATCAATCATCATCATCATCATCATCGTACATGTACCAGACAGCCTTTTTCTTATTCTCCTTTTTTTTCTAATTTATTTATTTTCCATTTAATTTACTCTGTAGAATCTGACTTATCCAATCTGTATTTCTAATAAGTTCGAATATACATGAGTAGTTAAATACTAATAATTTTTCTTGTGTTAGATTGTGTCTGTAGATATTATCCGAGTATTTAATAATGAATCATGAGATTGTACAAGTAAATGTAGCTGAAAAATCTGTTACTGTGCTAAATAGATTAGTTTTAAGTTTGCTTTTAATGTTATTGAGAAGCTCTATGATTATAGTGATTATACTTTGATTAGAGTAATTTATTTAGTAGATGGTAAGCTTGTAACTAGTTTGCAATAGAATCAGCCAATAGGCCCAAGCAAGATGTACGATTTTATCTTGTTTCAATTTTATTTTTTCATGAGGAATTATGAATGCGATTGATGGATGTTAATACTGCTCAAACTTCTGTTCATTTTTGTTAGTTTGAAATGATGTACAGATACTTCTCTTAACTAAGTCACTGATAAAGGTCTTCGATAAGGCCTCTTCGCTCGTGAGGTTTTTGTTTTTGTATCCTTATAGGAAGAGGAAGACTAAAATTGATGTTGGAAAATGTAATTAGTAGGAAAAGATAGTAAACTGTTTTTGAAACAGGAGTTAGCCCAAGATCGAGAAAAACAGGGTTTATGTAGCTGAATTAAATACACAGGAGAAAGCTTTTCTGTGTAGTTTAATTCTTTTCCTTAAGCATTTAACGATTCTGTCTTTATAATGAGAAGAGAAATAACACTACTATGATGTAATTTAAATGTTCTGAGTCATTTGAATGCTATTGAACTTGTTTGGCTGAATGTTGATTGATTGTATTTGCGTTCTACTAGGAAAGCATAAGACTAAGGTGTGAAGCTAAATATTTTAGTGATCTACTAAACCATAGGAATAAAGGGTGAAGCTTTCCTATGCAATTCTGAAGTTAATTAGCAAATTCAAATTCTTGCACCTCGGTTTTGATAATGGAAAGGGGATGAAGAAATTAGATTACACTGATGTGCTGATGATAATCATTGACAACCAAGCATTCAATTTCTTTGCCCTAAGGTTAAAACCTCTTTGCTCCTTTAGCTTGGATGTATTGGTATTATAACATTGAACATATTTCTCTAAATTTTAGAATCTTCAAGCGCGAAAGTGTATGGTCGCTTGAGGAACAAGGTTTTCCCCGATCAGTTTCAAGTTTTGACTTCTGTTGTAGATTCTCCTCAAAGCCAAAATTCCTCCATCTGGGATCCAAGGGCCAATAGGAATTTGAGGTATATCTAAGATATGTAAAATATAAAGAAGAAGAATGTTCTAGATTTGATCTTAGCTCCATTTTCCTTTTCTCTATTAGCATAGGTCTCATAGTTGTTTGCATGCTCGAAGGAAGTTAAGAAGTGCTGCATCCATGTTGAAGTTGTTTAGTCTACGGGGACTACCTTGGGGATCAGGCGACGGAAATCAGGAAAAGGTACACATTACGGTTCTCCCCTTTGGATATTCTCAGATGAAGTAGTTACTATCACAATATTAGTTGTTTTAGTAGCCAAGCCATTTCAATCTGCAGGTTGTTTTATCTGCTACTGAAGTTGCATCGCTTCGATCAGAGATAACTGACCTAGAAGAAAGAGAAGCTCATTTAAAAGCTCAGTAAGGATGTTTTTGGTACTCTTTTCTGGAATTGTTATACGCCATCTTTTATCTTTTTCGTGGACATATCTTACGCATTGCAGTACCTCGACTTCTCTCCCTTTCCCCATACAAAGATAAGATCATGCTTGTCTACCATGCTGTAATTGTTTTGTATTCACACTGCGTGTTAGCAAAGAAGGGATGGATGGGGGGCAAACTGATCATATCAAGTGGTACATCTTTCAAGACTTTGTTATTTCTCTGGATCCTCAGGATCATTATTCTTGTTCAGTTTGTTAAACTTGTGAAGATTTGAATATATCCACAACAAACTTGTCCTCTTACTTAGTCACTGATTCTAAAACAATGTGAGTTTTCTGAAGATAGATGTAGTTTCTGGATTCGTAGTAGCTGTAGCTAATTGCAGATAAGCTACAAAAGAAGTATACAGTGTGTACCTCAATTAAGCGTTTCCCTTTGCAAGCTAAATTTCAATAGACAACAAAGGGTTCTGAATGAACTCACTTGCCCGTGTTGATAATTATCTGTGACAAACAAGGAAGCTTACTTCCCCCAAAATCCAGTGCATGTAATACAGGACTCTCTTACTTGTGTCGGTGTACATGGATCTCTCTGTTTGTTTATTCAAGAACACCATTCCTTGTGGGATATTCCTTTTTCCCCTAATCAACTTCAATTCTTAGTTCTAAAGCTGGGATCTGTCTGTACCATGCAGGCTAGAACATCTTGATGAAATACTGAGATCTGCTCATCTTTCAGGCTACTTGTTCATGAGAACAGTAATTTCTACATTTACTTCCCATGTTTTTAGTTTGTCCTAGAATAATGTGTAGTTTGAGTGAATGATCCGAGAAATCATTGTCGCTTGTCTTCCATGTGTAGAGATGGGCAGCATTACCTGGAGAACCTCCTCCTCTTGATGATACTGAAGTAGATGATTGGGTTCGTCGTTTTCTCGTTCTTCAGGGCTCATGTATCTTTGTGTATGCAATGTCCACTGGTAATGATTTTCCTTTTCACGTGTGTTGATGTTGTCTAATGTTTCCTCCCAACTGTGCATGATCACTAAATCTCTGCATTTTTTTTATGAATCTTCAGCATCTCCAGAGTTGACATAATCTGCCAGTAGAATTATAATCTTCTGTTGTAAGAAGTCCTTCATTAAAGCAGATGAGGAACATACAGTATCTATTTTATTGGTGAAGCATCTCTATATCTATCGAAACCAATTTGCTTATCAATTATCATCAACAGAATTTACGGATCATTCAAAACTTGCACAATTGGTACGTACTATTCAGTCCGCATGCATTGTATTCATCACCAAAAGATGGGTCCTTATAAATTAGTGAAAGACAGCATTCTCAAGTCAGCTTCCCTGTCAGTGGCATATATCTACGACTGTGGTTTAATGCTCTTGCAAATATTATAACTTGAGAAAGAACATTGTGCTTTCTTACAAAATTCTGAAACATATATGGATTTAGGACTTTGAGCAAAACAGTTCACTTTCAAATCTGCCTACTTGTATTATTCTTTGATTTGAGTTATACACATAACTGTACTCTTGTTACTTATCAGAATTAACAGATTTTCAAGGGTTTTGGTACTTTTGGTCTATGTAGCAACTCCTGTTCACTTTCACTGCAATTGGACATGATCATATTAAGTTTATCAAATTATTGAATGAAATTCTACTTGTTTCTTATTGCTTTGGAATGATTTGAGAACTCATTACTGACCTAAACCAATGTTTTGCAGAATTGAGCCCGCAAGACTCAACATTACTATCTGACATTATTGAGGTTGGTCCTCTTCCAAGTTTGACAAGGGCAGATGAGGAAACTCGACATTGCTTCTACATCTTAACTCGTCATGGCCTGCGTTATGAGTGCTCCAGTGTATCTAAAGTACAGGTACTTGTTATTGTTGGATTCCTATACTGCATACTCGTATAGTGCTTCTTGTTACTCCACATCAGGAATTCAGAAATGTTATGGTTGGTTATTTAGCATATAGAGAAAGCAATTATGTGATTTTTGCATGTTTCTTTACACCATAGTCTTGTCGTCTGAAAAATGCTAAACTATCATCTGCACCTCACAAAGCTATTTAATTTGGGCTCATTCGACGCATGAATAATTGCTGCTTTTCGCCCCCTCTTCCTTTTAGGTTGATTCCTGGTTGGCAGCATTGCACGAATGCAAGTTTGGATCTGATGCTGCAGGTTCTAATGATCCACAGAAAATATGAAACCATTAGAACTTTCTGGGAGTAAGCTGTAAATAATTCGCATATATGGTACCACAATATTGCTCAAAACATATAAATCTTTCGCAGAAATTTGGAGATTGTTATTTTTGTTGTTATGAACAGTTATTAGACCTATTTGGACGGCTATTAAATTTATCCAAGCAACCTAGACCTGTCCGGATAGCTATTGGACTTGCCTGAATGTCTATTGAACTTGTCTGAGTGGCTATTGTATATGTCCAGATAATTATTTAATCTGGCCAGGCAATTCAATGGGGCCAAATTGCAATATCGGAAAGTTGTAAATGATCGTTTAAAAACGTGTGTCGTTTTTAAGCAAAATCCCTCTTACTAGTATTAAACTTAAGTTCTTTTATAATATTATGAAAGAGATCTAATAATAGTGAACAGTCTTAGTAGTATAATGAAATAATTTGAACAATTTACTATCATTAGATATTTTTCGTAACAGTTATTACATTATATAGAAATTCAAATCTCTAGAAGTGATAGCAACACAAAACACAAAATTTGAGAAAGCCAAGATTATTACAAATCGCACTAATATGAAATTATCAACAACTTAAATAAGACACTTACTATTGGCCTAAAATGACACTCGTAATACTAGTGGAATCCATATAAAGTGATTCTTACTAGTATAGAAGGTTATTTAGAACCGACTATCTAAATTTAAATTTTTTTTATACAAGACTGATAGATAAACAGCATAGAAATTATTTTAAAATATTTTTGGGGCCGATCTCCAAATACGCTTTTCTAGTCGTGTGCTGAGGTGATTAACATCATAAGAAGGATGAAAAGAACTAACGACAACATGGTATAACAACATTTGGCAATAAACGATATTCATAAGGAGTTAGTTTCACAAAATCAGATCACATTACGTTCCAAACGTTTTCTCAGCCCACCAATCCGGCTAAGGTTTTGACCCAACCAACAACCAAACTAACTCAAAGAGGATCACAACGTACCGGAACCGATTTTGTCGAAACATTATAATATTACGATAATAAATAATAATATTAATTGTTATGATTCGACAAAAATTAAGTAATTTAAAAAATTGATTGTACAAATCTAAATAAATTACTTTCACTTTATTTCTAATCTATCATCGCTAACATCAAGTAAAGTATCAAAGTACAACGGATCAAAAGCAAACCATACAACAAATAAGGATAAAGTAAACTCACCAAAAAAATAAAAGAATAAAGTACAAATTAGTTTCTTTTTCTCCTTTTTTTTTCTTGTTTACATTAAAGGGCTTTATATTCTCACACATTTTCTCCACTTAGAAAAACAAAGTTCATATTACCATTCCATCAATATTTTCTACAGGCTAAAGTTTCAAAGTAGAGAGTGCATTTTGTTACAGCAAGGAACAAAAATGAGGTCACAGATTTACACATCTGCTTCAAGAGCTGTGAGATCACTCCTTTCTGCTTCTTCTAAGCAATCTCGTGCATTTTCTGGTACTATCTCTTTCTCTATATATGACTATATGTATGCACGTATACGCACACACGCAAATTTATTTATTATCTTCACCGTGCTTCTTAAATGTGCACATTATTCTTTTGATGGTCGCTTACATGACTATATGCATGTCTATGTAATACTTCATGTATGCATGTATATTATTTATTTTTCTCAACACGTCCCTCAAAGCACGAATATAAATATGATATCATGAAAATTGTCTAAAACCTTGATTTTATTTTATCTTATTTATTATTTTCTGCGTAATCTCTATGTATTTTTGTTAGTTCTTTAAGCAATGTCTGTATGGCAAATAGTAGTGTATGCTGGATAATATATCCGTATCATCTGTAACTCATTTGATTGCATTTTTTTTTTTTTCGATGCAAAAGGAAGTCTAAGTCAATCTTACATCATTTTCAAAGGATGTTACACACTTGCACACTTGATCTCAGGATCACTTGTACCTTGATCGAGAATCAACCACTAGACAAAATGCCAGTGGCTGATGGCATTTTCCATCATGTTTCCATGTGTGATGCACGTAGATCTGAATCTTGATAATATGTCCAAATAACACATTTTCGACGTGCGAGTTTCTTGTGTGTATTGAAATGTGATGACATTGTTAGTTAATTAGAAGCTCTACTTAATTCAAGAACATTAATAGAAGACAGTGTTCTGATTCGTTCTATGTGCGAGTTAATTTCTCGTGTGTATTGAAATGGGTGACATTGTTAGTTAATTTAAAACTGTACTTAATTCAAGAACATTAATAGAAGAATTTGTACTGATTCGTTCTACTTGCGAAAAGGGCAAGCAACAGCTGCAGCAGCAGCAGCAGTCTCACTGAGAAGATCGCTTCCTGCTCTCACTTTCTTCAGTAGGACAGAGGCAGGAAATGCTTCAAGAAATTGGATTTCTGGATTCCTCACCCTTCCAGCTGCAGGTTTTTGTTACAGAATCCTTATAAGAAATCTTTGTTTTATTATCCTTTGTGGTTTTATTTGGCAATTTGTCCCGTATATGTTAATGAGATTCTTTTCTCAGCATGATCAGTTTGCATCTTTCTTAGACTTTAAGTCCTACCCTCCAAAGTGGTTGCTAAATCTGGATCGTTTTTATGTATGACTCTGAAATACCACTTCTATTGCTTAGTGCCGGAGATAGAAAGCAAAGCTCTTTCGGGGAAGGTGGCAATTGGCATCTCAATCCTTTTATTTTCTTCTATTTTCTCAAGTTAGCGAAAAGATGGTATCAGAAAATTTAGATGCAGAGAAGAAGAGGAGCCCTTGCCCTTGCTCATAACTAGCATTGTGGTATCGGGAACCTCTTCTACAACAAGTACTCCGTGTTATGTAAGGACAGGGGATGAAATAATATACTCCGGTTGTATTCTAGCAGCCTGCTTAGCCCTCGCTTTACTTCCTATTCCTCTCTCTCTCGGTCTATCATTTATTCAAACTTTTTTATTTTTTTATGTTGTAGCTTTTTCTGACATTGAATTTGTTTCTTCTTCTTCACTCTGCAGTTTACATGCTCCAGGAGCAAGAAGCTCATGCTGCAGAGGTATTCTAATCCTGTTGTCTTCCCCCACCCCTATATTGTTGTCTTTTTTCTCACTATTTCCTGCATGTCTTGTTCGGGTCCAGTTTTTCTTGTTGGTTGATAGTATATCTTCCCTTCTTTCTTCTAGATGGAGCGCACGTTTATTGCCATCAAACCAGATGGAGTTCAGAGAGGGCTGGTACGATAATTGCTTATCAACTTCTATTGTTCCACGGAAAGTTCCTTTTGCAAAATATGTTATCTTCCTCGGACTAATGAGCTTTCTAATTGCATCTCATATAAATTATGGATCATTCTTGAAAGCTTACTATCTCCCAATTCATCGTTTTCTCACCTCAGATGATTTACTTGTCTTCCAGATTGCAGAAATTATATCCCGTTTTGAGCGCAAAGGTTTCAAACTTGTGGCAATTAAAATTGTAGTTCCTTCAAAGGGATTTGCCCAGAAGCATTACCATGATCTCAAAGACAGACCTTTCTTTAATGGTCTGTGCGAGTTCCTTAGCTCTGGACCTGTAGTCGCAATGGTAAATGGCATAGAATTGACATGTTGGTTCCACCAAATTTAATGGCAAAATTCAACTCATCCCTTTTATTCATTTAGGTTTGGGAAGGTGAAGGAGTGATAAAATATGGCCGGAAACTCATCGGCGCTACAGATCCTCAAAAATCAGAACCTGGAACCATCAGAGGTGACTTAGCTATTGTGGTTGGAAGGTATTAGTCTACATTCGATTTCTATCACATTGTGTATTTCATATCTCCCAACGCGCCATTGATCGTTTACTTCCCTGATCTTAGTTGCCTTCAAATGTAAGATTTTTCATTTCTTCATGCCATAATATAGTCAGGATCGATGTAGCAAGTACTCCAGTCATTCCAAAAGATTCGTTCATGTGGTTTCATTCTCTACTATGTATTTTTTCTTTACTTTCTCTTCATCTTTTTTGCAGAAATATCATCCATGGAAGTGATGGCCCTGAGACTGCCAAGGATGAAATCAACCTGTGGTTTAAACGCGAGGAGTTGACTAATTACACAAGCAATGCAGAGAAGTGGATCTATGGAGTCAACTGATGACACCTTTTTGTTCATCAAATTCTTCTATTTAAAATCTCCCCCCTCCCCCCTCCTCAAAGAGTGGCGCATAGTTGCCAGAATAATGTCTCTTGTATCTTCTTTATATGAGGAACAACATAAAGTTCAGTTGATTATCTTAAAAAAAAACTCAGATCAATCAATAATTTGTAGCTCGAACTGCTTCATTCTTGGAGGATAATGCATTTTACTACTTTCTGAGAAGATTAATAATCTTTCCTCTTAATTACTCGGAAACACTAGTAATTAGGAGAAAATTCAAATTTCTTTTCCAAGACTCCTACTCATTTCCCTTCCCTTTCTTTGGATAATTCTTAGCTCTGGAGATTTAGTTTACTGGTATGAATTGTCTACTTGACTGCTCCTAAGGGTGGTCAGGTGACATGGTCGAGTAGCAATATATTGTGAATAGTTTTAGTAGAAATAAAGAGTTTAAGAAATACATGCTTACAATCTATATTTTTCAGAATATGATACAATAGGAGTTTAAATACTACAAACAAGTTACATAATTAATGCATTACACTGCTCTAGGCATTACACTGCCCTAGATTCACATGGCTCAAGACTGATTCTGACAAGCACATTGCTCAAGAAATATTACAGCTATTGCAGCTGTATTATTTAGATATTCAACACTTCCCCTCAAGCTGGGGCGAAGATATTGACGAGCCTGAGTTTGTTAAGACCTGATTGGCGAGGTGATGGTCCAAGTGACTTGGTAAACATGTCTGCCGCCTGCTCAGATGATGTAACAAAGCAAGGTGTGATAACCCCTGACCGAACTTTCTCCCGAATAAAATGGATATCAACCTCAATGTGTTTTGTCCTCTCATGAAGGACTGAGTCAGAGGACAACATAATGGCAGATTTATTATCACAGAACAGGGTGGATGAGTCGGTCACCGGAAACCCTAACTCAAATAGAAGAGAGCGTAACCAAAGTAGTTCACATGTTCCTAGGGCCATAGCACAGTACTCAGCTTCCGCAGAAGATCGTGAGACAACTGCTTGCTTCTTACTTTTTCATGAGATAAGGTGATTGCCATGGAAGGTGCACATCCCTGAGGTAGAACGCCTATCGCTCTTTGACCCTACATAGTCCGCATCAGTGTAAGATGACAATCCTTTTTGTACACCCATTGCATAAAAGATTCCAAGTCCAGTAGAAGATTTAAGATACCGAAGGATATAATAGACAGCATCCAGATGAGAGGTACGAGGTGCATGCATGAATTGGCTTACAATACTTACTGCATATGTAAGGTCTGGCCTTGTGTTAGTCAAATAGATAAGTCGTCCTACAAGTCTCTGATATACTGATGGCTCAGCTAACAATTCTCCTGATTCCCCTGTTAACTTAAGATTGGGGTCCATAGGTGTCGTGGCAGGTCGACAACCTAGCATGCTTGTATCTTGGAAAAGATCCAATGCATATTTTCTCTGGGACAAAGATATACCATGGCGATTTCAAGCCACCTCAATAACCAAAAAATATCAAAGCTTGCCCAAATCTTTAATGTCAAACATCATCCCAAGGTCACGTTTTACCTGAACAATTCCATGAGTGTCATCTCCAGTAATGATAATATCATCCATGTAAACTGATATAACAATGCACCGACCTTGAGGATGGCGTCGAACAAAGCATGTATGATCAGAGTTGCACCTCATAAACCCCATAGTAAGAACCACCTCACTGAAGCGATTGAACCAAGCACGAGGGGATTGTTTAAGCCCATAAAGGGATTTACGAAGGCGGCACACTTTCCCTGAATACTCTCCCTGAGCCCGAAAACCTGGTGAAGGATCCATGTAGATAGTCTCAAAGAGATCACCTTTAAAAAATGCATTTTTGACATCCAGTTGGTAGAGAGGCCAAGAATATGAGGTAGCCAAAGAGACAATAAGCCTGACTGTAGTTAATTTGGCGACAAGAGAAAATGTGGCACCAAAGTCCTTGCCTGGTACCTGAGTAAACCCTTTAGCGACAAGACGGGCCTTATATTGATCAATGGTGCCATCTTCAAGACACTTTACATTAAACACCCATTTACAACCAACAGTCTTTTTACCAACTGGAAGATCAACAAGCTCCCACGTCTGATTTTGCTGGAAGGCATCCATTTCCAATTTCATAGCAGCCACCCATAAGGGATTCTGTAAGTGTGACGCCCGAGATTTTGCCGTACATTCATTAACTGTTGCATCCATTAATTGCGCATTTCTTCTGTGCTTTGCTTGTTGTCTTCTTTAATTACTATTCATCACGCTTTTCAACCACTTAATTACTTCGAATTAGCATTTTTTCTTAAATCATATTAATTGTTTTAGGAATGAGAAAAATATGCTTTTGAGCTAAGAGCAATAGGAGTACTCGTTTAGAAAATGTTTTGTCAATTTAATGAATAGTGTTACGTGACTTAACTAAGTGTTTTAGTTAGCTAACTTAGTTTATGCGCATTTGACTCGTTTTTAAGTTAACTAGGCTCATTTTAATAGACCATACACTCACCCAAATAGGCCCACCCTAATATATATGCAAACCAAACACAAACAAGTCATAATTTAGCAAAAAAAAAAGGGAAGATGCAGGAATTATTGTAGCAAATACGAGAATCAACATAGGAGGAGAATGAGAGGATTTTGCTCATCAAATCTTCAAGCCAAGCCAAGCCAAGCAAGGAGCAAGTAGTTTAGGGTGTTTACTAGCCTTCTGAGAGTTTCTACGCGCATTGGTGAGGGTTTTCATGCTTGTTTGCGCATTTTAAAATTGTTGCTTTTTTTCTTGATTTGTTAGAAATGCTATCAAATGATATTCTAATGCTTATCTATGCTATTGTACATTATACATAAGTGCTAGAGAAAACATTTAAACCATTAGTTCGCATTTTAAATGGTTGGAATTGTCATTTGAGTTTATGAGGTGAATAGTGATGGAATTTCTAGGGTTTTGTGTAATCGCGCGTATTAGCTTGATTCAATACTTCTAGTAGATGCCTTAGGTGCTAATGAAGGTAGTCTAATAGCCCCGTACATTCGATTTGCTCTAAACTTGCATAAAACGTGAATTAACCGACTTTATAGAAGGGGTTTCGAGGTTAATGCTAATCCGGGTAGATTCGGGCTTCACTTTTAGTATTCTTAGGCTACTTAGGTACTATAGAAGCTTTGCTAACCCTTGTTCGAAGCCCGATTAAGGTATGTGTAGTTCAAAGCTATAAGAGGGAAATTGAGGCTTTTGGGGTAATTGCGCGTATTTGAACATGTTTGAGGGTCGTAAGGGTACATTAACGTTTAATTAGAAGTTTGGTATAGCTTCCCCTTGAATTTGAAATATTAACTTTGATTTGGAAGAAAAATAGCTTGCATAACAAAGGGGTTTAAGTGCAATATCGATTATCTCACTCTTCTAAAACCTTGGCATGACTTTTTGTGTGTTTAAATGTAGTTTCAAGTTGTTTTGGAGCTTTCGGTATAATTCTATGGATATCTTGAATACGCTCTTTTGTAAAATTGCTTAATTGCTTGTATAAACCGCTTCTATTCAAACTGTTCTGAGGTCAACTTACTTTGTTGATCCTCCTACGTGTTATTGCTTATATTGTTGATATTGACTTGTCATTGTTAAGTGCATTGCATAGTGGTTGCGCAACCATAGTGTCAGGGGCGGTTGTGTTGAATATCGGCTGGGCGGCAGAGGGCTTGCCAGTGGATATTCAAACTCCGTACCCTATTCCCTCACTCGCCTGGTCCGGAGATTACCAGGGGGTGTTGGGTCGTAGGATTATCGGGGTACATCCGGAGTACATCCACTGGAGTGATTGGGATTATGCCGGCTCAGTGATCGTGGTTCGTGGATCGAGAATGAAGATCAAGTGAAGATTTGGAGTATTAGGGTTAAGTGTAATTTATCATTTTTAATGTATGGTTACTTAATCTATTGTCATTCTTGAATGGTTTTAACTGCTATTAATGTTTAACTATATTACTTGTTGCATTGCACGCCCTAGGAGACTTTATCTCTCACTGGGCAACAGTGGTTGCTCATACCTCACTAACATGTTTCAGGAGGTACATTTGGAGGAGGAGTTGCCTTAGTTGCAGTGTCTAATTGCGTGAGGTGGATTTATGGCTCTTGCTATTATGTGGAGATCTTGTTTGCTCTACCTTATTTTCTATTTTGTAGCCTAAGTGCTTATGTACGTGTTTGAGTGATTGTAAGCTGAATGCTAGTTGATTGTAGTAGGAGATATGAACAATGACATGTAATAACTTATATTTCTACTCTTAGCTTCTCTGTATGCTTGGGAGTGAATGACTGGTTGTTTTCAATTTCTAAGAATGCTTAAAAGCTATCATGGAGTGGCATGATAAGGGGGTTGGTAAAGAAGTGAAGTTGGATGCATGCTTGCATGATTCTAACTGTTTGAATGTTTTAAGGCTCGGATGGCCTTAAAGTTTGAGTCTTTAATTAGAATTGGAGTTCTAGGTTATTTTGTGGCTTTATTGGTTGCTTACAGGTTTTCAAAATGTCCACGGTACATGGGAGACTCTGTCTATTTTTCCTAAAATTATGAGACCGGGTTTAGGATTGGGTTGAGAATAGCATGGTTAGTAGAGCCTCCGGTCTCGTGAGGGATCGGGGCGTTACAGTAAGGCCTTCGGAACTGAGCGAGAGATAAAAATCGAATCAACCTAACTAACAAAAGATTTATACTGATCGGAGAGACCCTGAAATGACAAACTGGGCAATAGGATGATGAGTACTACTTGAAAGTAAGTAACAGGAAGGGGGGCGTCGATCACGAGTAGGATAACGGGAAGGTACAGGAACCAAGGGAGAATGAGGGTTATTTGAATTCGGAGAAGAATCGGGCAGGAGAACGGGAGCACGAGGACGCCGGGAGTACACCTGCAAGGGAGCTGGAGAAGAGACAAGGGGAAAAATATCAATGGGGCTCGACAAGGGTGCAGGAAACAGTGGCGATGCATCAGGAAGAGGAACAGGGCGAGGAAGACAGGGGGTTCCTCCGCAGATAACACTGCTGGAGGATACTCTAAGGGCAGGGAAGAAATAGAGAAGAAAGGCACAGTTTCAAGGAATGTAACATCTATCAAGTGGTGGAAGTGATGAGTCACCGGATCATAACATCGATAGCCTTTCGACAGGGAAGAGTACCTAAGAAAGATACAACGGATAGCTTTATCATCTAACTTAGTGCGAGTAGGGCTGCGATTTTGAACAAAGCATGTACAACTAAAGACTCGTGGGAGAATAAGAAAGAGGACAGTATTTGGCTTAAGAATGTGTAGGGGTGGTTGACCTTTGAGGACACGACTAGGGGAGCGATTGATAATGTATGTAGCGGTGAGGACAACGAGGTGACAGAAATATCGAGGTACATTTATACCGGATAAAAGACATCGAACTGTAGACATAATGTGGCGATTTTTTTTGTTCTGCCACACTATTCTATTCAGGTGTGTAAGGACAAGTAAGCTGCTGAAGAATGCCTCTTTTATTAAGTTCAGCCCGAAATCATTGGTTAGATATTCTCTACCATTATCAGACCGAATATTGCGGACAACAATGTGGAATTGGGTTTTGACCATTTGAAGAAAGTGAGTGAAATGAGTGAAGACTTCAGATTTTTTCTTCATCAGGTAGACCCAAGTACAACGACTATAATCATCTATAAATGTAACATAGTAACGATGGTGAGAAAGGGTCATGATAGGAGATGGACCCCAAATATCAGAGTGAACAAGGTCAAAGGCACATGGAGTCCGAGGCATGCGAGGAATATATGTAATGCGAGTATGCTTTGACAATTCACAAGTCACACAATTGAACTTAAAATCCTTGCATGCTTTATTAAAAGATGGAAATAACCAACATAAATATTGAAAGTTTGCATGTCCTAAACGGGCATGCCACAAATCTAAGTTTTGAATAGAGCGAATAGGAGTATCAAAAATTGGAGACACAGAGGCTTGTAGACCGGACAAGGGTACAATAGAGGTTAGAGGTTTGCTGAAGTAGTGAAGTCCATCGTGCTCATACCCCTTGCCAAAAATATTCTTCGAAGTTAGGTTCTGCAAGAAATAACTGTTAGGTAAGAAGACAACGGCACAGTGAAGACTCTTGGCAAGACGACTAACTGATAATAGATTATAAGCAAAGTTGGGGACATAATAAACAAAGCGAAGAGTGATATCTGAGGATAAACAGACATCTCATTGACAACGGATAGGAATAGACGTTCTATCGGCAATTTGAACTGATTGATTTACAGAACTAACAGGAGAATAAAAAATGGAGAGCTCACCAATCATATGATTATTGGCCCCGGAATCCAGAATCCAAGATGGTTGACATGACTTACCATGAAGGGCGGTAGGAATACCCGTAACAAAGGCAGTTGTGGGGCCAGATGATGAAGTGAGCCCCAAGTAAAGTTGAAGTTGAGCAATCTGAACCTTAAGTTGACTATAATAGGGATAAACTAGTTCTGTTGAGGCTGAAGGGGACGCCAATTTGGCCACAGCTCCAATACGAGGACCTCTTTTCTTTTGTCCACCACCACAGTTTCTAAGATATTGTTGCTTTAATTCAGGATGAATAATGAAACATCAGTCAATGAGGTGACTAGGTTTCCGACAATGTTGGCAATACAGATGAGTACTTGTTTGCCGGGAACCTGAAGGAGCAGTAAATGCCATCTGATCTGGAACAGACTGAATGGGTTCAGGTGCAAGAAGAAGATGCCTTCGATCATCACCATCCGTAATTGCGAATGCCTCAAATAGAGAAGGTAGAGGAGATGTATTTAAAATCTGAGTCCGAAGATTCTCGAACTCAGGCTTTAGACCCATCAAGAACTAATAAGTTCGACGATGATCTAGACATTTAGTCTCAACCGCAGCATCATTTGGGAAGTCACTCAAAGGTTCATATTGAGCTAGTTTTTCCCATCTAGTTTGGAGATACCCAAAATAGTCCGCAACAAAGAATCCCAAAGTCGTCTGAGAAGCATAAGAAATTTCACGATAAAGTTCAAAGATTCGAGAATCATGACGTGCATGGGCATACATCTTTGTCAGGGAACTCCATAGACCATGAACTGTCTCGTGATACATAAACATATTATAGATTCGGTCCTCCATAGAATTGAACATCCAACCCAAGATAACACAATTATCCGCATGCCACTTAGCAAAAAAATGATTTGTTTCTTTCGACATAGGCTTCGAACCTAAAATCTATCCAATTTTACGTTTTCCACCAAGATAAAGCCGGAACGAACGAGACCAAGCATAAATTTTTTTTCTATTTAATAGCACACTTATGACTCGTTGTGCGGGTGCATTAGGCTCATGAGATAGGTCCATACGTGAGGTAATAATTGACTGATTGGTTTTTCCTATACCTTTAGATTGAGTGAGTTGTTCTTTTTCTGAGTCCATAGCTAACAAATCTGACGTTTTAAAATAGTAACAGCAAGCCTATTGCTGATGAGGACGGACACTTGGCTTGGAAGGTTACAACTTGATCAAAGTTTGTAGACTGCAATACCTGGTAAACACTTTAGCCCAACAGACAATAAATTACCATAGATCTGTGCTGCAGTTAGGAATCTCTGTTAGCATCTGCATCTGTTCAATACAACTTCAAAACACACAAAAAAACCCTCTTCAAGTGACAATTTGCAGAGAAGGAAAGATATGAAAGCTTCACTTATCGACGGAAGCATAGGAGACTCGCCGGTGACGAAAAGATCCGACGACTAGATCTGGAGCTTTGGCAGCTATGGTAGTCGATGATGACAACGAGGGCGAGGACAATAGAAGCACATGAGGCTCGCCGGCGACGAGGAGATCCGACGACCAAGAACTGCAGCAGCTTCGACGTCAACAAGATCCGGCGACCAAGATCTGAAGCTATGGTAGCTCGACGGTTCTCAACGATGACGACGACGTCAATGAGATCCGGTGAGCATAACGGCTATGGCAGTTCGTTGGCGATGACAGCTCGACGGTACTGCAACTGCTCACCACGATGACGACGACGTCGATGAGAGCCTGTAACTCGACAGTACTGTAGCTAAGTGTGTGTTTTGGCTATGGCAGCTCATCGGCGATGGCAGCTCAACGGCTCACGACGACGACGACGACGTCGATGAGAGCCTGCAGCTCGACGGTACTGCAGCTAAGTGTGTGGCTTTTTTTTTTTTTTATGTGTTATGTTTGTATATGTTGAAACGTAGTTGTGGCTCTAGATACCAAGTAGAAATAAAGAGTTTAAGAAATACATGCTTACAATCTATACTTTTCAGAAGATGATACAATAGGAGTTTAAATACTACAAACAAGTTACATAATTAATGCATTACACTGCTCTAGGCATTACACTGCCCTAGATTCATATGGCTCAAGACTGATTCTGACAAGCACATTGCTCAAGAAATATTACAGCTATTGCAGCTGTATTATTTAGATATTTCAACAGTTTTGAGCTCGAATTTTTATTCTCTCATTTCAATATTGCTTAACATGTCAAGTTATCAACAACAAGCTCGAATTTTTATTCTCTCATTTCAATATTGCTTAACATGTCAAGTTATCAACAACAATGAGAACAACTAATAATCCAAGACAACAAACAAAACAAACTTCTGTCTCATAAGACAATAACCTAGCGAAGCAATAGTGTTTGTCAGAGACAACCGTCCGGCTCTCATCACGAAAACAATATTTCTTATTTGTCAAATATTTTTTTTATCTTGTTCTAAATAAATAAATCATATTTATACCTAACGTTAATTAAGATGTAGAGTGTAGAGCGACAAAATAGATATGACTTGAGGTGACAATTAAATGAAATAAATGGCTAGAAAATTAATTCCATAAATTAAATGAAGTCCCCTAATCATAGCCTACCCCGAGATATATACAAGTCTCCTCGTCAACGCATTATTATTACTATTTTCTTTCTTGCCGCGTTCTTAAGAAACGAAGCACAGTCATTATCTTGTCCACGAAGCTCTCTAAATAATCCTTGTAGCTAACCCTAAATCAATTTTCAGCTTCGTATAGAGGTGAATTTTGCTTCGATGTTTTACAATTTTTGCTACAATTGTATCTTAATTTTCTATATATTTGTAAAATTTGTGCTTTTATAATCTTTTTTACAAGATTCATATGTGTATATATTTAAAGTTTTTATCTTTGCTGTGTTTTTTTTTTTAAAAAAGCGATTAAAGTTGATGCTTTCTTCCTAAATTTGTTAGAAGACGGGGTTTTTAGGTTTTGCAAACCCTAGCTGATATAATTGGTAGAAGTTTTTAATTAATTTTTGTATGTGTTTATTTTTTTGCAAGCTGAAACATTGAGAAGTGATAATTTTTTTTTCCAGCTGAGGAAATTAGGAAGA
This sequence comes from Ehretia macrophylla, assembly GCA_037974665.1. Taxonomy (NCBI): domain Eukaryota; kingdom Viridiplantae; phylum Streptophyta; class Magnoliopsida; order Boraginales; family Ehretiaceae; genus Ehretia; species Ehretia macrophylla. The sequence goes on along the minus strand of CM075773.1, from coordinate 32,143,511 downwards.
AGAAAAGAACTTTCTAGATATGGCGTCAGATTTGGCAAATGACGATTTGTTTAGATGGCGAGGAGGGTGGGGATAGGACTGAGTAGCTTGTAGGATTGATTTTGTATTGGTTTTGACTTTTGAGATGATGGAGACCTGCTTTAGAGTTAGAAAATCAGAACCGCGAAAGCAAAATCTTTTAGTTTTTCTCGGGGTTATCCTCATGCTCTGACATAGGTTCTAATTTTCCCACCCTATGTCAGAGCATGAGGATAACCCCGAGAAAAACTAAAAGATTTTGCTTTTGCGGTTCTAGAACTAGCTGAGAAAAGCTTCCTAGGTTTCCTTAGGTTCTCAGGTTCGTTTTCATGCTCTGAGGTATCTGCTTCTGCACTGCAAAGTCTAATTTTTTATATGCTGTTGCAGATGTGTTCTTTCCCCCTTCTAAGGCCTTTAGTTTTAGAGATCTAGTGCTGTCATATCAACAAGTTGGCTGTGTTGGTTATAGGTGATTTCGTTAGAAAGATAGATGAAAATTTCAATAAGAGCTCTTGTCTGTTTTGTTATGAGTAGCTGAGGTTTCATGAATTTCGATCTATAATCAGAAACATTCTTTAATGTCTTTCTATTTTTGCTTCCGAAGTGCTCTTTAATGAAGTTGCTTTCAGTAATGAAGTTTTTGGTAGATTTGTTGTGAGTTTGTCTCTCTTTCTGATGTGGTTCCCTCTTCAGATGGCAGCTAAACCGTTAACGAAAGAGGCAATTGCTCTCACCGAGAAGAAAATGAAAATGACTTTAGGTCCATACATCAAACCTTGTTTCTTGCTGTTTTCACTCTTGGGTATTTTTAATTATATTGAAATCTTAATTGGCTGCTTTTTGGTGCAGATGATATCATTAAAATGTCCAAAACTAACACAAATAAAGGGAGGAAGCCAAGAGTTTCGGTAAGACACTTCACTTCTGCAGGAGTTTATGATTGTTACTGTGTTGATATCTGGCGTTAACATTTCTCATTTGAAATCCTACAGAATCGAGGTCAGAAATTTTCAAACAATGCCTCACAAGATGCAAAGGTTAGAAGGTTTATGGACTCCAGATCCTCTTTGAGACAGGTATGCTTCTTATTTGCAGTAGATTATCATACGTGGTCAGTTCATCACATACTGGCATTGACTTTGATATATTTCCTCAATTTCTACTAGGGGGCTTTTGCTCAAAGGAGAACAAATTTTCACAGGAATCAGTTCCCTTTGGCAACTGAGGCTGCCCAAAAAGCAGCAGTTGCACCTATTCGCAATCGAGCTTTCAACCGAAACAGAGGAGTGAATGTTAATAAGCCAAGGTATTGTAGCCTGATACTTCGTTCAGATTGAGAAGATTGTTAGGTTAATTGTTTACTCGTAATGGGCAATGAAGAGTTGAAAACTTTTCGTCTGATGCAGGTAAATGGTGGTTCTGTTTGTTGGTGATGGGTTTGCCACTTGCATCTATATGTAATTCTATTTTTGAAAGCTTGCATTGATGGACACCTCTTCGTATGGTTGGAAATGATGCTAGAGCCACCACTTCTTTGAAGTGTTGAGTGTTTATGTTTTGCCAAACAGAAAGGACACCCTTTAAGCTTTTGTGCATTTGCGCATTTGCAATCCCGACTTGTGCTCAGTGCTTGAAATCTTAATTTTGCATTGGAGTTATGTTTGGTCCGGTGCTAAAAGTGAAAGACTAGAGAATAACCTTATTAAGATGGAATTTAAGTCTGATCAAAGGGATCCTACTTAAGCAAAGATGATATGCATGTCATTATGTGCTACTGTGGTGCATCATTTGATACCTCCGGTAAATAGATATTTCCTCTGGCTGGTTAATCATCACAGTTGGCTATTCTGGCTGCATCAGTAAATATCATTGTGCAAGTTTCCTGGTGTTAAAATAATTTTTCATTCGACGCAAGTTTATTGGTAGTATGCTCACAAATCCTCTCCCCTGAGTTCCACGTGATTGATGAAGTCTATGACTGGTAGTTGTACACGACTAGCATGAAGCAACCGTGGTTGATTGCTTATTCTGTTTTGTCGCTCTTTTATGGGACTACTATGGCATCGATTTACAGTTGATGAAGATTAAAGCTGCATGACACCTCATGTTCTTTTGTTCTAGTACTTCCAGAGTCATTTAAGAACTTTACTAGCCCCCAGCAAATGTAATGTGAATATCTGAGCAGCTGGAAGCTTCTGTCTTCTATCACATAATATATACATACTCACACTATTCTGTTAGTGAGTATGTTGTATTTAGAGGGTGATCATGATTGAAATGGTGTAATGGATCGCCCAATATATCTCCATGCTCACATATATTCGCGGGAGATGCATAGATTATTGGACATATATCCTGGATGCTAAATAAAAGTGTATCTCCATGCATTTTGTTTTGAGATTTTTATGTGCTCAAAAGCTGCTAGGGTTGTGGTGTAGAATTTTCATTTGTGCTTGCGTCATTGTAAGAAGTAAGTGAGGAAGTCTATGGTTAAAAGACCCGGCCAAACTTCTTGTGGCTTTTGGTGGTGAAGCTCCATCTGATGCTGTGGTTGGAAATTGTCATGTCATGTCTTGTATATCCTGTGTTGCTGGGAGGGAATTACTCAATCTGCTTTAGGTGTACATCGGTTCTCCAGGTCTTGAAGCAAACAGTATTTACATTGACCCGCCATTTACCAATTTGGAAGCAAAATCGGCTGGTTTGCAAAAGACAAGAGGATAAAGATTCTTTACCTTGTGTGATGATATTGTTTATCTTACCTTTTGTTAGTTGGAATTTAGATATAAAAACAATGGTAAGTGTCAATTGATATTTGATGGTGCCTGTGCTCACAACTTTCGGTGAAGATTAATGCTCAGGTTAGAGATGTTTATGGCCATTTGTGTTTCAGTGCTTCTTCATCCATGATTTATGTTTTGTGCAGGGTTGCTCAACCACCGACTCAGAGGAAGGCTGCTAATAGAAGTGGTTCAAATGTTAAGGTATTATGTTTACTTTAGCATCAGAGACAAGACTATATCACGGTTTGTGTTTGCAAAAAATCTTATGAAAGCACGTAAAGCTGCAATCTGTTACTGGCTTTAGTTGCATGTTATGATTAGGGACTACTATGTAGTCAGTGATTTTGCGGATTTGTGTAGTAAAAGTTGTGTCATAAACTGAACCTAGTCCTATATCTGCTTCCCACGTGTATATCAGCGAAGGATTAGGCGAATTTGATTTTATGAGGAGACAAAACTTAACGTGGCTTTTTGCGATTGTGCAGTGGCCCCAGCAGCCAGTGAAGCCAGCGCCGCCTAAACAGAGGCCTCAAACATTAGATTCACTCTTTGCAAACATGAAGGAGCAAAGGATGAGATCAATGTCTCAGCAAAACAATGGCGCCAGAAGAAGCGGAGGTGGCCAGCCAATAGTGCCATGGGCAAGAGGTCGTTTCACCAGTTGATGATACCAGTTAGTAAGCTCTGACGAAGTTCTGACGCGAAAGGCGATTCTCATGGCATACGTGGATGTCTGTAGATATTGTAGCTTGTAGGTTTTCAGTATTAAGACAAAAATATCTGTATTTCGTATTTGTTTACGATCTTATTATTCTTAATTGGTGATTATTATTTTTCCTTGTGAAGAACAAGTTTGCTTTTCTTCTATTCATGTATTATTAATTTAGCCAGGAATATAAGGGGAGTCTTGTTGCCGTGACCTCATGGGTTTGAGATGTAGAAATAGCTTCTTGCAAAATACGAGAAAAGTTCATGTATAACAAATTTCAAAGTGAGTTAGAGGGAAGTTCACATATAACAAATTCCACAGCGAGTTTGATCCTTCTTTGGATATTGCACATCGTGGGAACTATGTGTTGGGTTGTTCTTTTTAACAAGCCTAGACAGGAATGTAATCTGAGCATTAGTGATGAAAAGCAAGGCATGCCATTCTTTTGAAATCACCCCTGTAGAGGTATTTCTCAAGTCATTTAATTTCTTTTCTTCATGGTAGAGAATATAGTTATATCGATAAATTATGAGTTTGAAAATCATTATATAAATTTTTGGGTTATTCTACTTAATATTAATTGATCAAATAAAATTAGTATTTTTTCTGTATGGTATTTAGTCGAGTTTGGTTCAGTCGTATTTATTTACGTGTAGTACATTTCTTTTCACTGATTTTGTTTTTTGATGTTAAATTTTTTTTATGTAATTCTTCTTGTTAACTCTGATTATAATGTTACGTCTAGTATTTAAGACTGCTTATATTATTTAAGTCATGTGTAAGAGTAAGTTAAATTTCAATACCACTATATAAAATCGTGTAACACTATATAAAATCGTGAGTTACAGAGAATAATTGAAGTATAATTCTGATAGATGCCGTATGCCCATATATGCAACTTCTGGAAAAGCAAACTTATGAGCAGTGAAACATTAATTTTAGACATTTTATGAAATCATGAAACTACAAGGGGGTGTAGCTCATATGGTAGAGCGCTCGCTTCGCATGCGAGAGGCACGGGGTTCGATTCCCCGCACCTCCACTTGGGAAAACTTTTACTTTTTCTATTTCACCCTCTTTTCTCTTTCTCATTTTGTCCAGCTTCGATCCATCTCCATGCTCCTTTTAAAATCATTGCCTATGTTTGCCGTCTGAGTGGCGGCCCGTAAACTGATTTCCTATTTAAACTAAAATAACGGTATGTAAAACATCCATCACGACCATCATCATCTGTGCTTCACAGCAACAGTGGATCTAGAATTTTTTTTTTGACAAAAACTTGGGAGTTGATTGATTTTTTTACTACAAAAAATATAATTGTTGAAAAACTCGACATAAAACCCCTAAAAAACTGACTTTTCAATATGTACATAATCAGAGCTGTTACCAGCCGAGGTCATCCCCTGAACATCTGCATAATGTGGGAAAACATTACTAGTGAGAATCGTGCAATCCAGGGTTACTATCGGGGGGAGATTTTATTTTTTTTTATGAACAAAATAAACCTTGAATAGGTCACTGCACACTTATAGTATCCGATGGACCTTTTTCAAAAACAATATAAATACTCCATTCCACAACAAGTAACGGGTAACTAATTCTGAATGCTCTCAATCTTTTTAAATTATTTCATCTTGTATTTTATATTTAAAGATCACTAACTTGATCGACGAATCTTATTTCACGAAATTGAACTTCTTTATTTCTTTCAAGTTAGCTCAAATTATTTTCCGATATCGTATTCTAAATTTTTACTTTATAAATAACTATTTGAAAAATAAAAATAAAAATCAAAGAGCCGACGCTGGGTATGAGTTGCATTCTCCCCACCTTTATAGAATAAAGATAAATAAAAATATAATAGAATATTGCATGTTTTTTATTGCGAGAGTATATGCTTATGCTAACATGTCGAGTGGGGAGTATCTCCCTCTTTGAGGTGGTGTTGTATGGTTGGTTTCTCCTTTCTGTCTATATATTTTGTGCACATGGACAGGCTGTCACAATTCCCACATTCTGTGAATGATTAAGCAAAAACACTCTATGACTCTTCAGATCCTCTAATTAATGAAAAACATGAGCTAGATATGATTGCTTAATTGCTTACAGGTCCACAACAAACTCGATTCAACCAATCATGTGATCTTGGCCTTTTTCCATGACTTTTTGCTTCATTGTTTTCCTGTTCAAGGCTGTCAACCTCTGTACCTCGTAACACTATTCTGTTAAAATATATTATGAGTCGGATGCGTCCGTCAATTATTTAAAAAATAATCCTTATAATTAGTTGATGTTATTAAATATTTTAACACTTAAACCCTTAGATATGAATATTAAGTTTACAACATTCATTTATAAACTACTTTCAATATAATACGTCACAAAAACACTCCTACACGTACACGTATCTCTTTGTTTTTTTTTTTTTTTTAACAATGATAGGAAACTCCCACTGGAAAATCTTCAACCTCATATTAGGAGTGCCAACTCAAGAGACGTGACTCTATTTGGACGAAACATAGTCAAGGTTAATTATTTAAAAAAGCCTACCAAGACTCGCTTCAAGAAAATCAACTTAGTTACTAATTTGAAACCGAGTTATGAATAAATTCCTCACTCACACCCTAAATACTAACCTCTTAAGTTTTACAATGCAACTCTTTTTATAAGTGCAGCTTGTGATAGATCAGGAAAAAAAAAATTATTCATGTCCTAAATGCTCCGCAACTAGCTAGCCCTTACCCCATGTTTGGATTGCACAAAGGAAAGGAAAGGAAAGGAAAGTGAAGGAAGAAAAATAAAGGAAAGGAAAGGAAATGAATTACCTTGTTTCGATTGCAAAAAAATAATGACGGATTGGAAATGAAATGATTTTATAATTTTTTGTTTGAATTGAAGAAGGCAAGGAAAGGAAATAATAATTTTAAATGTAAATTACTTAAGTACTTTTTTTTATTTTTATAATCATAAGATATGTAGGAATAAAATAGACTTTTTATACAAAGTCTTTCCTTTTCTTCCAAAACACCCAAATTTAGAAGGAATATAAAATTTTTCTCATTAAAAAAAATAGAGGGATTTTGAAACCCTTCCATAACTTTTTTTTCCTTTAAATTTACAATCCAAACAAGAGAAAAGATTAAAAAATCCTGCCCTAACCTTCCCTTTCCTTTAATATTGTCAATCCAAACAAAGCTTAACAGTGTTTAAGTGCAGCTTATGGTTTTTGCAGCCACCGACGACTTAAACATTCAAAGTCTAGACAAGAATTTGTTCATACAATACTTGATTGTGTGGTGAAGCTTTCTTGTGAGTTGTGAGTTGTGAGTAGGGCCAGTTTGTTCCCTTTGCTCTCCTTCTTTCTCATTAGCAGTAGTATATGAAAGGGTGACAACATTGATGCATCCATAATTTTTACTCAATGAGGGCTAAAAATAAATAATTTAACATTTATATATATAGACGGATTGAGGAATTCATGCACCTGAACTAGGGTAACATGACGGTGGCCTAGTACTGAGGGCGTGGGGCTTGTGACCAGGTCTCCGTCGTTCCGGAGCCTATAACTTTTGATCCGTAAGGAGTTACGCCGCACACAGCATATCGCTGGAAAGCTCTCAGAGAGCTCCACGAAGGGGGGAGCAAGCTTGCATGGTTGTGCTTGTTTTTGGAGCCTAAAATCAAACATTTTCATCAATTTTATTTTTTCATCCCGAATCGTTCTTCGTGAGCCGCAAAAAGGACGACAACCTAACTCGCAGGACATTAGTAAAGGGTGACAACATTGATGCATCCATAATTTTTACTCAATGAGGACTAAAAATAAATAATTTAATATTTATATATATATATTTTTTCAGTAAGTTAAATTAATTTTTTAATATAAAAATATTTTAAAAATACACACATTTTTAAAAAATTTAAATATATTTATTAATTAATAATTATACTTTTGAGATCAATGAACGTTACATCCTCATTAGCCCCAAGCTAAATCCTTCCCTGGGTGACAAGCTTCCTAAGCTTATTATATTATTTTATGCTAAGAAACACATGTTTCGTAACATGCAATAATGTGACCATTGGTAGGAACATGGCATGACTTCACCATAGCCACTGCTTTAATGATCACTTGGAATAAAAGACTAGTGATTTGTGACAAATACCATCACAAATTTCCTCCAAAATTGAAGATCCTCCTTGTAATTCAAAGGTTTCTTCCATCGTAAATATTACATAATTTTAGTCTAATTTAGTCTACATTTTAAAATTTATAACTTTACAGTAAATTAATAAATTTGTGTTTAAGAACTTCACCCTCATCGTTGGAAAAAAATAAAGATCATGAGGGCCTCTTTGGCTTCCTTTTCTTTTTTGCCAAAGGAAAATAAAAAATAAACAAAGCAAATCCAACTCCCAAATAATTCAGTCAAACTTTTAAATCATTTCTTAAAATTTTAGTTGTCGGTCAAAGTGTATAAAATTACAATAGTAATTTAAATATTATTATATAGACTGTCTAGTCGTTGATCAAAATATACAAATTACAATAATATCTTTTAAAAATCACAAACATTATATCATAAATCAACTGTTATAAGACAAAAATGTTTCTAAAAAATCATTAAAATTTTTATTATTATTATTATTATTATTATTTTTGTTCAGAAGGTGGTGAAAGCTGAAAGAAAACTAAACTACTTAGAAAAGATGTTGCACCCCTCATATTTTTATCAAGTAAAACTCTCAAAGATCCTAAAAGACTAAATATTCAAAACGCTATAAAAGATTGATATGTCCCGAGATTTGCCAAGAAATCAGATGTTACTTTTTCCAACTCATTATGCTGTGCATACTACGTAGGGACATTAAAACGGTGGTATCTTTCCAAACAACATAATACTTGAAGTCTAGGCACACAATTGGCAAGTTTGCTAGCTACAACTTTTGTACATGTGGATCGAAACCATTGATGTGAAAATCCATCACCTCAAAATAGAGAGGTCGCTTACCAAATAAAAATAAAAAATAGAGGTTGGATTTAATTATCGAAATAATAATTAATTTTGCCAGTCGAAGCCAAAAAATCACACTCATCATTTTTGTTCTGACTCAAGAATTTACATAATCTTATGCCAAAAAAAGCAACCAAATAGAAGATAAATTGTAGTACAAATAGCGAATAGCGAAGTCAAATCATTATTTAAGACTCTGGATAAATTGTACTCTCCCATGTCAAGACTCATTCTTTCATAATCGGCTTTGCCTCTTTTAGAGGTTAAAAAAAAAATTTACACTTTACTATCTTTGATTTACTGTCAGTACATATAATATTCTTTTATAATGTTATAATTATTGTATTAGTCTTTGCACCTTTTTTAAAGGCTGTACATGTACTCAATCTTGATTTTCGACTAACTCATTAATGGTCGCAATTAATCTATCACTACTTACCCACACTTTTTAAACTTGGATCCAAAATCAACACATAATTAAATAAAAAAGTCAGGTATTTACATGTTTAATTCAAAAGTTCTAACTTCAAATTATGATATTGACCTCCATTTTATATAAGAAAAAACATTTACCCTGAAAAGTCTCCATTTGAAGTGTGTCCTCCCATATTTAATTTTCCCTCAAAAATATTATATATATACATAGAAAAGTTTAGAGTCTAACACTTGTTTTGTTAAAATGAAGAGGACAAAACTCGAATCAAGACTTTTGTTGATTTAGCTCCAAGCTTAATTTAGATCAAATTAGAAACTTAATTTGAATGGTAGGCTATTTACTTTTGATTAAATTATTTATCAATTTCAACCAAAAACATGAAAATAAAAAATTTACATGTAAAATAAAATCAAAAGTTCAACTCCTAAAATAACTTAATTATTGATTTTAACACATCTTTTTTATTTCTCTCTCATGCGGCTATACATTTTTTTTTTCTTTAATACAATGGAGGTTGCGGACCTCGTTCAACCTTTCATTATAATAATTTATTATTCGATTATTTACCCAATTTTCAAATGTTATACAAAAACACATTTTGAAACATATTTCCTCTAAATATCTAACGGCAAGGTTTGATCGGAAACTTATACTGTATTAAATTATCACATCATTAATTTACAGGCACTGCAAAAACTCAAAACAACAAAATGTTCATTAATTAGCAGTTACCACCTGATTTCCTCCATGGCCTCACAGACACGCATATATAGTCTGTTCACGGTCACCCAATTGTCTTTTCATAAGCCTCAATTCTTTGCAGTTCTCTGACCAAATAATTCTTTTTGCAAATTCTAATTCTTTTATGTACATACAATATTTATATATATATAGTTTTTTTAGTTGATAATAATAATATAATTTATAGATTGGTATTGTTTCAAAACGATGTCGCATAGCATATTGGTAACAGGAGGAGCAGGGTACATTGGAAGCCACACTGTGTTGCAATTGTTGTTGGGTGGTTACAAGACTGTTGTGATTGATAATTTGGATAATTCATCAGTTGTTGCTCTTGATCGAGTTAGAAAACTGTCTGCTAAATATGCCCACAATCTTTACTTTCATAAGGTACCCTTTTTGTTGATTTTTGTCTACATTTCATAATTATTTGTTTTTTGTTCTGAAAATTCTCATCTTTTTTTTTTTTTTTTGGTATGATTGTGTGAAAAATGGGTTTTTATTTATTTGTGTAAAAGTTTTGATTTTTAAGTGATTTTGGTTCAGGTACATTTTGCCAATTTCAATTTAAATTTTTAAATTTTGAGTATTTTTTATTAATTTTTTTCATAATTTTGTTTATAATTGTTTGAAACTTTGATTTCTGAAGTGATTCTGATTCAGGTACATTTTTCCATTTCCATTCCAAGTTTTCATATTTTGGGTAACTTTTAGTGTTTGTTTATGGGTTTTTGGTGTAAAGGTTTGATTTTTAAAAGTGATTTTGGTCCAGGTAAAATTTTACCAATTTCACTTTCAAATTTTCATGTTTTGATTATTTTTTACTATCTTTTTCAATAATTTTGTGTATAAACGCGTTTGATTATGGGTTTAGAAGAGTTTTTTCCTTTTTTTTTTTTTTTGGTGTGTGAAGTTTTGATCTATCTATAAAGTGATTTTGGTTCAGGTACATTTTACTATTTTCACTCCAACTTTTCATATTTTGGGTAGTATTTAGTTTTTATTTATTTATTTATAGGTTTTTGGAGTGTGAAAAATGGTTTTTTTGGTTTTAAGTTTTGCAAATTGCGGGGTATTTTCAAAATATGATTTTAGATGTATTGAATCTTCGAAGCAGTCTGATCCCCTTGTTTTTTGGTTGATGATACTAATTTTCTGTGATTTCTTCATTTTTGTCTGCAGATTGATCTTTGTGATAAGCCAGCCCTTGAAAAGCTTTTTGCTTCTGAGAAGTAAGCTTTGCTTCTTTCTTTTTCCCTGTCTTAGGAGTATTTTGCCAGATATTGTATGGGAGATAATCGTATTTCCAGGACTAACTAGAGTTGTGGTCCCTTTGAGTGTCTCCTATGTAATGTGTTCTGCAACTTGTCCCGGGCTAATGCAATGGGATCTGTTGCCTTTTGGTTCATTTTTACTCATCATCTGCTCATGTTTCATTAGCATTGGATTTGATAATGTTTTATTGAGGGCTCTTGAATCTGTTTCGAAGAAAAATTAACAAAGAAAAGGAAAAATAAATAAAAAGAGAAATTAATAGGAGCTGGGAGCCTGGGACCATCAGGGTCATATGTCTAGGTGCCAATGCTATAATATCGTGAATATATGTTAAGTACAAAAAATGAAGATGCGAAAAACTTATGCAGCTTGGACTATCAGAATCATATGACTAGGTTATAATGTGGAAATTATATGTTTCATTCAAGTGTATCATAAGATTGGAGATTTGTAGGACTATTATTGGAGATGGTAACTTCTTAGTGTTTCCTTCTTGTACTTAAAACTGTGGCAGGTTTGATGCTGTTATGCATTTTGCTGGATTGAAAGCAGTGGGTGAAAGTGTACAGAAACCTTTGAAGTATTACAACAATAACCTCATTGGTACAATTGCTTTACTGGAAGTCATGGCTGCCCATGGATGCAAAAAGGTTTTTTTCTTTTCTCTGTTTGCTGTTATTTTTCTCATTGTCGCTTGAATTGCTTTTTATCATCTTGACTTACTTTTAATTTGAAAATTACAGCTTGTCTTTTCATCATCAGCTACTGTTTATGGTTGTCCAAAGGAGGTGCCATGTACGGAGGAATTTCCTTTATGTGCTCTGAACCCATATGGAAAAACCAAGGTACAAGAGAAAAGATTTTTATTTTATTTTTTCTTTTTTGGAGGGAGGGGGTGCAGAAAAGTTGTTGTTATGCCTCCCCTCTGCTCATTGGACCCCAACTTACTCTTTGTTTCAATTGTTCTTTAGATTTTACATTATGAACTTTTATCTTCTCAGCTTTTCATTGAAGAAATATGCTGTGATATCTCCCGATCAGACCCTGAATGGAAAATTATAATGCTGAGGTACTTCAATCCAGTCAGTGCGCATCCCAGTGGGTATATTGGTGAAGATCCACGTGGAACCCCAAACAATCTGATGCCTTTTGTTCAGCAAGTAGCTGTTGGCAGACGGCCTGCTCTAACAATTTTTGGAACTGATTACAAAACGAAGGATGGTACTGGGGTATGTCTTCATTGCCAGCATTAAATTTACCAGATTTCTAGTCATGGTTTCTTTGTTCTAGACTTGCAATTATGGTTTTATATATGTCATTAAGGGTTGATGCTCCATATCAACGATAACAAGTCACTCAGCATAGTTTTTTACTTCCATATCAACGATAACAAGTCACTCAGCATAGTTTTTTACTTTTTTTTCAATTCATTAGAACCGTATGTTTGATAAAAATGTGATTGTAAATAATTGGATTTAGTGAACATTTCATTTTCTTATTTTAATTGTTCCAGTCTCTGAAACCTTTTCCTTTAATGATACTCATTTAGATGAAAGAAGGAGCAGGGTTTCTCTTAGTTCTCTGTTTCATTGGAGTTATTGATGATGGTTATTAACTTGTAAACTCTGACCAAAAAACAGAACTTGTAGAGCATAATATCAATCAGGAGACCTTTTTGCTTTCCTCTGTCTTTGCAATGTTGAGGTTGGCTGAGCATTTATGACCTGCCACGGGAATAAGAAAAATGTAGTTGTTGATTGCCTTCTGCTTTGATAGAATTTAAGATTGATCTTCCTATTTGTAAATTCATTCCCCTTCCAGGTTCGTGACTTCATCCATGTCGTCGATTTAGCAGATGGCCATATTGCAGCATTGAGCAAATTATCTGACCCCTCTTTAGGTTTGTTCTCTGATGTATGTTAGTTTTTGTTTTAATTTCCTGCTATTTGATTGAAATGTTTCCAATCTTGCTGGCTCCTGGAATCAGATTTTCTCATTTATCTTTGTTAGTTGTTCAGCAATAATACTGGATCAGTCTCAAATAAGAATCGCATATTGTAGGAATTTCATGTTCAGTGAATTAGCATCATAAGACCTGAGGGAGACTGTTAGATATGGGTACCAGATATATTCATGTTTTTCATTTCAAGCACAAGCAATATATTAGGTCACCTGGCATACTATGCATGTCATCAATGTCATATTATGAAATATGAACCAAAGAAGGAAAATACTGTGGCATTCCTGGATTTCCTATCCTTTTTCATCTCTCAAAATAGTTCTGCTGGGTTTTCCTTTTTCCTGTTACATGAGGTTTTAATGAAATATATAACAGATGGCATGTCTGAGAGAATGAAAGTTCCTTGAAGATCCAAATTGTGGCTAGATTTTCCATTTGCATATGAATACCATAGCATGATGATTTCCTTTGTGTGAATTTATGCTAATAATTGTTATAATATATTATTCAGGACTACCAGTAATTGTCCTTACTTCATGTTCAGTAACATAAGAATTGATCAATTTTACTGCTGTACTGCTGTGTCTTTTGGCGAGACTCGCCATTGTACCGGAAGATATTTACTCAATTTTCCTTGAAACACAGACTGCTCCTCGATGACTTTGCGGTAGCTTTTTCTTAACTTGGTTTATTGTACTGATTAGGCTGTGAAGTTTACAATTTGGGAACTGGAAGAGGAACATCAGTGATGGAAATGGTGGCAGCTTTTGAGAAGGCATCTGGAAAGGTATTTGAGTTTTGAAATAAGTGGTGTTCATTTTGCCCCATCTTGCTCCCTCTGCTTATGGATAGTCCCCAATTCACCTTATCAAATGATGTCCATGGTGTTGTGTAAACATGTATATTTGATGTCAAATTGTTTTATGGAGTAAGTATTGGCTTGAAGTGTCTATAATGTTTTTGGAAAACTCAACCTATTATTTTTATATAATACCTCCTACATGGAAAAATCATAAACTCTAAGACCACTTTATAAGATCCTGAGCTATTCCACCTAGCACCAATTGACTTAACATGGTATCAAAGCTGGCCTTAATCCAGTCATATTCATCCACTCGTGATCCATTTGTCTACTCTGTCTTATCGACTTGTTCACTTCAATGGTGGTTCTCGATTTTGGTTTCTGTTTGTCATATTTATCCATGTATGTGCCATTTGTCTTCTTGGTTTCATTGACACCTTCACTTCAATGGCGGTCCTCGTTTTCGGTTTCTATTTGTCTTCTCAAGATCTCTTCTTCCTCAATGTCGGTTCTCGAATCCCATTTGTCTTCTTGGTCTTGTTGCTTCTTCAAACCGATTTGTATTCTCCGTCTTGTTGCTTTGTCAAACCAGGTCACAAGAAAGGGAGGGTGTTAGAACTTATAATCCCTCCCACATGGAAAAATTATAACTCTAAGACTACCTTATAAGATCTTGGGATACTCCACCTATCACCAATTGGTGGTTTTAGGTTGAAACCCTATGTTTCTTAACAAGACTCAATCTGGAAATGGGATGCCTCAATCAAGCTTCTGATCTGCATTCATCAGGCAAATTTGCTTCAAATTACGTGCTTACTTCCAGTTCTTGTTTCGCTTTGCTCCTTAGAATTATTATGATACAGTGGTTGTTTACAATTAATATCCAACGTCCCCGAGACCAAACCCTCCCCCAACGCCGTTGTAGTTTGCTAACAGCTTTTCTTGTACCATTTAATAGGAAGAACTCTTCATGTTTTTCTTTTGAGATCAAAGAACTCTTCATGTTTACTTGAGTAATGTTACTGCTCACTCCTTTGTTCTATCTCCTGTTGCTTTGGCAAAGTTTTTTCAGTCTTTGGGGGTCAATGGTGGGTTGTTACAACTGTGGTATTTACAATGGCTTTCACTATGTAGGGAGAAAGAAAATATGATGCCGTTTCTTCTACCCCCTTCCCTCCTTTCCTTGTCAGACACCCAATATATGATATGTTGATTGCTGTTTGTAGAAAATTCCTCTGGTTATAGCTGATAGACGGCCTGGTGATGCTGACACTGTATATGCATCAACAGAGAAAGCAGAGCGCGAATTGAACTGGAAGTAAGTGCTAAGCCTGACCTTATAGTTCTTTTCCCCATGTTAATATCTATATCAGGAAGAATGGATGAGACGTACTATCTCTTTTAAATCTCTTACGAGTACACAGCTTCTTCATAAAGCATCAGATAATAGCATAGTGGAAGTAACTAATCACTAAATTTCCCTTCCTTTGTTGTCCCTACTGCTGATTCTTGCTACGTGCTAATTGCTTGTCTCCTTCGCAGGGCAAAATATGGAATCGAGGAGATGTGCAGAGACCAGTGGAATTGGGCGAGCAAGAATCCTTATGGTTATGAATCTCCGGAGTCTACTGATTGATCAAGCACAGATATAGTTGTCTAGTCTTCTAATTGTATCATTCTTTACAGTTTTCATTTCTGCAGATAGATTTTTGCATTGTTTATCATCAGTAAGAGAATCTCGACGCGACCTAATTGACTAACGAGGGATGAATTTTTTTATATTTTCTTACCAGAATTATGTTTTAGAATGTAAGTTGAACTCATCAAAAGAATAGATCATTACTAATTGTGTTTTCCTTATATTTGCTTCTCTGAGCTCTGAGTCCCTTGCACTTTCCTGTTATATATGAATGGTTACACTATTCTTGGCTAGAAGAGGACAAACTTGTAGTATTGGTAAAGAAAAATGCTTGTAGTTGGCAAACGCATATGTGAAACTCACACTTTTATGTGTCATAATCTGATCATACGACTGACAAACACGAGTCGAACTCAATGGTAAAAAGGCGTAGAAGTCTTGTCATTTCAGGATATAGGCTTTTTGCCCTGCTGCCTCAAAGGTTATTCAATGCAGGATGATTATTGAGCTTATCCACAGTTTTGTTTACTGCTTTGAGGATAATAGAGTGACTATATAAATTGCGTACAACAGAAGTCAAAAGTAGGTTCGACTTATTTTTTGGACATGCATAGTTACAGTTACAGTTTCGTGCATGAGTTTGACCTATTTTTGGACATGCATAGTGACAGTTTGGTGCTGGGTTCGACCTATTTTTGGATACGCATAGCGACAATTTTGTTCATGGGTTTGACCTATTTTTGGACACGCATAGTGACAGTCCTGTGCATGGGTTTGACCTATTTTTGGACACACATAGTGATAATTTCATGTACTGAATTATTCTTGTATTCCATAAATATTCGCTTTGGGAATTGGCCTCCCACAACTCTCGTACAAATAATTTGTTGGAATTTTTATCCATTATGTGGGCTACCGTTAATTATTTTTGGTTTTATAAAATAGGTTGGATAACTGATTCATGGAGACTGGGTCATGATCAAATTGTTTTAAACCCACCTCATAAATCCTTATACGGTTAATTGTGTGTAGGCCTTATATTCTAACTAAGCCTTTTATGGGAAGGTCCGTTGGAATAATTATAAATATATGACTAGGTTCCCTCTCCTGCTCTAATCCTAAACTAATTGTTCCCATAAACGTTAGTTGTTCCTAGATAGAGCAAGGAAGAGGAAGACCTTGTCGGAAATCGAGTAACGATTTCAACTTACTTTTATCATGGCTTAAACAGGTATATGATTCCGCTGCTAATTATTTATGTCTATTGTGCTGCCAAATCATGCATATTGGAATACATATATTTTATATGTGCTTACATGTGGTATCAGAGCTAATTATGCATGGTTTTCAGTCATAAAATTAAAACTTGCTCTTTTGATGTATAACATGCTATTTATTCTAATTGGTATGTTATTATATAAGTTTGAAATACATTATATTGATCTTTGAATTTTTTATGTGTATATTATATAATTGATGATATATACACTCAATAGAATTTATTTGGTATCATATATGTTTTCCCTCTTGTTAGTTGTTGTTGGATTATATTTATAAGGTTAAAAGCCCTAGTTTTAGGTTTAAATTTGAGACCCGCTTGTATAAAAAATCTAATGATTAAGTGGTAAAATAGATGCCAAATTTGAATTCATTGGTATAAAAAACCTAAGATTAGTGTATTTAATTGCATTAAACAGATCTGATATGAGGTATTAACGTTTTGGGTTTACTTTCGGGCTTAAGTGGACCACGTCGGCCTGGGTTGGAGGTTGAAGACGACCATTAAAATTAGCTTCTTTAACTTGTTTTTGTACCTTTTGTTTCAACAACAAAATCGGTTCTGTTGGTCAGACGCCTGCTCAAACAACAACTAGCGCAGGTTCGATCCTTTTTAGGCGTATAAGTCTTCACTTATTCTATTGTTTCAACTGCTACAGTGATTAGCCCTTGAATTTATTTATTTAATTAAATAGATCTAATTCTAACACATAACCAAGCTAGCTTTTATTAGTTAGATGCAATTATAATTTGTAAGTGGCTTGGGTCTGAAGCCTGACAGTTATTTATTTATTTGAAAATTAGGCTGCAATTATGTTTAATTGATTATGGTTCGATGTTCACGTGAAGCTTGGATTAGCTGTAAACAAGCATGTCCACACTTTATATGTGAGTTCAAAACCCACTTGGCATTGGTTTTCACCTTCTGCTAATTAGTAAAATAGTCATTGTTGGAATATCTTTTATATTAGTTAATAGAGTTGGTTTCTTGTTTGTGCCAAGAAATGTGTTTACCTTGATGGTAATACACATGCATAACTAATTGCATGTCATAGGTTCAACTCTTGTTAGGTGCATTTAATTCTTTTTGACTTATTGTCCATTTGACACCAATATGAAAGGGCACCTAACATTAATTGGCAGTAGTTACCAATGTTCCAAGTATTGGGTTTGGCTTACTAGTTAGGAAATTATTTGTTATTGTTAAAGTTTTTTTTTTTTTTGCAGCAGCTTTCTTGGAAACAAAAGAAGGGTCTTGTTTGGCATTGGTTTTATTTTTGCTTTATAAGTTTTGGAATTTATATATCCACCAAACACAACCTTAATTTAAAAATGAAGGGTCTTGTTTGGCTGAGGGCAAATTAATACTAAGCTAAAAAGTGTGAAAAGAATGTGAAACCAAACAACACCTTGTTTTGAGTGGAAGGGTTATGTTTGGCTAGAAGATATTTTCTATAATCCTAATAATGTCAATTTTCACACAGGCCAAACAAAACCTTGTCACTCTTTGCTTAAAAATAACCTTAATTGTTTCCTATCCTTATTGAAATATTATATTGTGTACATAACTTTTCATGGTACTATTGAATTGTGGCAAAATGAATTGGGATCGATTTTAAATCATTTTGGGTCCCTAAAATTAATAAAATTTATGATATTCCTCAATTCAACTTGGAATTTTATGTACTTCCTCTGTTTATATTTTATGTGCATCAGATGTGCTCTACTGATTTTATATATAATATGTTCAAGTTTATTGTAGAATGCAATTTTATAGTGATCATAAAGACACATTATATTGAAAGTGTTTCATATTGTATGATCAATTACATGCATGACAGTTTCATTTATGTTATGCACTAGTTTTTTCAATTAGTTGACAACATAGGTTTGATTGGGCGAAATTCACCAAAGTGACTAGTCTAATTGAATCTATGATTTTTCTCATATTGGTTGGAAAACTACCATGGTAAAGTGCTCAATGATCACCCAAAGGAGGTCATTATATGACTTTATCCAGGTAGTATGAACATAAAGTATGGGTCGAGATTATACTATTGTGAGGGAGTTTAATTGCCCAAAGGTGATTGATCTTTTCTCTCAGTAGGATGACCTCATTGATGTTTTATGTTAAAAGGGTACCTATTTATATGTTATATTTCCTGCCCAAAGGTGGGGGATGTAATGATGTGCCTAGGCTCTTTTGTTTGAAGTGCTTATTTTATAATGGAACATGTATGTTTATTTTTTGTTGACATTGCGTTCTTTCCTTGAATAGTTTATTTTGCTTTAAAATTAATATGAGCACTACCTTTCAGTTCTTGAATGGACAAAATTTTAATAAGTTGAAGGTCCACATTAAGTTGATCCTGGGGATAGTTGACCTTGACTTAGCCTTGAATTTTGATGCGCTTACTGCTTTAATCGATTAGAATAGTATGAGGGAAACATAAATGTTAAATGCATTGGGACTTAATAGATGAAATTAAGAGCACAAATTATGATAATTAAGGCAATTTATGGATTATGTCCAGAAAATGATGAATGTTCAAACCAAATTTACATCCTGTGGAATGATAATCCCAAATTGTTTTATTGTTCACCATGCCCTTAACATCTTACCTTTTGAGTTTACTCACATAAAGATTGTCTATAACACCCAAAGAGGATGTAGACTATTAGACCTAACTACCCAGTGTGCAAACTGAGGAAAACAAAGTTAAGAGAGAGATCCTGATGTTGCATTGTTTGTTTCCAAACCTAAGGGTTATTATGATAAGACTAGTACCTCAAAATTTAAGGTCATGCTCCTAAGAAAGGTCAGAGTTTTAAAAGGGGGAAACGGTCAGAATCGGAAAAGGAATCACGATGTAACAGGTCCCAAATTTGCTGCCATCAAAAGGAAGTGTTACTTTCATTAGCGAAGAGGTAATAAAAGAGCTAATTATGCTAAGTACAAATCATGGTTAGAGGAAAGAAAGTTGGAAAAGATAATTCACTAGCTTATTTTTGTTTAAAATTCATTTTAGTTGATGTTCCATTAAATATTTGGTGGATTGATAGTGGTCCAACTATTCATGTTGACATTACTTTGTAAGGGTTTGAAAACAAACTGAGCTAAGTGAATTTGAGTCCGGAATTAAAGTTGGGAATACTTTTGGGATTAAAGTTGAACTCATAGGGTCTATTATTTATTTATTTATTTTTTAAAGACTAGTTTTGAACTTGTTTTGAAAAATATTTTTATGTATCATCTTCTAGACAAATTTAATTTGTGATTCTATTTTGGACAAGTTTTTAATTGCTATGTTTTTAACTTTGACAATGGCAAAGTGAAATACGTTTTCTAATTCCAAAATTATTGGTGAATGTATTTTATGCAATAGTTTAGTTGAAGAAACTTCTTCTTTGCTGCGACATAAATGATTGGGTCATATTTCTAAATGAATGATTGAAAGACTCATTAGAATTGATATTTTGTCTTCTCTAAGTTTTGATGATTTTGATACTTGTTTTAGGTGCATTAGGGGTAAACTCACTAATAGTGAATGAGAATAGACTACCCATAGCTCTGGCCTTTTAGAAGTAATACATATATTAGTGGACCTTATTCTATTACATTGTGTAGTAACAAGTTTTTTGTTATATTTGTTGATGACTTCTCTCATTATGAATACCTTTATTTAATTAAAGAGAAATTTGAAACTATTGACAAATTTAAACTCTTTAAGACTAAGGTAGGAAAAGACTTGGGAAAGTCATCAAAATTGTTAGATCTGACTGAAAGTTAAGTACTTTGGTAGACATTGGGTCATTGGGCAGTATATAGGACCGTTTGCCATGTACTTACAGGATTGTGGGATTGTTGCCCAATATGCCATGTCTTTCAGCCCTTGACATAAAAGTACGGTCGAGAGGCAAAATCGCACCTTTAAGGATATGTTGAGGAGCATGGTGAGTGTCACTAGCCTAATATACCTTTTGGGGTGAAACCATTAGAACCATTTCATGTACTCTTAGCTATATTACTAGCAAGTTTGTTCATAAAACTCCTATTGAACCTTGACTTGGGAGAAAACCTAGCTTGAATTGTTTTCTGATTTGGGGTCATCTTGGTGTAGATAAACATGTTGTGGTTTATCAGTGCATGTACCTCAAGATCAATGGGAGTAAGCTTATTTTCCTGAAATTTTATGTTGAGGACATTTTGCTAGGTATAAATAATTTGAGTATGTTTTATGAGTCCAGTATTTTTGAAGACTTCAACATGAAAGATTTGGAAATGTCTATTTCACTCTTGGCATCTATATACAACAAGATAGGTCTTATGGGCTTTTGGATCTATAACAAAAGGCTTATATTAATCGAGTTCTTCAATGGTTTATTATGGACAATTGTAGGTATTATGATATCTTTGTTAGGGTTTCCATCCAGAGGATATAATGTGAATATTATTTGGAAGCATAATTAGACTATCACAATATAAATGCTATTGAAGTTATAATTTAGCATGTGAGTTTTATGATCTAAATGGATCTCTCATAGTTTATGGAATGAAATATGACTTGGTATATGTTCCTTGTGATTTCTAGATTAATACATGCAATAACCTACCCAAAGGGGGTTATTGTGTGTGTTAATTTGGGGTGGATAAATAGTGGTAGTAAAGGTGAATAGTAAATGAATTTCTCTACCAAAGGGATTTATTTATGAGCTTGTGCATGCTCTATTGGTTTGAGAGAATGCATACCTTAGAGCGATTTATTTGTCTAGAGGTGATTAACTTCCTGAATGTTGTATATTCCCTTATTCACCTTCATGATTGGGATAATCATAGTATGTTGTATCCTCTGTTCAAATGGGAGATTATAATGATATACTTGGATCTCAAATATAGCTTATTTTTATTCTGAGCTATTCTAATTACCCATATTGTAATCTAGTTTCTCTATGAACAAACAATCATAGTTTTGACAAGAAAAGGGAAACATTGTTACTAAGAATATAAAACAAACTCGATACTTGTTGATCTTCAAATTAGATGTTTGAGATCATAATGTTTAAATAGCATGTTGAGATATGGGTATTATGGAGTCCTTGACATAAAGAGATCCATGAGATATGTACCATATGCTAGTGTTATTGAGAGCTTGATACATGTTCAAGTGCGCACTAGGCTTGGTATTGATTTTGTATATGAGTGTTCTACTGTCATTTGATGCTATTGACTGGTGGGAGTTTAGCATTTTTATGCATTGTTGAATGTTTCCATTGTTGTGTGTTTCTATTTCGTACTTTTGTGCAATTGTGGAATAGCATATTGTTTATGTTTTATAACATATACTTGATTATTCTGTGAACACTCATATGTATATTGAAGGTCTTGGTTTGGTATCCATATTGATAAGACCATCTATTGAGTTTAAATATCTCCATGAGGACACCATTTTGATCGGAGATATGCATTCTTTACTCTGGCCTATTGAATTCCATTTCGGGAGGATATGAATGGTTGATTTCCTTGGCATATCGACCACCAATTTTGGGGAAATCATGTTGAGGACTGACAAAGAAATGGCACATTGATCACATGTTGGTGCTACTTTCTTGCTACACTGCCGTATATTAATCCATGTCAATAGGGTTGTTGGCATTTGTAACCATGGAAGGTCCTGTGTCAATATAGAACACTACGATCGTCATGATTCGATGTTTGATAATCTTGTTGGATAGGATTGTGTTCGAGGTGTTGTTCTATGAATCAGTGTTTTCAAAATTGTGGCCACATTAAGTTTACTATTCAGCCTAATAAATGTTTTCAAATTTTTTTTAAAAATAAATAAAACAATTAACGTTGCCCAAGTGGGAAACTGTTGGAATTTTTTTCTATTATGTGGGCTACCGTTAATTATTTTTAATTTTATAAAATAGGCTGGATAACTGATTCATGGAGACTGGGTCGTGATCAAATTATTTTAAGCCCACCTCATAAATCCTTATACGGTTAATTGTGTGTAGGCCTTATATTCTAACTAAGCCTTTTATGAGAAGGCCCGTTGGAATAATTATAAATATATGGCTAGGTCTCCTCTCCTACTCTAATCCTAAACTAATTGTTCCCTAAACGTTAGTTGTTCCTGGATAGAGCAAAGAAGAGGAAGACCTTGTCAGAAATCGGGTAATGATTTCAACTTACTTTTATCATGACTTAAACAGGTATATGATTCCGCTGCTAATTATATTTATATCTATTGTGCTGTCAAATCATGTATATTGGAATACATATATTTTATATGTGCTTACATAATTCACATCTAGATGAAGCTCAAATGTAAAACTTTATACATAGAGATCGATCATGGTTTTTCATTTTCAAAAAAAATAAAATAAAATTGGCAGTAATTCTTTAATATTTAAGCGAATTACAGCACCCAAGAGCACAAATACCACCTAAAGTGACCTACAATTTACCAAACTCTCTATAATGATGTTTGGAAGAAAAAAAAAAGATTTTTTTATATCTTTTTCATTTTTTAAGTTACCTAATTAATAAGAGGCACCGACCACATTAAATGACCTCTAAACTATAATTTTTTTTTAATTCGAGCATTAAAATAACAATTTGATTTCATAATAATTTCGTTGGTCTAATACGAGAAATATATGCTATTTAAATTTGCTATTATTATCATTATTATTATTTTATTTTTATGATAATCCTATGAATTCCACACCTATGAACCTAAAAGATATACTGACTTTGGGTGAAACTTAGATTCACGGCACTACATCAACGGAGCTCAAATATAACAAAAAATTAAAAAGAAATATTTGACCTTAATGTACTGTGTTGGACATAGAGATAAAGTTCTAAGCGTTGCGAGAAATAATTGAATAACGAGTTCATAAAAAAGTAAAATAATTAAACAGCTACATAATATAATAACAATCAAAATTTTGAGATGGAACCACACGACACGATTTTTGAATAATAAAAGGAGAAAATAGTTCATTTAGTCCTAAACGCTTGCGAGTTTTGACATTTTGATCTTAAATGTTTCAAATCAGACATTTTAATCCTAAACGTTTAACCTATGAGATAACGTTAGTCCATTGTCCAATTTCTATTAGATTTTCATCGTTAAAGTTGCGTAACTTGCACGCTGCGAATAAAAAAAAAAAACTTTGAAGGTTATTTTGGTCATTACAAGTCATTCTCTTCTCTTACTCGTTTTATAACCTCACCCCATCTCATCAAACCAATTCTCCCCAATTCTAAACAAACCCTAAAATTCCCTAATTCTCCCCAATTCAAATTGGCCATCCTCAATTCTTGTGTTTCTGAAAGAAGCAGCTCCATATTTTTCTTTCTCTACCGATGAGAATTTTGAATAGATGGTCTTTAATGCATCTTCACTGGAGTTAATTACTTTTAATGGCTCAACCTCCATTGTCAATGTAGATGAATAAGACATACCCTCTTCGAATGGTTGAGTTTTGGTTTGGTAAGTGAAAATGGTCTGCAGAGATTCTGTGTTGGAAACCTATGAACGTCTTCTTGTACACGCATGAACTTTGTAGTATGAAAAATAAAATTTATTCATGGAGAATTGTCAAGAAAATAACTATATACCACAATAAAAAGATCATAAATCAAACATTAAAACAGAGAGTATACTGAGAAAACAAATAAGTGACCATTTTATTATTGGAACAAGTAGGATAGGAAAACAAAAATTCATCAGTTTCAGCTTGTATTTATCCAACTTACAAAAGCAGCAACTAACATTGACTCATCTTATTCCAGTTGATTGGATAATCGACTCTATTATTAGAAATTATAATACACTCGGGAGTTTGATACTTACAGTATGGAGAGAAAGAATTCATAACCGATTTATTGTTGCTTATTGATGGCCGTTTTGAAGTTGCTTGTAATTTGATTATGGGAATAGGGTTAGGGTTAGGGTTCTTACATTGAAAAGAGAAGAGAAAAGATAATTGGGGAGAATTATGATAGAGTGATCATTTGTGAAGAAAATGTTTATAAACTAAATTATGAAAATAACTTTCAATTTTTTTTTTTTTTATTCACAGCGTGTAGTTACGTGATTTTAACGGTCAAAATATAACATAAATTGAACAAGAAGTCGCCAAGAAATAGTTCATTTGCACGAGTAAGAAACCGATGTATTTCCACGGGTCGCCCTCGTTCCGTATATGAGTTCTTTCGAATTTCTCGTATCGTTTTTCGTGAATTAACATCTTGAGGTCCTTTGATGGGCATAAAGAAATCGTCTTGGTAGCAACCACCAAACCAATAGAACAAGGCTTAGCTCTGTAGCTGGTCTACAAGCAAGGTGAGTAGGTCCATTACCGGCCGGCTCCAGATCGAAAAGACCTAACGGAGTAATCCCTTATCTCGGATCGGAGATGCTAACGGGGCGGGAATCGAATAAATTGAACAATAGACTAATGATGTCTTATAAATTAAACATTTATGACTAAAATATTTAATTTAAAACGTTTAAAATTAAAATATCAAAATTTACAAATATTTAGATCCAAATGAACTGTTTTCTCTAATAAAAGGTTGTAATGTACCTTTTACCATAGATTACGACATTTCAACTTCGTGTCTGAGGTGGGTCCATCTCTACTCTCTCCGCACAGACATACACACACAGAGAGAGCACAAAGGAATCAAATCAAACGATTCCAAAAGCACAAGCAAGCTGGTCTTGCAAACACTTCTCAGGTCAGATCTCTTCTCCTCACTTCCTAGAAAAATACACGCTGCAGTTTTTGTAAATGTATATTTTTCTATACCGTATTTTGTTAAAATTGTACGTTAGTTAGACCTGTGATGAATAACACGTGAAAAACATGTTGCATTTTAGACCTGCCATACTTTTTGTGATTTATAGGAACGCGACTTAGTTCTTGTGTCGGGTAAAGATATTTTGCTACATTCTTATAATGAGATTACTACAGTATTTTTGCATTTAACGTGCAATTTCAATAAAATTAGTTTATCCCGTTTCCTTTGTGAAGTTTTGGCATTTTGAAAGTTTCAATTTTTAATGTATGCATTTATTCCTCTATGATTAATTTTTCTTTAATTTCCTCTATGATTAATTTTTCTTTAATTTGTTAATCAGCCTATGATTTGCAACATATTTTTTCTACAGTTTTTTTTATTTAATATTATTATCCAATGATGATGCTTGTGTCAAGTTATTTTGTTTTTTGTTGTGTACTTTTGTACTTCAGTTATTTTGGTGACCAAAAAGTAAACTTAAGTTTTTTTTTTTTTTTTTTTGGTAAACTGTAATTCGGACACAGAACTTCTCATTTACAACAGATCACTGTCCGACAATTCCACTCGGTTATTGGGTTAAATTTGAGTTTTTGTAGGATCAGTTTTCTGTTTGGAGTAGGATTTGGATTAATAATTTATTTATCTTTTTCTTAAGGGTCCATTGAAATGGTAAATATAATTGTTGGGTTGAAGACTATTTGTTGTATTGACTGATTTTTTGGATTTTGTACCTCTATTGCAGACTTGATAAGAAGCAAGAGGAAAAGAAGGATAAGGTTTTATGGCCTCTGAAAGGGAAAGTTTCGACCTTTCAGGACCATTGCACCTAACTACCATTGATTGGTAAGAGTTTTCACACTCTTTCATGGTGTTTTGAACTTTACAGAAAGTTAGAATGTTGAATAGATAAATTTTATCATCTACTTAAATAGAGTGAATCTTTCACGCAATGGTAAAGTTTTCTATATGTGACCTTGGAGACCATGGGGTTGAGTTGTGGAAACAAACTCTTGCAAAAATGTAAGATAAAGCTGTATATAATAAACCCTAAAGTAGCTCCGACTCTTCCCTAGACTCCACGCGTAGTAGGGGTCTGGGGCACCGGGTTGCGCTATCATCTGCTTAAGCCGGTTTGGAGATGAGAAAGTGTGATTGGGAAGTAGTGGAATTTAACCTGTCTTGCTTTAGGAGAAAGGCTTTACAAGTGGAAGAAGGTTGTTTATAAGAGTAGGGTTGCCTTCTTTGGGACTAGAGCTGCGATTATTGGCTACTTTTTGTTTAGACAAACATGAAACTCCTTAAAGTTAATGTTGTGGTTTAGATTACTTACCCATGAAATAAATAAAAAAAGGAATTATATTTCTGCTACAACATAAGATAATATGTATCTTATGGATGTCAGACCAATGAATAAGAACAATGAAAAGTAACATATGACTTATTCCGTTCGTGAGTTTAAGTTGCGTAGAAGAGTACCGTTTAACCACAATTAAGTGCGAATAAATGGGAGAAGCAAAATTTTTTAGACTTGATTTTGTCCAAAGTCTACTCTCAGAATTCCAAATCTTTGCAATTTTAAGTTGTTGGAGTTCTACTGCTGCTGCAAAGGAATGGCCTTCCAACTCTACAAATTTCGACTAAGCAAGAGTGCCCGAGGACTGGGAAATCTATAAACTTAAATGCATCTTAATTTTTAGCATGAGCTCATTTTCGTTTTTATGGATAGAATATTGACAAAAAAGGAGAAAAACACATTTACCAAAGTTACTTATCGTGATCAGCGCTTCAGAGTTGGCACTATCAGTGCAGAAGACTTCTCTCTCTATTACAAATAAAATGAAGATGAAATTTCATCTTCTCAGACGTTCAGTACTTCAAATAGTGTTTCTCTATTTTCACTTGGCTATAATTTGGAGGATTTATGGTGTTTGATTTTCCTTTATCCAAGATTAGTCGAGAAATTTTTAGATGCAGAATTGGACCCTTAGATTCTCAAATCTTCTGCTGAACCTTAGGATTGTTCAGGTATTTTCTTTTCGTTGTTGAAAATATACTTAGTACTGACAAAGTTGGTCAAGCCGGTAGAAGATAAGGAACTTTTGTTTAAGTTGCAAAATGTAGCTTTCTGTTGGAAATTTGATCTCATGATGCACAGCCTTTTCAACAATTTCAGAAACAATATGCTTATTAATAAGCATTTGCCCATAAAGCAAGCTCTATGCTAAGATGGCTAATTACTGCAGGAGAAATCCAGATCATCGCAGGTCAGTCGCTGCCTGCTTGGTTCAAGGTGTTTACATTCTAGAGCGTGATCGCCAGGAAAAGCGGCAAGGAACCCAAGTCCTTGCTCCTCCTTGGTGGAAGTTTGTCCATTTTCAGTTACATCGTGAACTAGTCGATGATGCTGATCAATCCATTTTTGGTGCCATATATGAATTCACACCCTTAACATCTGAAAGCAATCATTCAGCTAGTGTATGCCCAAGATATGTAATTGCTTTCCGAGGCACCTTGACCAAAGGAGATGCTTTTACAAGAGACCTTGAATTGGATGTCCACTTTGTTCGAAATGGATTGCATAGGACATCTCGCTTTGAGATTGCCATACAAGCTGTCCGTTATGTGGTTGCCACATTTGGGAGCTCTAATGTCTGGTTAGCTGGGCATTCTCTAGGTTCTGCCATGGCAATGCTTACTGGGAAGAATATGGCCAAGACGGGTGTATTTCTCGAAGCCTCTTTATTCAATCCGCCATTTGTTTCGGCCCCAATTGAGAAAATCAAGGATAAAAAACTAAAACATGGGATTCGAATAGCTAGCAGCTTCATCACTGCTGGATTTGCTGTTGCACTGAAGAACACTCACCAGAAGAATCGCTCAGTAGATACCTTTGCTGCAGTGTCCGCTTGGGTGCCTTCTTTATTTGTGAATCCTGCTGATCACATCTGCTCAGAATACATTGGATATTTTGAACACAGGAAAAAGATGGAAGACATTGGAGCTGGAAATATTGAGAGGTTAGCAACTCAGCATTCAATTGGTGGCCTTGTTATGAACGCATTAGGACAGGAGTCAGAAGAGCCGTTGCATCTTATTCCCTCAGCAAATGTAGTTGTTAATTTAACTCCTTCACGGGACTTAAAAGAAGCTCATGGAATTCATCAATGGTGGAGATCTGATCTGCATTTGCAGTCCAAAACTTACCAGTTCAGATAGTTATCCGGGTCCAGTTTGTGCTCAGGAGCTTCGTGACAGAAGCAGAGCCGAACGTCTCCCAATTTTCTGCTTCAGCGTGTCCAATTGTGTTTGATGATCGACTGCTAGATTGCCTCTTGTGATGGTTCAGATTTTTGTCCTTCACAGTTATATCAAGTAATGTAAATTTATGTGTGTATTCTTTGTAAGCGACTTGTTCTTACTATTACTATTGCTATTCTTCTAGTGATTCTCCTTTTGCCAAAAAAAATGTACAACTTACTATTGTTACTATATTTTGATAAAGTTTCATTAACGTGCTTATATTCTTAGGGCATCTTCAAGAGAGTCTCTAAACAGTAATGATTGTTATTTTTAGAGATTCCATTGATTAAAAATCAACACCAATGGGAGTCTTTAAAATATTATTTCATAGTTTTTGGTACAAAAATGATATCAATCAAACTTTGAGTCTCCAAAATAGTATTTAGTCTCTATTTTCTTCAACAAATTTGTTAAAGAAAATGGAGATTATAGAAAAAAAACAAAATGAAGTCTTTAAAAATGCATAATTTTCAACGAAAAAAAATAAAAAGCCAGATCGTCAGATCTGAAATTAAAAAAAAAAAAAAATTGACAGATAAAAAAAAAAGAGCCGTTTGATTTGTTTGAAATCTAGAAAAAAAAAATTACCATTGAAAAATTTCTATATATGCAACCAAAAAATATTGCCATCAATAGATTCAACACCATCTTCAACAAAAAAGGCCTCACAGATTCAAAATAAAAAAACACAACAGATTGACTACCTCTTTTTTCAACAAATAGACAAAAAAAAAAAAAAATAGCGTGGTGGTGATTTCGGTGGTGGTGGGGTGGCATCGGAGAAGGGGGGTGGGGTGGGGGAAGTGAGGAAGTGGGGAAGCAGGGGTGCGGGTGGTGGGGGAAGCGAGAATTCACAGAAAAAAAAAAAAAATTACAGCGAGGGTGGGGATTGTAGGGGCAGCGGGAAAGGAATGGGAACCGCGAGGAAGGGGGTGGCTGCAGTAGGGGCAGCGGGGAAGGGAGGCCAGGGCGGGAAAGGGAAAGGGAAAGGGAAGGGAATGGTAGGGTAGGGTAGGGTAGGGTGGGGGTTTTGACGGGGAAGGGGGGGCTTTTATATTTAGGGTAAATTTTTATTTTTTTTGTAATTAACTTTTATTTACATATTTATTTAGGGTTTTTTTTGATTATGATTTTGTATTAGGCTTTTTTAATTAGTTTTTTTATTTAAGTCTTTTCATTTAGGTTTTTTTAATTTGACTTTTTTTAATGATGGTTCTATATTTTATTTTTTTAGTATATTTTTTTATTTTTTATAGTTTTTATATTTTATATTTTTTGTTTATGTTTTTTTTGTTTTGGTTATTTTTTAATTGTAATGAAGCATTTTTTTATAGTTGTTATTTTTTTTATATAATTGTAAATTTTAAGATTTTATTTGTTGTAATTTTTTTTAATAAATTTACAAATTGAATAAAATAAAGAATAAATAAACAAATTTAAGCGTAACACACAATAAAAAATCAATTAATGGGTTTTTTTAATTAGGGTTTTTAATTAAGATTTTTTTTATGTAAGGTTTTTTTTGATTAGAGATTTTTAATTAGTGTTTTTATTCAATTATATAATTAAATGTAATCCTAATTTTTTAAATGTTATATTTGTTGCAATTTATTTATTTTTTTGTTGAAATTTCGTTTAAAAAGTTGAGATAATCTAAATAACAATTAATTAAAAAAAGTAATATACGAGAAAAAATAACACATAATCAAATTATTATGTAAAATTAAAATTAACACAATATAGAGACTCAATTTTATAGAGACCGTCACTGGGGATGTTTTGTTTTATATTAGTTTCTAAATAGGTCTCTAAAACAGTTTTTTTGTCTTGGTCTTTTAAGTGGGTTCTCTAAAATTGATCTTGGTCTCCATATGCGTTTCTAAAATGATAGATAGAGACCCATTATAGAGACTCAATAATAACACTAATCTTTCTCAATAAAGTCAGTTGATTAGGGTATAATTGTATCGCACTGATGTTCTCGGACGTAATTGGCAGTTTTAGCGTGAATGATAATGTTGTAGCTCACTAGAGAGGAACTATATAACTTCGGCCTATGTTCACGAAGCTCTCAAATGTACAAAAAAAGTATGGTTTAGCTTAAACCGGGTGCCGAATATAAAAAGTAGACCCATTATGACTAATATATAAATACTTAGTAGTTAGGTGGCTGAATAGCGACTTATTAGGTGCCTTTTTCTCACCAAGTTTGTAACTGGGGTTGATCTAATGTTGTACTATTTAGGTGTGAGTTCCTTGTCACGGATCCCACTGTCAGAATCAAATAGTTCATAACAAAACATATTCTTTATTCATTATAATCAACTTCTGTGCAACAACTCAAAGCACTTGAAAAGATGGTCACAGATTTAACAGAAGTTGGAAAATAGACCTGAGAACATCAAATACCACTTCAGTCCATCCACATGGACTGGTCATTCTATACAAATGACTAATATATATATATACTTGAGAAACCTTAAGACTCTAATTTCACAAGCTCATTGAGCCTGATATCCATGATCTTGGAGACAGTTTCCAGGAAAGCAGCTTCGGTCATCCCAGGGAGAAGCAAGTCCTGAGCTTCACCGACAATCTCCTCGATCACAGATTCCTTTTTCAAGGTTGGCCTGCACATGATGCTTCCAATGGTGAAGGGAGTGAGTCCTCTTTCTGTCCCTTTTTTGAGCAGCATGGTGGAGATACGAAGTGTTCGTGCACACTGAAGTGAAAGTTCCCATCCATGGAACTTCAGAAGTGCAATGTCTTGTTCAGCGTCCAATGATCTAATGTAGTTGACAGTCTCTGGAGAGTAAGCCTGGCGGGCTTGTGGCCAGTACAGCCAGTCGAATGTGCAATCCTCAAACTGTAAGAGAACAAATATTTTACTAAACAAGACATAGATATACAATCTGCAGTATCGAGACTAACAGTAAGCAGGAATGCTGATATCTCGTATCTAGATAACCATGATCCATAATCTGATATTTTCTGATAGACAAGAAGAGAAATTTTCAGATATATAAGTATTGAGATTTAGAAAATGTATTTTGGGAAGATAAACACTTCGGAAAGAGATGAAGGAATCAATGTCTAATCTACGTTCCAACTATTTGCCTAAACATCTGAGGTCTCAATTACAAGGAAATATAAAATCCACTCCAAGTGTTTTATAAATTGATTGTATTTGATTATGCGCCAAATGAAGTCATATATGTGTCTTAGTATATTATCACAATGGATATAATCTCCGTGCATTAGATAATTCTTATATTCTGAGGTTAAATTTAGAGATTAACTACTATGCTTCCCTTTCTACTACGAAAAAGTTCCACATCCTAATTTATCAATTTCATAACTAGAAACTAAGAATTTACCTTATATCTAACAGTATAAGTGGAATAGAATAATCCTTACGTTTTCTGGCAGACAGTAGCCGTGATCAATTGGAATAAGCACAATTTGGCCTTCATTTCCTTCTTTAGCCACCAGAATATTCCCAGCATGCCTATCTGCATTTGCTGTTCTTATGTCAAAGACACTGATCTTATGGACCTCATCCACAGGGAAGTCCTGGGGGCCCATGTCCTCACAACTTCCGTGGTTTTTCATAAACATTTGAAGTGATCCAATCTTGATGTTATTCGGTGAACAATCAAATCCTTCTGGATGATTAAATCCCTGGTGCAAGCACTGGACCATAACTGTGGGAGGTACACCAGAAAACCCAATCTCTCCACTAGAGAATGATCGACGCCCACCCTTGGGGTGATCCAATATATATGCTGCAACTTCCCTTAATGCACCTTCTCCAACTATTGTTCCTCTTTTCAACCCTTCACCATTTTCTGATAATGGCAATTTCCGTGGACTATTAACAGCCAGAGGTTCCTCATCTATAGGCTTAAAAACAGCAACATACTTGTTGCCTGATGCATCTTGCATGAAATAAGTTCCCCCTGTGCCCTCAGATGATTGTATCGGGTGTTTCCCTTTCGCCAGCCCATCAAATGCACAGTTGATCATCTCCCAGACAGATGAAGGCAACTTGGCCTTTGAATTGACAATTATCGGTTCCAAAAGAGAATTTCGATCTGCTGGTTTCCTAGATAAAACTTGAAGGTCCGTGGACCAGTACTTTCCTTCTTGTACCTCTCCATCTGTATTTTCATTCCAATTTGGAGCCACAATAGAGAGTTCAACATCTCTCTCAATAGGCTTGGAACAAATTTTTGCTGATTTTTGAACTACCAAGTGAATCACAGCATCAGTATTGTTACATATATCATCGATGAGTCTCTGATCCACAAGCTTTACACCATTACATAAAAGTTCCTGATCCTCAGGATCAACAAAATCTCTCCATTTCTCAGCGATCCTATGCTTGAGATATCCAACACTCCGATGCCTATCAACGTGAAACTCAAATTCTTTCCCACAAGTAGTCCTAACAGTAATCACAAGGAGATCAGAGAGCTTCAAAACCAAATGCAGAACATCTCCACTAGCTACACCATAGTCCTTAACCGAACTATCATTTCTTGCCAGCTCTCTTCCTCCGAAAACTAGCTTCTGCCTCTTCACTACAAACCCTTTACAAGTTTGGATCCTAAGTTTCACTAATGCAACCGAATCGGACTCCAAAACACTAAGGGGAATCACAGAACCGGCTACAGTTAGATATATTACAATCGATTCACCCGAGCACAAAGCCCTCTGGCTTCTCATGTAACCACCAGAGGACCTCAATGACTCTTTAGGAATAGGACTCAAAGCAACATCAACAGCAGACATTGTATCTGAAATTAATGCCCTTTAAGACCTCAATAAAGAGACTCTAAAATACTTTTAGATATATATGTATATTTTTCGATATTCACAGCTATCTTAAAACATCAACAGAGAGGCAGAAACCAAATAAATAATTGAACAAGGCCTCTCAATCAAATTCTTGATTATTGCAGTCCTAATGATCAGAGAGCCTAGCTGCAATGCTATAACTCAAAGATATAACCAAAAAAACCCAAAAGTCTAAAAATTATACAAGAAAAGCAACCTGAAAAATCTGAAAATCCCAGATGGATTTAATGGTGTCAAGACCAAAAGATTTTATCTTTATTGGTCTTTGAGAAAACTCAAAATGCTCAACGACAAAATGATCAAAAGCCCCCTAAAAACAAGACGTCGGAAGATCAAGAAGCTCCAAAGATGAAATCTTTTGAAGCTTTTTCAACAAAAAAGAACCAAATTTTCTTCCACAAATATCAAACTATATAACAAATTATTCTAGGGAATGAATTTTCCAACAAAAAAGATGATCAAGAATGTGCCAAAAATGAAAGAAAAATTAAAAATTCTGGGCTGGGGTGGATTGTTTCGAGAGAAAATTTACAAATGTGGGGATTCTTATCAAGGGAAAAGAATCAAAAGCCAAATGGGTAGATGAAAATGAGGTTATATGGTGGAAAAAACGAGAAAATTTACAAGTGGCGATTAATTGGAGAGGAATTGATGGAAAGGGGCGATTTTTTGCTGCATTTTCCGAGGCTAGCTAATTATGGCTCATTTCAAGGAGAGTGTTAAAATGGGGTTCCGATTTATTCGCCGGCCTTTTGAGTTTCCGGTAAAAATGTCGATAGAGAAGAGAGAGAAAAGAGAAGAGAGGGAGCGGATTTATAGCCGTTGCCTTCGTAATGTTTCTTTGACTTTAAGACTTTTCCAGGAGGGTAAAATTGTCAATTCATGAACGGAGCTACACGTCCAATTATAAAACATTATTATATATTACTCAATAAAGACACGAACTAACACGTGTTAAACACGTGATGGTGTCACTTGTTAGTAGAAACGATTGCCGCTTTGAAACGAAAATTGTTCTTAAGAAATTTGATTCTCTCTTTTTTGTATAATAAAATTGTTGTCGATCATATAATAAAAACATTAATATTCAAGACATATATTCCTATTATACAAAAGAGAGGATGAAGTATTACATAGGTGATATAAAAGATTACTTTAAGTTAAATTGTGAAATTTGTTAAAATTAAGGGAAGAATATGAAATTGATGATATATTATAAGGTATTTGATTGAGATACCATTAGAGTATGATCATATTATATTGCAATAGAATTAAGCATAGAGTAATTTTTGCGAATAACTGGCTAGGCATTCGATTATAATTTGGGTGAAGTGCACCAGACCCCCTTATACTTTAGCGAAAGTGTAAAACACCCCCTTATAGTTCAAAAACTCCCTGAACTAGTCCCTATGTTTTTTAAAAGTGCACAACACCCCCTACAGTTATAAAATCCGTCATATTTAAAGGATTTTGTAAAAAAGACGTAAATACCCTCATTTTTTTTATTTCTCTCTTTTGCCATTTCCTCTTTTGTTTAGGCAAAAAAAAAATGATAATTTGGTCAATTCATATAATTATTTAATGAATAAATTCTTTAAAAAAAAAAAATCTCACTTAACGCGTGTGAAGTACACTCTCCGTTAAATTTAACGGATTTTTTAACGGTAGGGGGGTGTTGTACACTTTTGAAAAACTACAAGGACTAACTCAGGGGGTTTTTAAACTATAGGAGGGTGTTGTACACTTTCGCTAAAGTACAAGGGGGTCTGATGCACTTCACCCTTATAATTTTAATGTTAGTTGTTATTTTTATTTATGATCTCACACCCCTATATTTTGTTAGTCCTAGAATTTGACAAAAGATAATTATTTTGGATAATGAAATACACACATTTGTTTGATTAGCAAAAAGACTTTGGATAATGAAATCTTTATTTGGAATAAGTTTTTTTTAGCATCGATCCTATTTTTGTCTTAAATAATATAAAATATAAAATGATATAGAAAATGTATACTAAAATCTGAGATGGTATAATCGGCTAATTTTTGAAAAATAATGTAATTGAGTTTCTACGTTAATTGTACTTATAAATATTTTAGGTAACAATTATCAATAAAATAATGAATAATTATTTTCCAGTTAATTTTCTACATATAATGATTCTATATATAGGGCAATGCCGCTATAGATATCATTATAACAAGGGTAAATAGCATATTACCCATCTGTGTTTTGTTAAAAATGCACAATACCCCCCTGTGTTTTAAAAATTAGATGATTACCCCCCTATATTTTGCTAGAAGTGCACAATATCCCCTTGTGTTTTAAAAATTAGCTGATTACCCCCCTGTGTTTTGCTAAAAGTGACTGATTACCCCCTTGTGTTTTATAAAAGTAGCTGATTGCCTCCCTATATTTTATAACAAAAGCGCTAATTTTTAAAAAGCACAGAGGGGTAATTAGCTACTTTTATAAAACACAGAGGGGTAATCAGGTAATTTTTAAAACACAGGGGGGTATTGTGCACTTTTAGCAAAATACAGTGGGGTAATCAGCTAATTTTTAAAACACATGAAAGTATTGTGCATTTTTAACAAAATATAAAAGAGCAATACGCTATTTACCCTTATAACAATATTATGTAACACGAGAAGGAGGAGAGAGATGAAGTTCAAAGTGTTCCCTTATTAAGATAAAGGCTCAATGCACTTAACCTTTGGCTTCAATAATCGCCTTTATAGTTCATGCATTATTTGTTTTCACTAAGATATAGTGAGGGTGTAATTATGATCAAGTATTAGGACTCTTGCTAGTAGATACAATGCAGTGGAGAGCTATTAATTATTCATGGATGAATATCACAATCTTATTCAATGGTTTAAAATGACGTACGTACAATTTGAAATTTTATATGCCCTCGTAATTCTCAACCCATATAGTGTTAAGATTTACTTGTATAATAAAAACAAAACTAGTATACAAAGTAGTTAATAAATTGCAACGGAACCCGCCTATATAGTGTTGCATATCAATAAGATATTTTAGTAACAGTTCGCATCCAGAGATCATAGTACAATATTTATGTGTCTGGATCACTTCTATCGATTTAAACACTTAACGAACATATGGTTCTAATTCCACATTAAATATCCACAAAAATCTTGCAATATCTCAATGTCTGTAGATTTCGGAGTATAAGAGGACTGCAGATCAAATGACGGATTGGGTAGCGAAAAGTAGAGCTAAGGATAAGTTAGTTTTTGACTGATTTGTTAATTTGTCCCCTCCCCTTAAAACTCTGTTAGATGCTAATCTATTCCCTACGGGAGTGGGTTGAAATTTTTGTACTATCTTTACATTTATGTGAATGAAAATGCTTATTTCACAAAAAAAAAAAAAAAAGAGATGGAACCTTGGAGATTTCAATCCTCCACTTTTGCCCTCTTATCATGGATCTTAAGTGTGTAATACTCAGATTAGCTAACTTAATTGAGAATAGCATTTGTCAAGTGTTGACAACTGATAAATGTGTAAACTAAGATTTAATATTCTCATAATTACTTTAGATTGGATTAATTAATGAGCAGAGGAGATAGTTATAATTAAACTAATAATGAATCCATGAGGTATGTCTCTCCTACATGGAAGTTTTGTATTATTGCAATAATTAACCTAGAATTAAGCATCTGAAAAGATGCGCTAAAGTTGAAAAATAAGAAAAGAAAGAAGACGATGAATATGTTCATTGAATCATATGCATCTCAAAGTAACATAAAGCAAACAGCTTTATGAAGATTAGTACGAACCATAACTTGTGATAACATATAAATTAATATCTTGTGTCTCCATGTCCCTACATAAAACTGTACCCTGGTCCATGATGGGATGGGGTGTGGGGGGTGGGGGAGGCCGGAGGTGTTGTATAAATGATGTTCCACTATTTTGGAGATTAATGTTTGAAAACTTTTTTTTTTTTTTCGATGAGGAGCTCATATTAGGTCATATCATATTAAATACATCTTAAGATTAGAGTTCTAATTAAGCCGACCATTAATGACTAGTTCAAAAAGCTGGGGTGGTCTAATCATTTATTTGATCAGAGCGCTTTTAAAAACAAAAAATAGCAAAATCTGCAGCTCTCCTTGCAAATGGGGTCTTCTCCAAGTAGTGGTCTTTTTTTTTTTTTGTTGGCTAGTTAGAGGGAGCATCTCAACTAAACCCCGTAGTTAAGTGGGCATTCAAATGCGTACTACAAGTCAATAAAGAGCTAAATAATATTTGTTATGAGAAGGATATAAATTTAAATATATGAAACTTATTTTAGAATTTAAATATTTCTTTCTCCACCCTACATTTTTATACCTCAGTATTGCTTGAAATATCCACATAAGTTTTATTTGATAGAAGTACATTTGTGATGGTAAGCACTATAGACACCTGAGTGAACTTCTAATTGAGTAGAAGTTTAGAAATTTATTATTCTCATTGTTGGTGAATTAAAATTATTTTACGTTGATAAATTATAAAATACACTACCATCCGATCATGTATTACTTCAACTTAATTATATTAATAAATTTTATGATAAAACCCTATATTATGGTATTAGAGCTACCATCCCAATAACGTGCATGTTTCTTATAAATCTCATCTTATAAGGGTTGTTTTCGGGGTAATTAATTAGTAGACTGTTGTTACTTGTAATTTAATACTTAGAACTTATATAAGAAGGTTCATGAATATGTTCGATTTTCAGTTACTTGACCTATACAATGTCAAATACAATAAATATTGTCGGATGCATATGCTTCTGCACGAAGGAAAGCAATAGTTTGAAAATCATTCCATTTGAGGCCTGATTATTATCATAAATCTGACAATAAAGACAGTCCAATGATCACCAGAAAAAAATTATTTTAAAAGAAAATACAAAATATGATAACGTTTAAATTCAAAACCGTGAGCCGAAAAGCAAAAACTCATATTGTAATATTAAGCCAGACATAACCCATCAAGAGATCGAATATTTTAATGCGGTGATGTCTAAACTTGATCAATATTCTATGTGTTGGTTGATATAAATATGTTTTATAAGGTTAACAAAAAAAAAAAAAAAGAATAATTAATGTTTTGAATCAAATATGAACTGAGTTCAAATTGTTGTCAGGTGTTAGTACATAAAGCACAATGCCAAATTATGAAACAGACACAAATAATGTTTTTCCGTACCAACACGGGACATTACATTAAAAAAGAAAAAAGAAAAGGAGAAAAAATAAAGAGTGTAAGTGGTCATTATCCCTGAATTAGGAGGTGTCAACACATGCAAGAAAGTAGTAATGCAATTATAATTCAGTAATTTAGATCATTGTGTATATGAAAATTAAATAATTGTATTATTACTTTATTAATATTGATCTTTTTAATAACATTATTAAGTTATTAGAATATCTAAATTGATGTTTACACTTGTAAAACAAGCGAACATAATATATAATATTTACAAGACAAATGTATGGATAAGCTTGGTTATAGTACTAATAGTTAATTAAGCTGATTGATATATATTCATATCCAAATTAGACATGAAAATTTAAAAATCCACCTCCCAGGCCGTCGTCCGCCTCGTATGAGTGCTTGTCAGTTTTCAACAGGAGATGCTCCCTACTGACCGTTGATTCTGCATTACCGTTGAGGTCGGCAAATAGATAGACGTGCGTCAATATTAACTATTATAATCATCGCTCTCTATTATAACGTATATAATACGTTAATTTTATATTATTATAACGTTACAAAAAATTTGTTTTAAAACTTAGATAGTATACGTGACATTCATTACGTGTGAAATTTGAAAAAAAGTTGACATATGTTGGAGTATAGTTCATATAATTTTATTTTATATTTTTTGTAAAAATAAATTTATTTCTGAATCAAACTTGAGACTTTCGAATTACATGAGGACACTCTTCACTAGTGAAAAAATTGATAGCCAACTTAAGTAGAAGAAATTCATTCAAAGAGTACCACAAGTCCACAGTGTTACGTCAAGTACTTTCATTGTGGTCATATCATCTTATGTATTATTCACACAACTTCTCGAGTGTTTTTTTTTTTTTTTTTTTTCTTCTTTTTTTCTTTTAATTCTATTCCGAGTTTCCTTCTTTTGTTTTTAGAAATTAAAGGATAAAAATGATGAATTAATTCTCGACTTATTGTTACATAGCCTTAATAGCTTTCCCTTAATACTAGATTTTTAGATCGATTATGCCTCCTTTCTCGAGTGTTTTCTACGAAGAGTCAAAGCATTACAATAGATAAATCATTTCTCAGACATAGGGTTCGGATTTTTACTCAATTAGCTTTGGATCATCAGTATTATAGCAAACGATGAAAAAATAAATACTTCCCAATTAAAGTATAAGATGAAGATCTAATCTCATTTTACAATATTTGTTATAAATCCGTTTAACTCCTAAATATTGTATATGTTATGTAGAAAATTAAAACTTTTAGGGCCGGTAGCGTATATCAATTTTTATTTTGAAATCTATTCACCTCATTTTTGTACGTATCTAATTATACTGTTTATCTTATCATCTTTATCTCTCTAACGGGAATATTCTAAAAAACAACGGACATTTTAAATCGTCTGTCATATGCTAGACGTTTGTCCGTCCCTAACGTTATTTAGATCACTAGGGAACCCAAAGAAAGAGTTGGGTTTTGGACACAAATATACAAAGGATCCCAATATATCTATTGTGAGACGTTAAGCAAGATAAAGT
Organism: Ehretia macrophylla; assembly: GCA_037974665.1. Classification (NCBI taxonomy): domain Eukaryota; kingdom Viridiplantae; phylum Streptophyta; class Magnoliopsida; order Boraginales; family Ehretiaceae; genus Ehretia; species Ehretia macrophylla. The sequence continues at coordinate 32,103,085 of CM075773.1, read as the reverse complement.
AAAACATCGTTTTTTATCTAAATTCACTACAAAAGATAATCAAATTGGTGATTTTGTTTGGCCAGTGTCGTGCCTATAAGTGCAAATTCTAGGCAACGGTTTCAAGAACCACCGCCTATATGGCATATTCAATTTTTTTTTTGAAAAATAGTTGAAATTTACCAATATATATAGTTATAGGCGGCTGTTTAAAATTAACATGCAAAACAAAACAAAACAAAAGAAAAAAAGAAAATAGTAATTATTATAAGAGGTGGTTAAGAAAACTACCACCTATAATGTCCAAAAAAACATAATAAATAAAAACAATTTTTAAGGGCTATGTTAATTTTTTTTGTAATTTCAGCTTAATTTTGTAATTTTTCTTATAACATTCTAATAATACTATACATTAAAATTGATAGAAACAATCCTGAAAGAAGTGCAACTGTTTAAGGTTACCATTAGCCAAAAAGCAAATGCAGCAAACTGTCAAAGACAAATTAGAAGTGAGTGTGAATGCTAATATTTCAGTACTTATTTCTGTGATGAAAAAAAGCAAATTAGATAGATGTCAAAAGGAAGATTTTGGAACAATCAAAACCAATTTTTGTTGGCAGGCTGATCAACAGAATTCGAGAGTTGATGAGTTTATTTGCAGAGGTATATGGAATGGGCCAGTTAATGCAGCTTGATGCTCCGGTCGGAAATAAATTAGTAGGATCATGTCAGTACGACTGAATATGTGTTAAAAAAGGTCAATCTCTCCCCTAATACACACAAGAAAAAAAAAAGAAGGCCGAACTTCTAAAAAACGACTCTCTTTTTTTGATACTATTATTGCAGAGAATTTAGGAGGGATTCTTTCCGGCAGCAATAGACTGGACAAAGTTACTTGGCTGGCTGATTGAGATGGTTGTTTCTCAGTTTCCACTTTTCTCCATGGAATCTCATCAGGCCAAAAACAATCTTTGTACTGGTCCAGAATCATATGGCTCAAGTCCCACATACCCATGAAGTTTGCACGAGACTGCATGTACAATCTAAGCTATGCATGGCAGGCGTGGCTTGATAAGTTACCAACTTTTATGAGGAATTCCGATATGCATTAGAGATAAGAGAGATTATTTGTTTTTCGAATGTGAATTTTCCTGAAAAATTTGGAGAAAGCGGAATTTACCGAATGATGCAAAGTCAATCAGCGAAATTGGAACTAAATTACTACATGGATCACCCTCAACTGTGACAACAAGACGCTTCAGGCTACAACACTAAAATTGTTCTTTGCCATCTTCTATAATACACGTACAGAAAGAAAGGAATTCGAGATATCACTCAAGTGGGACATCAAATGAGGAACAACTATTTGAGAAGATTCAACTTGATATCAAGTTCAAATTATATATTGTAAAAAAATTTAGAAACAACGTTGACAATAGGGATATCTGTAGAGAACCGAATGTTGAGAGGTATCCTTGTCCGATGCTTGTTTTGATAGTTACCAAGTAAAAGGTTACCAGTGTGGATCCTGTTACTATGTACATGTTTTTGCGAACAATATACAACCTTACTTAGAAAAACAATAGTTTTATGTTACACGTGGTCTTCTCCTTGCAGGATTTATCTTAGGCTATAAACGAATACAGTTTCAATCATGACACAAAGTCATATTAGAGTTCACAGAGTCGACTCCTTCAAACAAGTACTTTTAAACATGAAAGAGCCTAAATGACCAAATAATTAGGTGGAATGCACAGGTAGCGACCAATATAATAAGAGGTTTTGAGTTCGAATCACGACTTCAACCTCTATTATACTAAGAGAAAAAAAGCCCAAGTGGATTTCTAATCTAGTATCTAATTACTGTACTGCTTATTGTTTGCAAAATGGTATTCGAGACCCTGAGACCTGAAATGTGCTTCTGCAAAAAAGAAAGGAAAAAGTGGAGGAAACCAATAAAAGAAATTGCGATTTCTATCTAAAAGAATGTCTATTTCTATGTACTACTGCTCTTTATGCTTTCAATTGAGGTATAAGTGAATATATTTGTGGTGCTTTCATTGTTATTCTATTTAGGAAATTTCTTCAAAATGTTTCAAATAGCTAGACGTACTCATGATACGTAGCGGGGCTCACGTGCTCAAAATACCGTTTTAAAGTGCAACCCCTCTATTTATGCCTCGGACAAGTTATTTTCTTAGACTAGCTGATAATTGGAAGCTTTGGTGATGATTCTGCATCTTTTGTGTAATTGGTTTATGAGTCAAAATGGCAGCTGAATCTTATTCTGCATTAGAAGACTTTAGCATCGAGCGGAAACTTTATTTTCTACACATCTGCTGAAGCTTTTATTGCTTTCAGTGATAAAATCAAAAGCATAAAATTGACAACACAATTGCATTTGTAAGGAGAGTAAACCAAATGTACTAAAAACTGATCAAATAAGTATTTTATGAACCAAAACTTTCTGAGTTTCTAATATTTATGAAGAAATATACAAAATTAGTTTTTGTATTTAAAAGCAGCTGAACCTTTAACTAGGCTGCCTACGTACTTTGACACCAAGACGATATCAAAGATCAAGCTGCACGTAGTTCTACAATTTACATCGAAAGATTATATACTATAAAAGATCTATTACAATTTAGCACTCTTCCTTTCTTCATCACTGATTGTTCCTTGAGAAGCTTGACAGTTTGAAGCATATCAACAACTTGTGGAGAAATCTTCATCAGCAACTCGGCTCCAATCAATCCTGAAGCAATTCTGGCATGGAAATTGAAGTGTAAAGCTCCGCCGAGCTATCAAAGACTAGTACAGTATGTCATTCAGGTAGGACTGAAATTTTTCATCCCTTTCTAGCAAGCGTTGACATTCTGCCAAAGATGCCTCTGTGACTAGGTTGATGTCAGTATTTGCTGCAAAAATGTCAACATCCTCCGTGTTGTTTTGAACTGATCCTTCCATGGACAAGATGGAAGTTTCATTTGAAATATGATCAGGTTCCACTGGGTTCTCTGCTGATAACGTGTCTTCCAAGTAGGACGCAAATTTCATATCATCATCATCAACAGTCGCCATATTTTCTTGAATCGATTTTTCCATGGCTCTGGTGGCAGTTTCGTTTCCAGCTTGCATTACTCCATTGTTCATGTGTACCTCTGCTTGTGAGCCATAATTAGCGTACCAAGGCAACTGTTGTATAGACACGGTCGAGTCCACTCCGAATGATTCCTTGGCCAAAAGATAATTTCCTTGTAACATATCTGTATCGACACCGATTGTAACATGATGCTCATCCGGAAAACTCCATTGTGATGTCTTCTCTTCTTGGGGAATATAAATCTCCTCTCTCGACCTTCTCTTGCCCAAAGCTTGAGTATCAGCTTCTGATACAAGTATGATTTCAGAATCTTCTTTTTTCTTGAAGTTTTTCGATTTGTCCTTTGTAATTCTGCAAACAACATAGTCTGTGTTTCCAATGCCTATCAAGCCAGCATCCGAAAGAGAATATTCATGCATAATCCAATGCCCTTTCCCATCAAAATCTTTCTTAGATGACTTAAACGTGAACATCCTTTTAGAGCCTATTTTGGTCTTCGTTTTCCCTTTCACAATATCTTTCGGCGCCGTATGTCCATGCCATTTACCACAGCCCGCTGTTCGAATAGTATTCTTATTACCCTGCTTCCCAAGCTTCGACAATTTAGTAAATACATAGACAGTCTTCTTAGCCTTGCTCGAATCATCGTCGTCATCAGTAAATAGGATGTTCCAAGCATCACTATTCTCGGGAAACAAATCCCAAGGATTTGCTTTCTCTCCGTAAAGGTCTACTTCAACGATCCCCTCCCATGGCAATGGCTGCCTCAAAAGCCTTCTCTTCAGGTATGATAGAAGCAATTCTTGATCCGAAGGCCTGAATAGAAAACCTTCAGGAATTTGAATACTACTGCTGCTCATCTTTACTATTCCTATACTATCACCAAGAAATCTCACAAATCACTCTCAAATCTCACACAAATCACTCTCAAATCTCACAAATCGCTCTCTTGATATCTATAATACCGCAACTCACAATCTTAACTAGGTTTTGCAATGATGAATGTGCGGCCAGCTTGGCATCCATATATATAGCCACATGCATGGATAGTTTCCTAATAGAATGCTGTAACTATAACTTGTGATGCAATCTAGTATAATGCATTAGGAAACACTACAATCACACAAGGACTCAAATTCTTACACATTTCAGAGTCCTATCTCTGATTAACTTCTTCTTGTCTAAATTCATTCATAATCTGATATGCATAAGATTGAAGAAACAAAAACAATTTTTTTTTTTTTTTTGTCAAAACAAAAACAAATTCAATTACATGAATCTTTACAACATAAAGACCCAGAGGGCATTTTGGGGTTTTTGGTCTTAAATTCAACTGTCACACCATTACCCGCCAGTGCATAAATACAAACTCACCCCCCCAAACCCCATACTACCCACCGACCTAACAAATCTCCATGGCCTGCGCAATTGTCTTCTCCTTCTTGATTCTCTTCTGCAATTTATCTCTTCACCTGATCATAGCTCTTGAATACTCGCAAGAACTCAACACAGACGCTTACCCTTATCTCATCAACATGATTAGCAGTCCTGTGGCATCACCACTTGAATCAACAACTTTGTCTATGCCACCAACACAAGCTTCTGCACCACTGGTTCCGGCCTTGTTCGTCATCGGAGACTCTTCTGTTGACTGTGGCACCAACAACTTCCTCGGCACGTTCGCTCGCGCTGATCGGCTTCCTTATGGTCGAGACTTTGACACACATCAACCTACTGGACGGTTCTGCAATGGCAGAATCCCTGTTGACTATCTTGGTAATTCGATCTTTCATATTCTCGATGACCCTTTACTAAATCTACCAAAAGAATTGCAAGAAATATTAAAAATTATATTTTTTTGCGGAGTTGGATTATGTATCTAAATTTAGACTCTATTCTACGTTTTGTTTTCTTGAATTATTAGTTCATTTTACTTTCTTGATTGAATTCATTATTCGATACAGTTTTGTTTTCTTGAATTAGTAGTTCATTTTAATTTCTTGATTGAATTCACTATTCGATACAGTTTTGTTTTCTTGAATTGAATTCATTATTTGATGCATTTATTTATTTTTCTTGTTTCTCATTAACTTCTGTTTTTTTTTTTTTTTCCTTTTTTTTTTTTTGGTAAACTTGATTAGCTGTGCGTCTTGGGTTACCATTTGTGCCAAGTTATCTTGGGCAGACTGGTTCTTTGGAAGATATGAGTCGAGGTGTGAATTATGCTTCTGCTGGTGCGGGAATCATTTTCTCAAGCGGTTCTGAATTGGTAACACTTTCTTCTAATTTGTTCTGTATAAACTATCATCATTGTCTAGTCATAGTTGTCACTTTACCAGTACTTAATGGGATGCAATTTGCTCATGGCTAGATTGATCTGTTTCGGGTCAAATAGGAATAAGTGATTTACGATTTGTCAAGAAAGTAGATTAATAGGATATCTCTGAAACTAGTTTTGGGGATCTACTATGTGAGACACAGGTGCTTGTGACAATGAAAATGTAGATTGGATCTTGATAGACTTGACAGCATATGATCATTTTTATTGTATAGTCGTGTTGTGTGCCGACCCCATCTAATAAGAGAATACGTTGTTTGGTTGATTTGTTCGGTAAAACCATAAAATATATCCACCTTTTATTTCACAATGATTTAGTTCTTCTTTTCCTCTGTTACCTGAGTCTGTAAAGTTGCATATTATTTGACTTCCATGTCTTTCTATATAGCACTTAATCTCTAAAATCAAGTAGAGTATTGGAATGAGAAAAGTGCAGCATGAAGGTAGATACCAGAAAAGATCAAACCACTTACTGGGAAATAGTACACCATAGTGCTATTCCTTCCTACCACTGGGAAATGTGAGGCAGATCCATGGAAGTCCCTTTTTAGGAAAGCGAATAGGTATTGACTCCCATGTGTTGCGTGTAGGTAGTGATGTGCCTCGAGATGACCTTCTCCTGTCCCCCTTATTTTCTGACTCTGATGTGAACAGAAACTTTCTTGGAAATAATTCATATAGTAACCTAGATTCATTTTCTGCAGGGTCAACATATTTCCCTTACACAGCAAATTCAGCAGGTTACTGATACATTTCAACAATTTATACTGAGTGTGGGTGAGGATGCAGCAGCTGATTTCATCTCAAAGTCTGTATTCTACATATCAATGGGAACCAATGACTATATACACTACTATCTCCTAAATGTTTCGAACGTGCAATCTCTGTATCTACCTTGGAGCTTCAACCAATTCCTAGCACAGATTATGAAGCAGGAGATTAAGGTGATAATTTTGCATAATTTCATAGCCTTCTTAAACATGCACATATCATTTGAGTTAGATAACACATCTCTCAACTCCAAAGGCATTAATTTCTGCATCGATTTTTTTTGTTTTGGAACCTTTCCATGTTTTTGTGATTCAGTTTTCAAATTCAAAGCAATCAATGTAATTCATCTGCGATACTAAATAAACTGTGAGTGGGAGAAGCAAAACCAAATCAGGATTTGTATATGTGATATTAGATGTTGACTAGTTATAAAAGATAGATTTCATTTGCCCTGTAACTGTGAAAATTTAGATAGGGATTCCAATAGATGTCCTTACGTCTCTTTTGTTTACCGAGAGTTTGAATCCCTCTCTTTCCTGTGGGTGCAGAACTTGTATAATGCAAATGTTAGAAGAGTGGTTGTCATGGGATTGGCACCTATAGGTTGTGCTCCCTATTACCTATGGCTGTATCATAGCAGGAATGGCCGCTGTGTTGATATGATAAATGACATGATACTGGAATTCAACTTTGCTATGAGATACATGGTTGAAGAACTCAACCAGGAGCTCATTGATGCTAGCATTATTTTCTGTGACGCGTTTGAAGGTTCTATGGACATAATCAAGAATCACAACCGTTATGGTGAGATCTTGTTTAATCTTATCGTGCATTGAGTCAAGATTACTAATTAGCACACTATCTCATGCTAGTATGTTTTTCATTTCAGGTTTTAATGTGACAACTGAGGCTTGCTGTGGTTTAGGAAGATACAAGGGTTGGATCATGTGCATGTCACCTGAGATGGCTTGCAGTAATGCTTCTAATCATATTTGGTGGGATCAATTTCACCCAACAGATGCAGTGAATGCAATTCTTGCAGACAATGTTTGGTCTGGTCTGCATACAAACATGTGCTACCCTATGAACTTGAAGGATATGATAGCTGCAGACACCAAATAGTTAAACACATATGCAGCACAATCTATGACCAAACTCAATATAAATCTAGACCAAGTGTACATTCAGAAATCTTCTAACAGATTTTAGAGCAGAAACTTTGTCATGTTTTGGATATTTTGTATTTCATGATGGTGATGATGTGCAAATACTGATTCCTTTGTAGGAAGAAATGTAAAATTTTAATGTTCATACTATCAGTAAATTTTTCAAATAGTACTTCTTTGCATTACTCTTTCACCTCTCTGTTGTACAGTAAAATTTAATGTATTAAACGTCAAATCTCTCGTATATATAATAAAAATTATATTATATAAAGAAAGTGAAGGGATATATGTAGCAAAGCTTCCTTACAAAAAAAGGATTTAGTGGTTAGAGTTCAAAATTTTATCTCTTAGCAAAACCAGGTCAAACTGCTGCAGTTTTCCTGTATAATCAAACTAATTTCGTAGTTAATTAGTTCCAAGGGGTTCATTTGTCATCCAATAAATACGACAATTTGTTATTATTGTTGACTGTTGCTAATATAGTACTAATATAGTTCTGAAAAATTTTGCACCGATCATGTGAGGCGCACATTATTGTGAGGGTCAAACGTCTATGACGATTACAAAAATAATTTAATACCTGAGTTTTTAGCTAATTTACCAATCTGAATATTGGTTGTTTATTTATTTTTATTCAAAGGGCCCATACAACATTTATTAAAATGTAACCAATGAGAATCAATCTCGCAACTTCTTACCCTCAAAGCGAGTAACAAAATACTAGATCGAAGCGTTGGTGGTAATATTGGGTAATTTCTCTAATAGGAGTCATCAGCCTCACCCTGACCCGACCCGAGACCCGTTCATAATATGGATCCGGATAAAACTGAAAACAAATGCTCTTCTTTCTTCTCTTACTCACTCTTACTCTTATTAAACAAACTGAACAAGAAACACAAAATCTTCTGATAAAACAAGATGCCAAAAGCTTTGCCAATTTAATCAAACAACAAAGCTCTTTGCATGCAACAATGTATGCTTCTTCAACAATAAGCCCTTCTGATATATATTTTTTACCATCAAAACTCAACTTTCACAGCTCAGTTATCACCAAATACCCACTTCAAAAACAGTTCAAAAATCCAAATTTTCCACAAAATCTCACAAAAAGATTGCATTTTTATCAATACCCACATGCTATTTTGCGCAAAACAAGCTCAAATTCAAGGCCTTCTTCACAATCTGACACTGCAAATGGTGAAAAAGATGATTTTGTGACAAAGGTTTTGAGAGAAAACCCTAGCCAAGTTGAGCCCAAGTATTTAATTGGCAATAAATTGTACACATTAAAAGACAAAGAAACAGAATTGAGCAAAAATGGTTTTGATAAATGGTTTTTTGAGGTGTTGAAGAGGTTAAATTTGAAGAAATTGTTGTTGAAGAAAGCTCAAGTGTATGATGGTAGTTTAGTGAAGAGTGATGAAGTGTATTTGAAGGATATATTGAGGGAACATAAAGGAAAGCTTTATGTGCCAGAGCAAATTTTTGGGGCAAGTTTGTCAGAAGAAGAGGAGTTTGATAAGAAAGTAGATGAATTGCCAAGAATGGGTTTTGAGGATTTTGAAAAGTATATGAAGAGTGATAAGATTAAGTTGTTGATTTTTAAAGAAGATAGTAGTGGGGTTGGGGTTGGGGTTGGTCTTGGTTACGGGCTTAAGGATTTTGTTATGGAGTTGAAGGAAATACCTGGTGAAAAGAGCTTGCATAAAACCAAATGGTAGTAATATCGTACACTCGTGTCGAATTTGTTTTATTTTGTGATTTAATTTCTGTTTGTGGTTCTTCACTTTTAGTCTGTTTTGTTGTTGAATTTTGTCAGGGCAATGAGGCTGGATGAGAACCAAGCACAAGCACTTTTGGAGATGTACAAGGGGCCGAGATATGAAATTGAGAAACAATTGATGGTATTCAATATTTTCTTCGAGATACCTTGACTTTTTAGCTGGAGCTCTAAGATAGCATAAGATGTAGTGTTGTGCATTAATCTTATAGATATTAGATGTGTTACGTAATGGTTTTAATATTTTCTTCGATAAGGATCTTTGGACTTGTATAATAATTTTCATTTACTGCAATATTCATTGATCTCCGGGCTTGGCCTTAACATAAATTTTTAGCAGAACGAAAGGTTGAAGCAGTTAGACAGAAATTTGGAGGTCAGTAATGAAATTCTTCTAGGTCCAATGCTGAAGGAGGGTGGTTTATTGCAAAGGGTTCTGTAGTTGTGGTCTGGCTAATTCGGACCTATTTCAGAAAGATCCAATATGCCCCTATGAATTTGTATAGATGATTATTAGCATGAAGGAAGGATCATTTGCCAAGTAACTAGGCACATCATGTTTTATGAAGAACTCATTTAGCTGGTCAAAGAAATCATAGCTCAATACGAAAATGCAAAAGTTTCTTTTCTTTTTATTTACATCTGTATCTTTCTTTGCAGTCTTGGGTTGGAAAATTGCCAGATTATCCTCATCCCGTAGCATCTAAACTATCAAGTAGGGTGATGGTGGAACTTGGAGTACTAACTGCTGCAATGGCGGCAGCTGCAGTTGTTGTTGGAGGATTTCTAGCTTCGGCAGTATTCGCTGTTACCAGCTTTGTGTTTGCAGTGGCTGTATATGTTGTATGGCCTTTGGTCAAACCGTTTCTCAAGCTATCTTTTGGACTGGTCTTTGGCATTTTAGAGAGAGTCTGGGAAAATATTGCTGATATTTTGGGCGATGGAGGAATATTCTCCAAATGGTATGAAGTTTACACTTTTGGTGGTGTGTCTGCCAGTATTGAGATGCTAAAACCAATATTGCTGGTACTGTTGACTATGGTTCTCCTTGTGCGTTTCACTCTTTCAAGAAGACCTAAGAACTTCAGGAAATGGGTTAGCATTACTCTCTTTTCTTATGATTCGTTCGTAACTGGTTGTTTATGATAGACGATAGTGAAGGTGTAATAATGACTTTTGCTTCATTCAGGATATATGGCAAGGCATTGAATTCTCTCAATCCAAAGCACAAGCTCGTGTTGATGTGGGTCTTCAATTGTTAATTATAAGCTTATAGCTTCTTCTCTTTGGGTTTAACTTTCCCCAATTGTTATTTGTAGCTTCTTCTTCTTCAATTTAGATTTTCCTTCTGTAGAGATGAAATATTAGTTTATTAATTATGTTCCAGGGTTCAACTGGAGTCACATTTGCTGATGTGGCAGGGATTGAGGAGGCAGTGGAAGAGCTTCAAGAGGTAGGAAATTTCATCAGACTTTATGTTTGCATTAACTTATGTATTGTGGAGTGTTATAAATGAAATTCACTGCTGTCTCCCTGTTTATTTTTAACAATTTCCTAGAGAAACACTAGAAGAATACCATAAAGTGGATAATTTTTTTTTTTAAGAAGAGAATTATTGGATATGAAACCATTTTCCTTATCTAAGCAAATTTGTGAATGTTACTATGCTGTTGGTATGTAAGCAAATTTGTGAACGTTACTGTGCTGTTGGTACTGCATTGTCTCTAAAGTTGGCTAGAATGTTCTTAAACTAGAAATTGTCTAGTCATTGATACATGTTTAAATGTTTCCAGCCTCCAAAATCATCTAATTACTGGCTATAAGAATAGAAACAGAACTGGCTCTAAGAATAGAAAAAGAATTTGAGGTGTCGAGTTTCTCAAAAGATTTCCATGAGTTGTCAATTCTATATTCATTTATTCTTCATTTGTGCTTTCATTTTTACATCTATAAATTCTCTCAGTTTGGTAAACTTAGGTTTCCTTTTTATGTATGTATTTTAACCAGAGTAAGGGTGCGTTCTGTTGAACCTTAATTTTACTTTTATCTTTATATTGCGACAACTCATTTTTGGTTTGTTCTCCTAATAGTTAGTGAGGTACCTCAAGAACCCAGAACTGTTTGATAAAATGGGGATAAAGCCACCACATGGAGTTCTTCTAGAGGGTCCTCCTGGATGCGGGAAGGTTGGTTGTGTTTTTTAAAGAATGACTATAAATTTTGGAGATACTGTTTATCTGGAAATGAATGTATAAATAGATTTAAATGTACCTGATGTTTTTTCAGACCCTAGTTGCCAAGGCCATAGCTGGGGAAGCTGGAGTTCCATTTTACCAAATGGCTGGATCCGAATTTGTTGAAGTATTAGTTGGTGTTGGTTCTGCTCGTATAAGGGATTTATTCAAGAGAGCCAAGGTGATTTTACTGCCCTGTGATGTCTCTTACTGAAGGGTTGTTTTTTCTGACAAGTTACTTCGCCAAATATGGTATCAATAACATCTTATGGGATATTCTTAACAATGCCTGTAAGCATATATAAATGCTACTTCTAAAAATATACAGGGTCTCTAAGTTATTAAGAGAACAAATTATGAAATTACAATTGTCTGCTAGGATTTGATGATTCAGCATTAGCACAATAGGCACAGATAAGCAAGTGTTTAATTTAAACCATTGCCACTCCTAAGTCTAGACTTGCAAATTAAGATTTCTTTGTTATTTTTTGGAATCTGATAAGGTGGATAAGTTCTTCCTCATCATCGGAGGTCCCTATGATCATTACCTGCATATAAATATATAGGGTATCTCAAAGTAAGTTAGAAAACCTTGAGGGAGAGAGAGAGAGATTATTGCAGTCTCTAAAGAACAAACAATAAAGTTTTAAAAATTTGGGAATATTTTATTTAAAATTGGTAAGAATAGTTGGATGGTTGTTGAAGGTTGCCGCTGTTTCTCCTTTTGCAGGTCAATAGACCATCAGTTATTTTTATCGATGAGATTGATGCACTGGCTACAAGGTATGACTATCTTCTTCAGTTCCCCCATCCCAGCTCTCTCTTCTCTCTCTGTCTCACCCTCTCCTAGTTGAGACTAGTTTTGGAGAAACTTCTTTCACTGGAATGTGTGTGTGCTTCTCTGTCAATTGTAATTTGTAAGCGAAGAATGGTGAACAGCCTTGACATTTCTACATAAATGGGTCAGTATTTATATACATTATTGTAGTGTTAGACTTTTGATATCCTCCTGCATTTCCTTATCTTTGATTACCATGAACTTCTAGCATGCCACATTCCAATTCTTGCTTGAAACAAACTCGTCTTACAATAGGTTTTCGTTTTCACAAGATATATGATGATGTCCCTATTTCAACTAGAGAATTGCAAAATGCAGAGTTCCAGGGGAGGGTATAGAGAATAAAACCCGAAGCAATGCAGAAAATATAAGGCTCTTGTTTTTTTCTTTTGGATGAGTTCATCATTATATTTCTATTGATAAGAATGTGCTACCCATTTAAAATGTTACCTTGGAAGTTTACAGGTTCCATCCCAGTTTTTTCAATGCCATATTCACCGTGCTCTCATGTCTGCTTTGAGAGAGCATGGATGGCTTCTAACAGTGCCCTAATTATTCTTTTTTCCTGTATGAATAGACGTCAGGGGATATTCAGTGAATCAACGAACCAATTATACAATGCAGCAACCCAAGAAAGGGAGACCACGCTGAACCAGTTGTTGATAGAGCTGGATGGTTTTGATACAGGCAAAGGAGTTATCTTTCTGGGTGCCACAAATCGGAGGGATTTGTTAGATCCAGCACTTCTTCGTCCTGGTCGATTTGATCGCAAGGTTGGTTTAGGGTTTAGAATGTATGATAAGCTGTGTTAAAGTGCATCTGTATATACTGCTGTTTCTTTCGGTATTTTTTTCTGGAATAATACATGGTTCTTCGTTGCTATGTTGTTTCTCCAATAGATAAGAATTCGCCCGCCCAATGCAAAAGGAAGGTTAGACATTTTGAGAGTCCATGCACGTAAAGTGAAATTATCAGATACTGTTGATTTGGCTAGTTATGCCCAGAATTTGCCTGGTACATACTTGTTTCTCCTAAAATAATAGGTACTTAAAACTGTATTGCTCACAAGCTATGTTTAATACTCTTAATTTTTTAATGAAATTCAGGGTGGACGGGTGCAAGGTTGGCCCAGCTCCTCCAGGAGGCTGCTCTTGTGGCGGTAAGGAAAGCGCACAAGGCAATCATTCAGTCAGATCTTGATGATGCAGTTGACAGACTCACAGTAGGACCCAAACGTGTTGGAATAGAGTTGGATCATCAGGGACAATGTCGTCGAGCTACAACTGAGGTGGGGACTGCTTTGACTTCACACCTCCTGAGGCGTTATGAGAATGCAAAAATAGAACGTTGTGACCGCATATCAATCAACCCTCGTGGCCAGGTTTTCTCGTCACTTCCTCAGCTTGTCAACCCCTAGCCCCCGAGGAGAAAAGAGAGAGAGAGAGAGAGAGAGTACTGCTGAGCTTTCTTTATTGTTTCAGTGTGTGGGTTTTATGTTTACCTGAAGGCTTTATTTTGCATTCAGATAATATCCTATTAGCATGCTTCCTTTCTGCCCAATAACGAAAAATGATAAATGCAGACATTATCTCAAGTTGTATTCCATCGTCTTGATGATGAGTCATACATGTTTGAGCGACGACCACAGTTGCTGCATCGCCTTCAGGTATAAACTCCAAGTCTTCTGGTTTGCTGCTGAATTCTTTATGTATTGCCTTCTGGTTCAACCATGAAGCATCTGTTCATTTCATTGTAAGGTATTAGTTGGAGGGAGAGCTGCAGAAGAGGTAATTTTTGGGCGGGATACATCAAGGGCATCAGTTAACTATCTTGCTGATGCATCTTGGCTTGCTCGTAAGATCATAACAATGTAGGTCTTTCACTTGGCAAATCAAGATTGGGCTCTGGCTGCTTATGTTGCCATCTTAATTGATTTCTTGCTGTCTCTCTCGCTCTCTCTCTCTGTTTTTTCTCTTTTTCCTGCTTTCCCACAGATGGAATTTAGAGAATCCAATGGTCATACACGGCGAACCTCCTCCATGGAGAAAGAGTCCTAAGTTTGTGGGCCCACGACTAGATTTTGAAGGATCTCTGTATGATGACTACGACCTGATTGAGCCTCCTGTCAACTTCAATTTGGATGACGAAGTTGCAAGGAGGACAGAAGAGTTGATGCATGATATGTATGGAAGGACAGTGGCCCTGCTCAGGCAGCACCATGCTGCTTTGCTTAAAACTGTTAAGGTCAGTTGTCGCATATATATGTTCTCTTCTTTTACTTTCTGCCTATGCATGAGCGTTCAATACCCGAGAAACTTTATTTCTTATTTGTTCTTCATTTCGGCGTTCTCTCTAAAGTTGTTTGAGGCATTTAAGACACTGGTAAGGCCTCTGTGGCTAAAGGCTAAAATTAGTGTCGGCGTGCATATACCCTATATGGTGGATGCTTTCAGAACTTCAGGAGACTCAATAGTTTTCTGGATCTGGCCGGAATTCCTCTCTTTATCCAGTTTGTAGAGTCATAAGTGGTTGTGACATATGGCATAAGCACTATTTGAAGTTGTTATTGACAATCAGGCACCCGATACCCAAGGAAATTGATCATTTATAATTTTGCTCTTCTGCGTGACAGGTTCTTTTGAATAAGAAGGAGATTAGTGGAGATGAAATAGACTTTATACTAAACAAATATCCTCCCCATACACCAGTAAGTCTTTTGTTAGAGGAAAGAGATCCCGGGAGCCTCCTGTTCGAAGAACAGAAGCAACCAGAAAATACTGAGTTGGAGTACAGCTTGTTGAATTCATGAAGGGGCACCATCTTTTGAGTGCAGAGTTAAGCTGCATCTCTCTGTTTCTGCAGTCTGCTTGAGCGGCCGGAAGGAGGTTTCCACTGCCTTGCACTTAAATGCCGCCAGCTCTGTCTTTTTCTCTTGGTAAAGCCGAATAGTAACGATTCCTAAAAATGAGCTCTTGGGTTGCCAACGACACGATGCATTTGAACTCAGTTTGCTTGTCTTTCTAGCAATGCCTAGCGGAAATGAAATCGGAGATCAATTTTGTTGTGTATCTTTAACTAGCTGGGATTTTTGCCTCAACACAATCAATGATGTGTATATGATTTTGAATATGAGCTTTATTTGACTTGGCAATATGTAAAGGACGCTGATTTTTTTTTTTTTTTTTCTCTCATTTGGAAATTATATGGAAACAACTTATTGCAAAAATGTACGGTAAGACTATGTATAATAGTGTGCATAGTAGATTCGACTCTTTCACGGATTTGTACGTTGCATGAGATTTGTGCACCAACTAGCACTTAATGACGTGTGAAAGGATTCAGCTTCATTTGCTACAACCTATATTTTATATGAACAAGGGAGGCTCGACCACAACATTTGCAGCAGGGATGTTGATAAGTAATACTGCATATATAGTTGGATGATAAGGACACTCATGCAAGAGAGCTCCAAATTACACTAATATCATAAAAGATATTTAATGAGTCAGCAAATTACGAAAGATTTTATTTTACAAATTGGAATATCAGAAATCAAGATGCTCTTTTATAAATAGAGAAGGATATATATATAATATATACATATATATAAAAGGACCCCTCTTGTTTTGCCAATCATTTTCCACCGTGGAGTCGCCACCTCCAGGTCCTCCCTCCGCCTCCTTGTTCCACCGCGAGCCTAGGTGGCTAGGGTTTTCGAAACAGAAGAAAGCAAAGGACAACAACAAACACGGCCTTATTCTCTCACCATACATATACACACACACACACACACACATTTCATTTCATATACACTTAGATACCTACCTAGGGTTTTTATTTTATTTTTATTTTTTTCATTTTGTCCCCTCCAAACTTTCATGTACGCCTTTAATTTGATGACTTGTTGTGAATGGAGATTACCATTTTCTCTAGCATTAATTACCAAAATACCCTCCCTCCATTTTCACTTTTAATTATTACCTCTCTTTGTTGCCTCGTCGCCGCAGCGTTCTTCACTCTCCGATCAAAGTCCAAGTCGGAGTCAAAGGCAAAGTCAGAATCTTTTAGAGAACAACTGCAAACGGCGTCTTCTTGTAATTGTTGTAATACGAGTAATACTACGACGACGACGGCGTATTTGAACGGAGGGGGGGAAATGGTGGAGACACTGGCGAGAGAGAAGCAGACGGGAGCGTCTATGATGGAGCAGTTGGTGCCGGAGATCACGACGCACGCGTTGAGCTACTTGGATTATCCTAGCCTTTGTAGGCTGTCGATGACTAATTCGCTTATGCGTAAGGCTGCTAATGATGATAATGCCTGGAAAGCGCTTTATCATAAGGTAGCTTTGCGTTTTTTAGCTTCTCTTGTTTCAGTTATTGCTCTATCTTTGAAGATTGTTACGTATTTGTTTGTCGTTTGGCGCTTGTCGCTTTATGATGTGGAGTATGCTTTCTTAACTTGTGAGTTAAAACGTTTCGGATTATGTAATCTGGGAAGTAAAGTGAAGTAGTTTTTGGTGATGATAGTTATTGAAAGAGCCGTTATTTTGGAGATTATTATGTATATGATTTCGGTTAATTGCTTTATAATGTGGACTAGGTATTGTTAACTTGTGTGTTAAGTGTGTCAGATAATGTAATGTTGATTGAAATAGACATTTGAAGCTAATATTGGAAGCTAAAGTAAGAGTTTTTCTTGTTGATAGTTCTTGGAAATGCTGTAAATTTGGAGTTTTAAGTTGAAGAAGTTAGAGAAAGAGCTGATTAGTGTTAATTGAAAAGAGTGATTTGTGTGATTTTTTTTTTTTTTTTATCATTAGTTGTATTTTGTGGTTCCTGAATACTCAGATATACATAGTTGTTGGCGAACGGGTCTATAACTTGAATGCATTTTCATTGGGTAGTGTCGTTAATCGTTTATCAATTATGGAACCTTACCATTTCATTCCCTTTTCCTTGTTTTGGTAATCCTGTATTTGGGAGACGAACAGAATGTTTACACGGGGAGGCTGGATCTGTCCTTTTGACCTTGAGAAGTCCTGTGTGTGTTTATATATGCACGTGAGATTGCAGGTTTGTTGGATTGGATCTTCTGAGTTTTTTCGGTTTGTCGGTTCTTTTGATCGGTTGTAGTTTCACATTGTGCTTTATTGTAAGACGACAAGAAGAATTCAGCCTTAGGTGGATCATATGTAACTTCACATGCTATCTACTCGGGTGACAGTATTTCAGTTGTCTGAAGGCGATGCCAGTTGTCTGTCTCACGTCGCCTACATTTACGTCTGTTTAAGAATTGAATGCACAGTTTTTCAATAGTTTCAAATGTCACAATTAGATTCTCAAATTCTTGCAGATTAAAGTTTTCTCCTTTTTCTCTTTTCTGCTGTTCATTTATGTTATTTTGGAAATCGTAGCTATGGTTATCTAGGCAGATAATGTTTTCTATCATGTCTTTCCTCTTTAAGGTAGGCACTGATGTGGCATTGTCTTTGTGATTTGTATATCTAGAAATTCCAGAGAAAATGTGGCATTGTTTTGAATGCATCATTTCGAATGAATCCCAAAAAATTTCGTGCCGACTACAATGTGATCAATAAGGCTCAGTACAGGATGTCAAAATATGGTTTTCCTGATATCTGATTTTTCCGTTGAATCTCACCCTGAAATTTATGAGTTAATATGGTCCACAAGTTTCTGACAGCTTTTTCTTTTCAGACATATTTGTGATTGGTGTACCCATAGCTTCTGAAATTAAAATGTTGATAATTTAAAATTAAGAAATTAACATTTGCTTCATTAATCCCCACACAATTTGTACTTGAAGGTGTCAATTTAATTCTGAGTTTTCATTTTCTGTATGGTTTTAGGATTTCACACTGGAACAGGATAGCATTAAACCAGCAAATGGGTGGAAGGCTTACTATGCAGCTACAAAAGCAGTTGTGAATACTAATGCCGAGTTTTTTCACATCATTAGAGAAAGATCATTCGCAGCAATGGGTTGTTTTTGGCTTAATGCAGATTATGTAAAGTGTTTTCATGCATCTGGAGAGTTCTTCACAGGGTAAGTGCTCTCCATCTGTTCAAGCTATCTATAATTTTGTATCCTGGCAGTTTGCTTTTTTACATAGAGCTTAACGTACTGTGTTCTCTTCTTCTTTGCCATGATGAGTTGCTCATGTTTTCCTTTTTCTCCTGCAACCCCTGAGGTTCAACCATCTACCGTTCTTTCCTTGGTTTATCAAATGGCTTTTTCCCTTTCCATTTTTGTCTACTACTTGCCTGTGTGGTGCTTGTGCTTTGATTAATTAGTACAAGAAGGGTATCTCTCCAGGCTGTGTTTCTTCAGAAGTACACAAGATACTGCACCCATGCTATGCGCAGGAAGTATTTTTGTATCTTCACGAGTTAGTTCCAATATGGAAATGTCAACTACATTAAATCTAAAAGTTCTAGATGTAATAATGTTTTCTGATGCTGCAATTTGGGTGCTAGATGAAATTTTCTTACTCATAAAGTTATTAGTGATTTTAAAAGCCAAAATTGTCATTTAATGGTGATGATAGTTTTGCTGTAAAGTTGGGATTACGCCAACCTTGTTCACATAATACATGAGGATAGGTCTAGTTTGAGGTGCAGCAACCCCTTTAAAGAAAGCCTTTTAGATCAAGCAAGTCAGTCTTCTATATTCTGATCAATGGGACTGAAGGTGTCTTGTTTTTGTTTTCACCTTATCCCCTTGTTTGTGTTGTGATACTTGTGGTTTTGCACTGTATAACTTCAATTCTGAGTTTATACTTATGTTGCTCCACTAGGATAAAATGTGGGATGTATTTAGCCTACAGCTGATTTTAAAAGATAATATCACCAGAAATTTTGGAAGTAAGAAAATAATGATACTGGGAAATGGTATCAGATGTATTTTGATTTTGTGGATATTTTGGAAGAACAATTTCCATCAAGTGGATAGAAATTCAATAGAAGGCATTTCTGTACTCGTAAAAATGTTTGGTTGTGCAGTTATAATGCAGTCATGGAGAGCTGGCAGATGGCATTTAACTGGGAGCAAGGTGTTGATTTCCAGATTCGGGATGTAAGCGCACGAGTACTGACAGACGTAGCTTGGGTCACCATGAAAGCTTACGTCGACATGGACACCGGCCCGTTTACTGTGACTAATGTTTTTGAATTCCATAATGGGAGATGGTACATGGTGCATCATCACAGCTCAGTAATGCTTGTTAATGGAGGGGCAGAGCAACACAATGTGCATGGATAAAAATTAATTACCCAACTATATATATATATATATATGGAAGAAAACTGGATAGTGGCATAGATTTTTTTTTTTTTTTTGTTTTTTTTTTTCTCCCCCCCATCATTTGTGAATCCTTGAGAAGTTTTGTGATTTTATTAGGCTGTTGTTTTCCACCTAATTTGCTTCACAAACTTTTGTTAACTCGTTAACCACTAAAAAAACAATCAAAACTTGCGTGGACCTACCATGTAAAAAATATTACAAAAACAAAAACTAAACATATATGCCAATGAGTTGAGCTTCGTGGCTATTATGAATCAAAAGCTCTGTTATTATGGAGTTTGAAATTGTGGTTCTAATTCAGAATTTTTGATTATAAAAAGTCATTATTTGACTATTCCTTCATACAATAAGTCGAAAACTCAATCATTCATTTCTACGCTCGAGAACACGATTCTAGTTCAATTTCATCTTTTCCAAACAATTCTTTACTTCTCTATACATCTCACGGGCGAAGCTGCTATTTTCACCAGTTATATAAGACACAATTACAGTTATATCGTCTTCTTTGCCACCAGGATGTTTTAGTTTTACTCCTGCCTCCATGGCTTCTAATGTGTATGGAGTAAGGGCAGATTTGTCAATCGAAGTGTTGTAAGCATGCTCAGCTAATCCCAAAGCAGCCATTTGTGGTTCTCCTCCAGTATGAATTACTTCTTTAACAATGTGCACGATGTCGTCCTCGAACAAGTTGTCAAACAGCCCTCATCAGTTCCAACAACTAACACATCTCCTGGTTTTACTCGGATCTTAAATCTCTGCATTTCGAAAACAGAAAAGACCTTCTTATATACAGTAGACAACTTCACTCTAATAGTGTGACGTGAAGGTCATGGTTTCGAATTTAGTATTTCACAAAATGTAAAGTTAGACCCCCAAAAAGAATTTGACGCTTTTTTGAACTTTGCATATAGTGAGACTATCATGTATCATAAAGTTGACAGATTGCCTATCTAGCACAAAGTCAAGGGAATCAGGCGACAATCGGTGAATGATTCTAAACCCCTCCGCGGTTTGTCGAGAGTATAACATATCTCCTATGTTTTCAAAACCCCCTCATAATTTAATTTTCTATAGTTATCTAAACTAAGCTAAATATATAACCCCCTCCGAAATATGGACTGAAGACGTAAGCGTTATTTCAAAAACTACAAAGAAATTATGAGAGAGTTGAGAACATAAGAATATTTTACACTTTCATTAGATCACATGGAAGTTTTTTTCAAGTTCCCCTCATAATATAACATAATGGTCATATTTCGTTGACTTACCTGTGCTAAATCTGGTTTGCCGGACCACTTGCCAAGCTGATACGGGCAATTGAAAACAGCTTCGTTGAACCTGTGACTTGAAAACTACTTGTCCTTCTCTAATCAACAGAAATCCACTATCTCCCACATTTGCCGCATGCAAGTGCTGAAATTAGATATTACTGTTAGAAAGCCTGGAAATTATTATAAATGCAATTTCACGTTCAACATTTTCCATCACGTATGATCAGGATTGAAAAACAAATTCGAGGACACGAATATGGAAGAACATAGTTAGCAAGAAGAATTGTGTATAAAAACTGACATGGAGTAACAGAATCAATGAGAAGAGAAATAATTATGAGTCTCACACAGATAGACAAGAGTGAATCAAGACTCAATTCTAATTTTATGTTAAAAACATGAAGTTTCATCTTAAAACTAATTAATGTATCCGAAAATATTTTATGGTGGTGTTGAAACTCAAAATTTATCCACGTAAGACAATAGTATTCTCGAACAATGAAAGCAAGAAATAGTATTACACCTTACATTGTTTCTTAGTGTCAATATATACATGCGGTAGATGATCCTCTAGATCCGTTTTTCGACCAAGCTTCATACAAAACTTCTTTTGGATCGATTTTTTTCTTGGAAGGTTTTTCGATTGCATGGACGGCGTTAGACATGAGTTTTCGAGCATAATTTCCTGCATCCACACCCTTGAATTTCCAGCTTCCAACACCATCAGCTACACCAATTGTTTCTTTATCTTCACAAATAAAGTGAGCATCATCTCCTGGAAGTATCCTCTTCTTTGGAGTGTAGGAAGATCCAGTAATCATCCTCAAGCTTGCTGAACTGAAAAGAAAGAAAAACTTTTTTAAGTCTGAAAATTTAGTTTGAAATCACGGGAGTATTGTGCATTTTTTACAAATCACATGAATTTTATATCTGTTCATGTTTTGTTCCCAAATTTCTTAGAAAACCTTTCAATAAAGGCAGTGCATTATATATATACGAGTGGAGTTCAAAAAAAGTCAAACTAGACCTACTTTGTGTAAGCAATCTTATTGCATTTTAGAATAAGTTAGTTTTAACGATTCGAACCTATAACATCCACATCACATGACAACAACTTTACTAACACCAACCTCCTCTTCCCTCTCAAACCTTTCTATATCCCAATAAATTTAATTGGCATATAGATAAAACATCGTAAGTTTTTTGCATTGGTTCAGGAGATATAAGTAGAGAGACGATACAAATACTTGTTTAAAGTTGTTGACTGGAAATCCTCCTTCATAGAGTCCACCGTCACGTTCATCGTGTTAAGTTATTCTCCCGATGAATAACCGAGAGAGATCAAAATAAAGAACCCTAGAATCAACAACGACAATATTATATATCACTCTTTCACTTTATCACCATTCTTTTATATAGTAGAATTTTTACCATATAGATGATATATTTACTATTCAATACATAAATTCTTACCATATAAAGAAGGAATGAACGGGTGAAGAGTGACATAAAAGCATTACTCGTATTTTTCCTTCTCCGTTTTATTTTAGACACTAAACTTATGCGAGAAGACAAGATTCTTTACTCGTTCTTGCCATCTTTTGTTGTAAGTAATGATTTATATCACTAGGTAATTTTTTTTTTTTATATAATAAGAATCTCGTGTATTAGATGTCCAATTTATTTTTTGTTACGAGTAAAGTTTTATATCACCACGTTAAAATATTTTTGTATAATAAGATCAATCTCGACCTCGTGCATTAGATGTCCAATTCTTGTTATAAATGATGCGTGATTCACGTAATAAGTTTTATTTATTTATTATTAAATAAGGAGCCTCATGAGACTACCAAAGGAGACGGCTCTCAAGATTCATATAATCAACTTAACCTAGTAAAAAAAGACTTGATATGATTTGGTTTGATTTGATTTCTCTACGAGTTTTAACTTACTCCCCTATGAAATTTTAGTTTTGACCAAATTCCTCAATTAGATCAAACTTTATCAGATAAACCTAGGTTAAAGGATATGTTGGTCTTTTTACTTTTTTTATTGAGTTATTAGAAGAACAATTTCCGTCAAGTGAACAGAAATTTAATTTAAGACATTTGTTGTATGCGAACCTTATACTTTTGGACATTCATAATCCTTTTCTGCTATTTTCATAAATGGAGAATTCAATATATATTTTGCAAGTAGTCATGCAAATCATTCATCAGAACTGAATCATAGTTTTTTTGGGCACGACGCAAATGCAGTCAAGATGACATATATAGCATATAAGCAATATATGTGTGTGTATATATATATATATATATAAGTTAAGAAATCTAAGGTTCCATCCTAAAACCAACTCTCCCTCACGTGTGATCTGATTTGAGAGAAGTCATACATGTGGACTGAATTTTTTTGAGATGGGTCACATATGGAAAATTGAAGGTGCGTGGACTATGCACATACAAAAGATTGAAGACAAGTGGACCTGATTTAAAATGGGTCGCACGCGGATAAATATAACTGGACCAAGGGCCCAGCCCTGATACCAAGTTAAAATAATTGGGTTTCCATCTTAAAACTAATTGGTGCCAAATGGAGTAGCCCAGGATCTTATAAGGTATAATCTTAGAGTTTCTGATTTTATGGTGTGGGACAAGTATCTAATATTCGTTAATTAAACGCAATTTATGGAAAATGAGAAATAAGAGAAAGTAATAATGAAATATCCATTGAAAATATTCAATGAAAATGACGCCAAGAACTTAGCAGGATGTTGTCTTTCTACTTTTTGTTTGCATTGTTATGAGGCTGAAGTGCTGAGAGCAGAGGAATTTGAGCCTAATGGATCTTGAGCCAAGCTTAAGCAGCTGTTCTTTGCTTAATTATACCCTTAATGTTGTTTTTTTAAAAATTATTTTCTTTTATTATATTGAAGAATTCAGTTTAAGTGTGATTATATAGGATCTGTTTAAGAATATAAATCTCGTAGTACAATAATATAATCACATTGGAATTATTTAAAAATTATAAATTTCGTGATGTATTAGTGCGTCGCAACGCATGCTATATATGATCAAATATTGGTACATAGCATATATAATTGCATTTATGTGTTCAGGCTTCCCAACTAGACACTCAAGACTAAGGGATTTATCAGCATGTGACATTGAATCCTTGCCGTAGCCCATTCCACTTATTGCCTTTATATTTGTATTCATAAGATTGTTAGAGTTCATCTATTCTGATATGATTTACATTCACACACTTGTAGATCTAACGTACAAACAACTTTGCTGAACTGGTGACTCGAAAATTACTTGTACTTCTCGAATCAACAGAAATCCACTATATCCCCCATTGCAGAATGCAAGTGCTGAAATGAGATATTACTGTTAGAAAGCCTGAAAAATATTATAAATGAAATTTTACCCTTCAATACTCTCCATCACGTGTGATTAGGATTGAAAAACAAATTCGAGGACACTAATATGGAAGAACAAAGTTAGCAAGAAGAGTTGTGTATAAAAATTGACATGGAGTAACAGAATCAATAAGAAAAGAAACAATTATACATCTCACATGCACGGATAGACAAGATTGGATTAAATGCTCAACTCTAATTCCATATTAAAAACGTAAAGTTCCATCTAAAAACTAATTGACATACCCGAAAATGTTATATTAAGCTCACAATTTATCGACGTGAGACACGAATGTCTTCCCTTCTTTGTAAAGTGAACCTATTTGTATTTGTTAACAATGAAAGCAAGAAATATTACACCTTAAATTGTTTCTTAGTGTCAATATGCATGCAGTAGATGATCCTCTAGATCCGTTTTTCGACCAAGCTTCATACAAAACTTCTTTTGGATCGATTTTTTTCTTGGAAGGTTTTTTTGTTCAGGAGACATAAAGCAGAGACAATACACATACTTGTTTGAAGTTGTTGACTGGGAATCCTCCTTCATGTTAAGTTACTCCCTCGATGAATAACCGAGAGAGTGAACAAAATAAAGAACCCTAAAATAAAATTAAAAAAAAGGCTAAAAGTATCTTAGTATTTTTTTAAAAATGCTATATATCACCCCTTTACCCCATCACTATATATCCTTATATATATATATATATATAGTAAAATTTTTATTATATACTCGAGAGATTTGATATTCAATAGATGAATCCCTTACTATATAAAAGAGGGTTAAATGGGTGATATAAAACACTACTTATAAAATAAGATTCTTTACCCGGGCTTACTATATATCTTTTGATGCAAGTAATGATTTATATAGCCATGTAAAATTCTTTTTATATATATACTAAACTTAAGAGGGTTAAAGGGGTGACATAAAACACTACTTATAAAATAAGATTCTTTACCGGGTTTATATCGCCATGTAAAATTCTTTTTATATACTAAACTTGTGCAAGATCGAAGACAAGTTTCAGTTGGCTGTCTCGCATTGTCTACATTAATGTCAATTTAAGAATTGAAAGCAGGGCTTTAGTTTTCAATAGTTTCAAATGTAATCGTAAAAATGTTTTTGAATGCAAAGAAATCACTTTCATGATCCTTGAGGACACAATTTGGTTGCATCTTACATAGGTCAAGTGTAGGAGGCCTTACAGTTTTGCTCACTCGACGGGGAACCAATGACATCCAAACTTTAACCAAAAACTAGGTAAAATAATACCCACGGAACAGCCACATATAGATCTCTCAACGAGTTTCTTTTATATAGTCAATTATTACTTGTAGCTAATTTTATGTAAGAGATCTTAAGAATCTTAAATACGGAACTTTCTTTACTTTAAGCTAATATTGACCAAAAAGCAATGCACCCCTAAGATGTTACACATTAATAAGTGAAATTACTAAAATCTTAAGGGCTTTCACTTTTTGAAAAATCTAAATTCTCAACCATCTTATATAACTAAATCAGCCCCTTGAAATTGTAAATACTGACTGTAAAAAGCTTAAGAATTTAAGTTTATGCACAAAACCAAACCAAGCTAATCTAAGTACTGACGCGATGTATTTATATTAAGAATCGTCTCATTTATTAGCTCTCTGCACTCGAATTTAATTAAGTTTATGCACAATGAATACAAATTCCATCTTTTTCCCAAACGCAATATTCAATTTCGAATAGAAAATCAATCAACTAATCCAACAAGCTGCAGTACTCGTACGAAAATGCAACAGTACTCTAGTCCCAGACCCCGAAGCATGTCCGCAATCTTGAACTCAAATCCTCCTAAAGCTTCCAATGGTAGATGTCTGTATAAAAATTTAGTTAAAATTAAATTGTTATTTGCTAAATGTGAATTAGAAAAAAGAATATAATAAAAAATTTACAATAGAGACGATTTCACGTACTTATCATCCCGCGTTGATGAAGTAGGTCTGCATCTATCTTCAAAAGATGACATCTATGATCTCCTTCACCCCTGTAGCGTGCTATGGCTGAGGCCACGGTTTCTCCTGGATCTAATGATTTGACAATATCACTCATAACAATCCTCCTATGTAAGGAGGAAATCTGCGTCCCTGGTTGGAACACGTAATCATCTGGGACCTCCTCGTTAATTTTTACGAGTTTTACATTTCCCCTGTGTTTCAATTATTGGTGACTATAATTATCTACACGCAAATAATTAATTAAACACAATACTAAAAGCAACCACAATGTCATAAACTAAAAAGTTACCGCATGCACTCGTGTGGTCCAACCATTTGGGACTTGTAATTATATTTCAGCCATAAGTTAGTAAGCCAAGATCTAGATACTAACATCGACCTTACTCGCGTCCTGTTGTCCAAAGCCAACCAATATCTGTTCAACAATCTCCGATGGCAACGAATTAAAAAAAAAAAAAAAAAAAAAGGATTAACATAATCAATATTATATTGGATTAAATAGTGCACATGTGAAATTCTTCTTCATTTATTGAATTTTGCATGAAACGTATGCTTGAGGGTGAGGGTGGGCAGAGAGTTGGGAAGTAGTGTTTTCTACTCCCCCATACGAGTGAACATTAATTTAATTGAAATCCGGTTATAAGTCGGGGCACTTATCTATGCATACTAATACTTAAACAAAAAAGAGAAAAATGAATAACTAAATGATAGGCAAAAATGAATAGGCAACATGCTGTGAAGACAGTCGGGCTGATCATATACATGCAGGCAGAAGCTCTTTAATATAAAATAGTATGAACCATAACAAGGAAACTGAAAACAATTCAATAAGAAGACATCAGAATCACGAGAGCTAAGTAGCTACTGTCTCATGTTCACTGAAGTTCCATTTTCAACTAAAAAAATCAAACAAGGGAAAGTGCAAAATCATCTTTTTCCTCCACCTAGCACCACCATGCTTCTAAGCCTTCAAACGACGTTATTATTCTTCGACTTCTTCCTCTCGTAAATTCCAAGAATTGAAAATTAAGAACAAAGCTCAGCTCCATGCATATAACTTCTAAACTGTTTTTTACTTACAAGACAACCGACGACTTAATAACAACTAAATTGTTACCAAAGAAAAGGTACACTTGGTAACAACTAAATCAAGGATCTTTATCATTCTAACTTTGTCTAATTTCTACGCTTCTCAACAAAGGTGTCTTAGTAGACCAAAACTTGTATATCCTGCTTATTCATCTTTACTGAATGCGCTTCGAATTATATGCAATCGTTTTTTCTATATATGCCCCAAATTCAAAATCACTATCAACACCTAAACCTAGTCCATCATTCAAATTTTATAGCTCTAAACCAAACCAATCTAAGCTTTATCAAATTATAAAGTTGACTATATAAATTTGACGAGAACACTCGTAACTATCGAGTCAATTTCCAACCTTTATCATCCAATTTACGCAAGACAACATCAAAACAAATTCAACTATATACACATCATAACCAAACAAAAAATTTAAAAAAAGAAAAAGAAAAATTCATCTGCATGCGTGTACTATATACACATCATAAACAAAAAATTAAAAAAAAAAAAAAAGAAAAAGAAAAATTCATCTGCATGCGTGAATGAAAATCGTTACACATACATACATACATACATACATATACATCCAATTATACGTATATATACACACACACGCAGTCATAAAAAAGTGATTAAAATCGAACAACGGTGTGCAAACCCTCACACACACCTTTCCCAACGGATAGGTGAGATAGAATCCAAGCACCAAGGCGGAGGAAAAAAGGACCAAGCAGCCAAGACCTTGAAGAACTGGGTTGACCCAAGGAATGAAGATGAGTCTTTCCAAGTTGGGGATGAAGTCATGAGGAGACTACTACCACCACAACTTAAGGCCTTTAGAGAGATGCGCAAGGAACGCATTTGCAAGTATAGAGGCCCTTATGATGTGATGGGAAGAGTTGGTGGTGTGCCCTATGAGTTAGGCTTACCACCAAAGATTAAGATTCACCCAATGTGCATAGCAACTCTAAATCAAGAATGCAAGGAGGATCCAAGCCAAAGGGAATTTAAGCAGGCACCAATAACCAATGTAGGTGAGAAATTGAATTTATTGAAGTAGACTGCGTGGTTAACAAGCAAGGAGTGCCTCCCCAACATGAGTACTTGGTGCATTAGAAGGGCTTGCCTGCGAGTAAGGCAAGTTAGGAACGAGTAGACTCTATGTGGTAATTTTCAAAGGAGATTGAAAGGTACCACAAAGAGGTCGCGACGAGGACGTTCGCGGGATTTAGTGGGGGAGAATGTCACGCCCCGATGATGTAAGCGCCATGTGGACAGCGATTTGGCGATATTGAGAGGCTCGCAAGGCTGCACATATGGCCATTTTCCTTTCATGAAGCTTTTAGAAACTTCTAGAATTGTATAGATATTTCTATGAGATATTCGATTGATTGTAATCACCTTAATTGGGGGGATATGATTGATACTAATCCCTTGATTGATGGTGAATCTTGTAGAGAATGTATCATAGTCGTTAGATTGAAATGATCCTAGTCATCCATTGGCCTAGAGGGATCTATAAATAGTGTAGGCATCTCATTTGTATAGACACATAAGAGAGTTGTAGCATTCAAGAGCAATAAACTACATTCTCTCAATTCTCTCTTCCGCATTTCTTTTACACCTTGCAAGTTACTTTCTTTATTATATTGTTGGTTTCTTTGACTGACTTAGCCACTTTTATGTGCAAGAAGTGTCTAAGTGCCGCACGTAGAGCTTGGGATAGGCCAAGGGCGTGACAATTCGCTCATACGTAAACAACATACTAGAGGCCAGCATATTCATTCGAGGCAACAAAATCAGAAATCAGAAAAAGAGATGCAAAAACCAAAACACCACACAAAACCAGCTTGAACCACCATTTTGGCCCGATCTATCCAGTCATAAAAAAACGATTAAAATCAAACAACGATGTACAAACCCTCACACACACAGTCACACACATATAAACATCAATCAATTTATATCGCAACATGATCTGATCACTACACTTCACCAAAATGAAAGTACGTAAACATGATCAAAAGAACACACGCCAAAAGATTCACAAGAATTTAACTAAATCTAAAACTAAATCAAGTTGCATGACACAGACTAAATCAAGAAAGTACAAACCTGATTGTTTTCTTAGATCAAATGAGTACAGTGGATTACGATTAGCGCCCTCCATCAATGACATGCTTGTTATATCGATACTTCTGGAGTCCAAGTTGGCTTGGTTGATTGAATCTAGTGTATGCGTGGATGGTTGGACATAAATGATATTCAGGTTCGGTTTTCAACACTTAGTCATATAAACCCCACAATCTTGCATGATCATGTGGTTGAGTTCATCATGGAAATACCTCACCAATGTTACAGAAGGTTTCGCATGCAGAAACAAAGTATTCTCTTCAAACTTGAGACATTTCTCTTCAAAAGTTAATGGACTCATTTTGTGAGTGGCTGAGAATTTTTCAAGAACTTGTTTGAACGTTGCAGGATCAACATTCTGATGATTTTCAACTTCAAGAACAGTGATGTATCCCCTCAAACCTCCAAAGACAAATCTGTTGATCAAACTTGGTTCTAAACGTTGGAGAATGGAAAACATTTGTCATTCTAGTTGTTCTTCATCCAAGTACAGATCAAGACCTAATGATTCTCTTCTTGAATTTGATTGTTTTGGTGAAGGCATATGTTCCTCTGGTTGGTTTGACAGACTCATGGGTTGTTTACGCTTTAAATTTGGAGTTAAGTGATACATATTTCAAGATTTCAAGGAGCAAAGGTGTAACTAATTATAGAAGAAAAAGAGGGAAGATGGAACTTTATGTATCGCATGCACAGGACAGATTGCTCAAGGTTTTTAGATAATTGAATAGTATCAAAGAAAAATATTCAGAAAGAAAGAGAGATCAACAAGAGCGTAGGGAAGATGTAACTGTATGTATCGCGTAGATTGCTAAGGGTTTTTAAAGAATGGAATAGTATCAAAGAAAAATATTCAAAAAGGAGAAGAGATCAACAAGAGCGTATTACAGTTACAAGTCTTAAGTGACTATATTTAAATACTAGATAACATTTAAAAGTTAGAGACAAAATTCATATTGATCCAAGATTCCAAAATTCATATTTAACAAACTTAATGACATTTAGGAGTTCACATCACGTCCTAAAAAGTGATCGACTCATTTCTTAAAAAGAATATTTAGAAAATCATAACTACAAGACTTAGGTTCTTCTTCATTGTTATTTGGTATTGACTCTTGGACTATATCATTTCCATGATTACTATGAATAGTATCATGGATTCTTATCAAAGAACTTTGCTCTTATGCATTCTTATAAGAAATTATTTATCTGAAGAAATATGTAACTCTTGACTCGATGATTGTATTGACGTTAACGTCATCAACTTCTAATGCATGCACAAGAAGCTTGTATGCAAAAATTATTTTTCACATACCCAATAAAGATACAATCAATTCTGTTAGGTCTAATCCTGACCATTATAAGAGTAGGAACTTCTACCTTATTTGGATACCCAACCCCACATTTTTTAAGTATTAGAAGAAAAGTGGTCAAAATATTTTATAGCTCAAGCAACATCTTACTTAATTTCTTGTGGGTAACTTATTGATTATACGCTTCATAATCAAAATAGCCTTCCCCACAAGTTCTGGGGTAATTCAAAACTAATCAACAAAGCATATCATATTTAATGCAATATGTCTCGAAAGAAAAATATAAATTCTCTTTCTCTATTGCCTTTTTGCTAAGTTAATTATCAACCTCAATTTTGTATAGATTAAATACTTCTAAAGTCTCGTAATCGCTTATAAGTAAATAAACATAACAAAATTTCCTGCAGTCGTAGTACATTTTCTCTATCTCTAGTTTGCATAATCATTTAATTCACAAATATCACTGTGAATTAAATTCAAGAGTTATGGACTTCTTTTTTATAGATATATCAGAAGTTTTTTAATTAATTTTGATACTACGCATACTTCACAGTTATTATGTGAATCAATTTTAGGTAATATACCTAAATTCATAAATGTATGCAAAGAATCAAAATTAACATATTCTAAGTTATCACACCACAAATCTCTGCACGACATTGATTATTAGTACAATGGTCATTAAATTTGAACAAACAACACTTTTTGCAGCACAATCACTTAGAAGAGTATCTTGCATACTATTAAGTAATTGGTATATATTTCCATAATAATAGTATGTACTTACAAGGTACATATGCACATAAAATCTAAATCATAGTCGACTATTGATGATTTATTTTCACATGTTTTAAAGAAAAAATTATGGATGCGAACATATAAAAGTGTTAGTACATGTTGCAACATTACTTCAACAATCGGCCACTTAAGCACTCAAACTCATAGATTATTCCACGAACATAAAACAATGAATGTCACACAAAATCCACATTGATTGTGATGTCATCAACAAGAAATTAGATTTATTCAATACTTAAATCACACAAGCATTTATAACTTGAACCATGTGTGTGTATGAAAGCAATATAAAGATCTTTCTTGAAAATCACTCAGAATCAGGATTTGCAAGATTTAGAATTTAAAACAACATGTTCAAACAACCTGATCGTCTAATCACATCGCAAACAATTTTTTCAAATAAAAATTAGAATTGGTAGCTTTCACTCTATAACTTTCATTCTGTTCTAGTTTGCTTTTTCTTAGTCTCCACTTTCTTTTTTTTTTTTTTGCTTTTGTTTTTTTGTCTCTTTTTTTCTTCTTCTTTTTTTTGTATCTTTTTTCCTTTCATGAGTGAATAGAGTACATGAATGGATAAAGAGACTTCTCTTTATATCCAGAGTCATTAGAAAGATCAAATTCCTGCACTTGCAAACCATTAAAATCAGTTTCTCAATCAGATCAAAATATAGTATGCACAAGAAGTATGGTTCAAATAATAAATCTCAAGTTGATTTAATTATTAAACTTTCACATCTCTTTAGACTTTTCATTTTCCTGTTTCAATGCATGTGCCAACATTAATTGGTACAAATACCAATAGCTTTTCTCAAAACTTCAAATCTCACAGAGTCAAGTGCCTTAGTGAAAATGTCTGCTAGTTGATGTTCTGTTGCAATATATTCTAGAACAATCTTTTTTGTTTCAACTACACCATTTTGTTGTGGTGTTTTTGGTGCTGAAAACTCATGTGTTATTCCTTGTTCAGAACAAAATTAAAAAAATGCAAAGTTCTCAAATTCCCTGCCATGATAATTTTTTATTCTAATAACATTTCCTATATTGCAACTTTTCTCTGTTTTTAACCTTAAGCACAAATTTTTGAATGCATCAAATGTGTCAGATTTTTCTCTACCCAGATTTGTTTCAAGTTCCGTTGTGACAAATCAACCCTTATTTTTGGTAATTCCCTAGGCTTATCATAAAAGAAGGGATTGATAAACATACCTCTTTTTAGATCAATATACCTATAGCATCGTGGTCTAATGTGTCCAGGAATGCCGCAGTAGTGACAGATTGGAACAAATCTCTTTTGTTTTCCTTCTGGATTTTTTGCTTTTGTCGTAGGAGATGTTGCAACATGCAGTTCCAGCTTCGGCTCCTTAGATTCTTTGACAAATATAGTTTTTCCAGTTGAAAGACCTTCTTGGAACCCAAGTCCAGTGTGATCTCCATTTGGCTTTTGAATTGACAACATATGATCAAGCTTCAAAGTACCTGAATTCAACATCTTCACATTTCGCTGAGTCTGTTTCAGCTCCAATTGCAACTCTTCAATCTTCAGTTGACTTTTGACTGCTTGAATCTGATGGTTTCTCACAGATTTTGTCAAGTCAGCTTTTTGTTCCTCCAATTCATTGATCTTTTCCTTTAGCTCTTGATTCTTCTTGTATACAATCAGTAGTTTTTTGTACATTTCCTTGTATGCTTTCATGATACCTTCTTCATCCAGATCATTATCACTCTCAGTTTCTGAAATCATGCTATTGTCATCTGATAGCACACGTTCTGTTGTAGTCGTTGTTACAATGGCTGATGCGACATCGGTTGAACCAGACTTTCTACCATTCAGTCCTGTTGCAACAGTGAATGCAACATAGTTGTTGGTGCGTCCTGTGTCACTTTCAGAAGAATTATTTGAATCTTCATCACTCCAAGTGGTATTCATGGATCTATTCTTTTTCTTCAAGGTATTTGCACATTCAGCCTATATATGACCAAATCATTCGCACTCCCTGCACTAAATACCTTTATTTCTCTTTTTCTCCTCGAATGTTTTTCCATTTTGCCTTCTGAATGTCTTTGAATATGTTGTAACAGTCTGCTTCTTTTCAAAAAACACTGGCCTTGATCCACTTCTATGCTTCTTCCATCTTTTTAGCACTTTGTTGAAATTCTTCGTAAGCAATGCTAAAGATTCAGTGATTTTTGCATTTTCATCATAGTAAGAGCTTTGATCATCTTGTTTTTGGATTTTTGCTTGGAATGCAATGTTCTTCTTTTTTCTCTTTTGTTTAAATTTCATCTTAAATGTCTGAAGCGAACCCATTAATTCATCCAGCTTCATGTCATCAACAACCTTTGCTTCTTCAATGGCAGCAACCTTGATGGAAAATCTATCAGGAAGTGACCGCAAGACTTTCATCACAAGCTTTGAATCTGAGTATTCTTCACCTAAAGCAAACGCCTCATTTGCAATGGCACACAACTTGCCATTGAAATCAGAAATAGTCTCATCCTCTTGCATTTTCAATTCCTCAAATCTTGTTGCAAGAATTTGAATCTTAGATACTTTGACGGTTGTAGTTCCTTCATATGCAGTCTGTAAAATAGTCCAAGCATCCTTAGCAGTTTCGCAAGTCGAAATCAATTTGAATTGATTTAGATCTACAGCATTGAAAATTGCATTTAAAGCCTTAGAATTATTGTTAGCCAAACGATATTCATTTGCGAACCATTGATCCTCAGGTTTTGGCACATCAATTCCTTCATCATTCTTCATTGTAAGATACATCCATCCTATGACAACTGCCCTTCAAGCTTTTTCATCAATGGATTTGATAAATGTTCTCATCCGAGCCTTCCAATATGAGTAGTTTGATCCATCAAGTAGTGGTGGTTTGGTAATTGAACTTCCATCACGAATTGTGTCCATATCTGCAAAAACAGCAAGACAAAACTTTTCCAAAGATCTAACCGAGTTAGTTCAGTAACTTACTCTTTATGCCAATTGTTAATTTTCTGGCTCTTTAATCAATATGATATATAAACAAATTAACTAAATAACTTTGCAGGAAAGTAAATTTGTTACAACAAATGTAAAAACATAGAAATTTTAACGTGGTTCAACCAACTAGGTCTACGTCCACGCGGCCACTCCCTAGCCAACAAACCAATCCACTAACTTTCAAGAGATTACAGATACCAATAGAACTTACACAATTGAAAACTCTCTCTTAACCCTTCTCGCCTAGGTGTTTGACTCCCTTAGTGGATTATCTAGTTTGGCGAGCTCCCCTTGACTTACAAAAGTTCTATCCCAAGAACACACATTCTTCTCCCGAAGAATGTATATTAAAACATAAATAAAAGAGTCTTGAAACTCTAGATGGATTAGTCAATACATAAGACAAAAACAAACTGTGTTGCAACACTAATTGAAATATTTAGTATACTCTGTTACACAACATGTTGCAACACGACTTGACACAGACAGCCTACAGCTAACTCACGATTCTACTACTTCTTTTCTGCTCACTACTCGCTGCATTTAAACTGAGAATTGAGACACCTATTTATGGAGCTTTGGTGCAGATGTTAAGTATAGGTAGGAGTGTCTTCGATGTTATCTCTTTAACACAAGAGTTCTTGATAGCTTGAACTTTATCACCTTATCCCCAAAGATATAGGAACTCTTCATGGCATAAACTTTATTTGACCTTGGACTCTTCATGGCTTGATTACTACTTGCACTAGAACTCCTCAACACTCAGATATCTCTTGTATTGGAATACTGCATAACAACTTGCCTGTAATAACAAAATTCTACACAATAATATCCACACAATAATATCCATAATTTTTGCTAAAACATAGCCAATAAAAATACTAGCTAAAATAAGATCTTAACACATATAGTGCACAATATTCTCTTATGTATTTAAAAATTAAATACATATCTCTATGCCACCAGTATTTCATTTTGCTTAAACAAGCACTGACTATTATTTATGCATAACCAAACAATGTGAAAACTTGCACCAAGGGTCACAAGAAAGTCAATCACGTAAAAATGTTTTTCAGGGAGCTAAAATTCGCCTTCCTTCTAACAAGACCAATAACATAGCTCAGTGGTGAGGACATCATTACCTTTGAGTAGACACCTGGGTTCAAGACTCATAGACACAATGTTTTAAAGTTTTCTTGCTCAACCAGTTTGAGGCATTTTTTTTTTGTTGAGGCATTTAATTATAACTTGGCTTTCATTGCTTCTAGTTCAATGGCCAACCAGTGATGCGTCGCGAGTTCGACACTTGGGAGTCTCAACTTTTCAAAAGTTTTTCTTCCCATACCACATGTCAAATCAAATATTTATAACATGCCAAAAACTGCTTTTGCCTTAGCGGTTAAATTAATAGAAGCAACGGTGCGAGTTCGACACTCAATAGTCACAAACTTAACATCATTTTTCTTATTCGTACCAACTAAGCGCCCCAAGATATGAATTGGTGTTTGCCCCTACATCCCAACTAGTGGGTTTGGCTTAATGGGTAAACACTCGCTAATTAACTTCAATGATGCGTGTTCTAAACTCTAGGGTTCTGTTGCTTCTATTATTTTTCTAACTGTAAGTACCACGTTGTATAACCAAGTAGTGACATTATATAACCACAAGGCCAAAACTTAATTGATCATAAAGCATAATAGCGGCTATGCAATATTCATATGGTCCAAGCGGACACGAGTTCCAAACATGCCATAAATTACTGTCAGGGTCAACAACTGACTTATTGAATAAACCATAATAAACAGGCCATAAATCTTAGATTTTTAATTTTTTAAAAAGGTGTTTCCAAACTCCAAAAATTGAATTTGTAAATGAATTTCACAAAATTTTATAGAATTCATTTGTTCCAAACAACTTGTTACAAATTGTTTGAAACAAATGAATTCTATAAAATTTTGTGAAATTTATTTACAAATTCAATTTTTTTGTTTGGAAACACCTTTTCAAAAAATTGAAAATCCATGATTTACAAATATTTCCACAAGCCTTGCCCAAATCCTTGTCCATGAGATAAAATTTGTAAATACACGTTTTTCAAATTTGTTCCTAATCTTTTGAGAATAAAACTGCCCTCATGTTTAACCAATTGACTTTGGTAGAATATACAGATAAAAAAATTATTCTCTTCTACTCACTTCTCTTTCGACAACACAAGGAAAAAACTCAACTTCTTCCCCTCACTTCTCTTTCAGCGGTGGAACAATAACACCTAACAACCTCTTCTCAGTCTCTATAATGTGCTAGAGACCTCGCTCAATAGCTATCAATGCATCTTTATCACAGAAGTTTTACTAAGTCATCACCAACATCTCTCTCCATGCCTTTAATCTCCATTCCTTTGAATAAATCACATAAATTCAAATAGACAATGACAAATAGTTCAAATTTATTTTTTGATTCAATTTTTTCATTGAGGACATAAAAGCACAGTTAAATTTAATCTTTAAAGGAGCTGATGTTGTAATGATCTGTGAGCAGAAAAAAAATTACTGGAATTTAATATAAACTTCTCAATTGTTAATGCAATATCATCAAGCTTAAGTTACTATAAAACTAAGTCTTAATCACCAACATATACTAGCATAACAGTACATTTAAATCATAAAAAATACACCAACTCTTAGCTATTATTTCAACACTTTTTGCTCTGTTTTAGCTCTGCAACTTCACTATCTTTCGTTTATCTTCCGCTGTGCCAACAATGAATTGTCAATGTTAATTTTACCCAATTATGAACCGTTAGTGTTGGTGATAAAGTAGTGAAATCTTAAAGGTCAGCTTCGTATTTGACAAGAAGTAAGAAATATTTTAATTTAAAAAATCTTACTGAAGTAACTTAAAATTTTGGAGTTATAAGCTCGCTGGTTAATTATCTGGCCATCGAAAAAAGGTTAATGAAGAGTGGGGTTAAAACATAATTAGAAGAAATCAAAACATAGATTCAAAAACAACGAATATGCAATGTAATGAAACCTACATAAGGGTCTTTTAAGATCAAAGCAAAACAAAAAATTATCCTGTTGTTCAACGTTAACTAACCTTATCCTTGATATAGACACGCCCTTTATTTCGAAGTAGCCTCTTGTTATATTAGTCATCGTCTCCCCCAATTCATGTTCTGGGTCATCTTTAACTATTTCTAACGATGGAAACCGACATTCATCCATATCCACAACACATTCTTGTTTGACCTTCGAATGTTGTTGAATCGTTGTTACTAAAGACGATTTATCCAATGCAAGAGACACATTGTAGGTATTGTTGGTCTTTGTGGCGTAAAGAGAAATTGTCCTATTCTTGAAAGGATACGAGTATAGTCTCTTGAGTAGCAACAAACTTTTCAATCACGTCTTTGAAAGCTTCGCTATTAAGATTTCACCTTCAAAAATTTTTATCGAACCATTCTAGCCATTAGCCAGATACCTAGAGGTAAGACTAGTGTCCAAGAATCTAAGAATTGAAAACACTTTCCACTCAACTTCATCATCAAGATATAGCACTACACCATATGGTTTCTTTGAACTTAAGGATGGTTCTTCACCTTTTCCCCTCGACGAACTTGGTCCAAGACTAATTGGTTCCGTCATTTTTCAAGATGATCAGGAAAAATTTACAGAGGTGGAATAGTATCCAAGAAATAGTAATACAAAGCGAGAGAGAGAGAGAGAAAAAAAAGAAGGGCAGAGAGACGAAATGTATATATTAGAGTAGATTGCTGCTAATTAGGGTTTCCAAAAAATAAAGACAAAGAGAGATGACAATGAGCGTAACGACCATGTAAGAGGTCATATAGAGTAATAGGTGGTGCTAAAGTTGGTTCTGTCGTATTTCAAGATCAAGAAAATAGAAATACGAAGGGGAGAGAGAGATCAAAAGGAGGGAAAAGAGAAGAAAATCTACGTTTATTGCTGCTGCTAAGGGTTTCTAGGAGAGATATCAAAAGGAGCGTAACGAGCATGCAAGAGTTTATATAGAGTAACTACTAAACATGGAATGCTATTAGAGGATCAGGTGTGAACATATAATCATTATTGATTAAATGGATATGATTTCAACCACTTAGTAACCCCTAATTTGCTCTATGGAATTATCTACTAACTAATAAAATATTATCTACACCACTTAGTAGATCCTAATGGAGATAAAAAGACTAAAATTATAAAGGAAATGAGAGAGATATTAAATCTTGTCAAGATTGGATAAAATTAAAAAGGAATAAGTCAAAGGATAATTTCTTTGTTTGAATTAAAAAAGAAATGACCGAGAGATACATTTTTTGTACAAAATAATTAACATATTTACCCAAACTGAACCAAATAGTAAAAGAGGAAAAAAAAAAAAAAAGACATCATATGGGCATTATATGTATTACAAAATATTAGTATTTTTTTCCTCCTTTTGACTCTAATTTTGAAAGACTAAAAATTGGCTCATAGAAGGGATTAACTGAATTGTTCATATACCTCAAGAGAGCTTCGATCATTGCTCTCTGTAAACACCTTTCTTTTATTAGTTTATCCAATCTAAACAAAAAGAATTAAATTATCCCTCAACCAATCCCTTCTCATGTTTCCCCTTATTCAAACATAGTGGAAAGTTGAAAATTCTACAAATTAAGCAAGTAAAAACAAAATTGTGAAACAGCAGTTGAACTATTCATATCGACAACATTGTTTATCCACTACTTTATATATGTCTAATGGATGGTATCTACACATCCCCTAGCGAGACTTCAGCTGCACAAATGTGTAGCACGTTTGGTTGTACAACTAATGGGTCATGTTCAAGTTCTGCACTTGCATAACGTGACTAACTATAATGAAGTCGAACGACAAGCACTTATAATATATTTGAAATGGGAAAATCTCACATTTAATCCCTATTGTTTACAAAAAATTTCAGTTTAGTCCTTATTATTTAAAATGTCACAATTTAGTCTCTATTATTTCCCTAAAAGTTTTAATTTTGTCCCTATTGTTTAAAGTTGTTCAATTGCGTCCTTATTGTTCCTCAAACATTTCACTTTCGTCGTTATTATTTTCAAAAAGTTTCAAATTCGTCTTTATTTTCTCAAAAAATTTCAATTTAGTTCTTAAATAATAGGGACGAATTTGAAACTTTAAGAAAATAATAGAGACGAAATTGAAACTTTTTAAAAATAATATGGACGAAATTGAAACTATTGAAAAATAATAGGGACTAAATTGAGGCATTTTAAATAATAAGAACGAAATTGAAACTTTTGGTGAAACAATATGGATTAAATTGAGACATTTTAAATAATAGGGACTAAATTGAGACATTTTATAAATAATAAGGACTAAATGTGAAATTTTCCCTATTTGAAATTGCAATAAAATGAACCAACCAAATCCTTAATTAACACCTTTTGTCAACGTAATGCCTTTTGCCATTCCTAATCTCTAAAATTTACTTCATCTCATTAATTAGGAGGAGTGTTCATCAACAAAAATCCATTAGATAGACACAGACAGATGTATAAGGGTTAGTTGGAACTGTAACCTCATTACTCCTACATACTAAAAACTATGAACCTATGAATATTAATTTTGAAAAATCTATTAATCTTCACTGATCTAATAATTCATATTTTTTAAATTATTCAGCTCTTATAGTATATACCACTAGTATAATTGGTTTGTTCAGATAAATTCAATAGTTGTCATTGATAAAGGCTCTCGAATCACCCCCTCCCAATAGACATTTTTCACCATATTTTCCTAATTATTTGTAACAATTTAACGTGGACCACAAGCTAACTTATCTTCTCGAAGAAGAATATTTCTTTAATTTTCACTGTATCTCTCTTGTCACCAAGTCATATAACTTAATATAGAAGATAAGCAAACCACTACTTCTGACGTTGTAATTCAGCAATGGTTGCACTTTTTTTTTTAAGATAATAAAACTCAAAATTGTATCAAACAAGCTCAAAATGCAAGAACACACTATTCCTCTTCTTCTTCTAGGGCACACGGATGAAAGGGTTTGTTTTGTGCAATATTTGATCATTTTATGGCTATTTATAATATTAGCTAAGTGATCAAAGGAATGCTCAAACATCTAGGGTGTAAAATGATCATTTTGCTAGCTTATTTCATCTTTATTACCTAATTACCCATAATGAAATATCCTAAATTGCTAATGACCAAACACTTTTGTTCTTTTGCTCATTTTACCCTTATACCCTATTTAGAAGATTGGCTAATGTGAAATTACCATTTTACCCTTCTAGAGAAAATAGTGAAATAGCTCAAAATTTAAGTGAAATGCAAATTTAAATGCACAAATAAGTTCAAGTAATAGAATGAGCAATTTAAATGTATATGATGCCTAGGGTCTCACATCCTCCCTCCTTAAGAAAATTTCACCCTCAAAATTCTTACATGCTCAACTGAATAACCCTGGATACTGCTGCTCAATCTGATCCCATCTCTGACAAGTAGCCTCTTCAATACCATGATGAAGCCACAAAACTTTAACCATCGGAATCTCTTTCGAACGCAGCTTCTGAACTTATTAATCCAGAATACGAATAAGCCGTTCCTTATAAGTCAAATCCCCACTAAGCTTCAACGAATCTGGCTCAATAACATGCGAAGGATATGGATGATACTTCCGAAGAATAGATACGTGAAAAACATCATGAACTCTAGACAAACTTGGCGGTAAGTCCAATCTATAAGCCAACTTCCTAACTCTGCCGACAATAACAAATAGCCCCACGTACTTCGGACTCAATTTCACTTCTTTACCATACCGAACAATACCCTTGCAAGGAGGGTAATTGCGGGTGATTGAATGTGTTTGAGGGTTATAGGGGTACCTTAAGGGTTAGTTAGAAGATTGGTATTGCTTCCCCTCGAATTTGAAACATTAACTTGAGTTTGGAAGGAAAACGGATTGAATAACAAAGGGGTTTAAGGGTAAATTCGATTATCTCTCGCATCTAAAACCTTGGCATGACTCCTTATGTGTTTAAATGTGGTTTAAAGTTGTTTCAGAACTTTTGACATAATTCTATGGATATCTTGAATATGCTCCTTTGTAAAATTGTTTAATTGCTTGTATAAACTGCTTCTATTCTAATTGTTCCGAGGTCAACCTACTTTGTTGATCCTCCTGTGTGTTATTGCTTATATTGTTGATATTGACTTGCCATTGTTAAGTACATTGCATAGTGGTTGCGCAACCATAGTGTCAGGGGCGGTTGTGTTGAATATCGGTTGGGCGGCAGAGGGCTTGCCAGTGGATATTCAAACTCCGTACCCTATTCCCTCACTTGCCTGGTCCGGAGATTGCCAGGGGGTGTTGGGTCATAGGATTATCGCGGTACATCCGGAGTACACCCACTAGAGTGTTTGGGGTTATGCCGGCTTATCGTGATCGAGATCGTGGTTCGTGGATCGTGAATGAAGATCAAGTGAAGAATTGGAATGTTGGGGTTAAGTGAAATGTATCCTTTTAATGTGTGGTTACTTAAGCTATTGTTATTTCTTGAATGGTTTAATTGCTATTATTGGTTAACTGTATTACCTGTTACATTGCACGCCCCAGGAGACTTTATCCCTCACTGGGTAACAATGGTTGGTCATACCTTGATATATGTTTTAGGAAGTGCTGAGGGTGATCCCCAGCTATTTGAGGTATTAGTGGAAGAGAAAGAAATATAGGCAGAGCCTTTGCCCTAGTTGCTATGTGTTTGTTGCCTGAGGTGGATGTGTTTTCTTGTCACTACATGGCATACTTGTATTGCTATGTTATGATCTATTTTGTGGCGTTAGGGCTATGTATATTCTTGTAGTTGCAAGTCGAAAGATAGTTGGTTGTAGTGATAGATTTGAGAAACCATGGTTTGTAATAACCGAGCTGAGGTAAGAGACCCACATCGAGCTGAGACGAGCTAATCCGAGCCAAGCCTAGTATATACAGCTAATGCCCAATCTGGATGTTGATCCGACCTCACCCCGACTCAGGAAAATCCTGACCTTAGTGCCAGCTGTCTTGATGGGACATAAAGTCTTAATGGGATATAAAGCTGCACTGCATTAAATGCTGTCAGATCCGAATTTAGTATAAATAGAGCTCCATCCCTTTATTTCTGAGGTAACTTGTCATTAAATGCTCTCAGCTACTTCGCCAACTCGGACATACTAATCATTCGCACGCCCGAGGAAAAAATCTGGGTCATCATCCCGCCTTTTCATTTCTTTCCTTGTGCAGGTCAAGCAGCCGACCTGAAAATCTGGGTCGAGGAACCGACCTAGAAATCCAGCTCGGTAGGACTAGTTTTCTAACCTCAATGTCAAGATTTCGACCTCGATAGTTTGGCGCTGTCTATGGGAAAGAGTTATTTCTATCACTCTCCTCACCACTCATTGAGAAACCATCATGGTACAAACGAGAAGCCACAGCGCACCCGTAGAGGATTCGCCCAACCTGGATGGGAACCTCGAAACTACGCAGGTGCCTAGCCAAGACCAAACCCAAACCGACGTTGGAACGAGCCAACGTATACACTTAGCCTCGCAAACCAACCCCACGACAGATGGAGACCTCAACTCCAGCCTGTCACCGGAGGTAAGGATGATGCTCAGGATGTTCGAAGAACTTAAGGAACAAGTAGCCCGACTAACTGCAGACCCCCCGGCTCCGCAAGTAGCTGCGCCGCGGGCCGCGCGTCCACAGTTCCGCATCCCAGCCCTAAGGTAAAAAAGGGTACGAGACGAAGAGGGCCTCCTGGAGTCGATAGCGGGACCTGAAGAGGTGAGAGGGAAAAGGGCGGCCCATGCCGACCCCGAGCAGTCCAAGACCGCGGCTGCCATAGCCAAGGTCATCAACCAGCTTGATATAAGCCCACTCTAGCCCAAAGTACTGGCCACGCCACTACCCACCGGCAACCGGATGCCCAACCTAGCAGTCTATAATGGAAATGGAGACCCAGCCAGTCACCTGCTCAACTTTGATCACCACATGACTTTGCATGATATGTCCGACCTCATGAAGACGAAGACATTCCCGACCACCTTGGTTGGCAATGCCTTGGACTGGTTCCAAAAACTTCGTTCTGGCTCTATTGCAAGTTTTCATTAGCTGGCTGAGGCTTTCCTGTCCCGCTTTGCGGGAAGCCGACGCGCCACCCGCCACACTTCAACATTGCTGTCGGTGAAGCAACATAGAGGGAAAAGTTTGAGGGCTTACATAGCTCGATTCAATGAGGAGTCCTTCAGAATCCCCAACCTAGAGGACTCCATGGCATTGATGGCTTACTAGAGTGGGCTCAGGTCGGGACCCTTTACATCCTCCTTGGCCATTGACCCTGTGGATACTGTAGCCGAGCTGATGGTACGAGCAAAAGGGTACATACACTCGGAAGAAATCCATCAAGCGAAGAGGGATGATGATAAGGAGAAGGAAGCCGACAAGAAGAGAGAGACCTCCCGAGCCCAACCTGGGGTGATGGCCCAAAATAACCGAGGCAAGCAGCCCCAACAGCCAAAGCAGAACCCCCGGTTCACTATGTTCACTCCCCTTAACACCACAAGGGAGCAAATCCTTATGGAGATCCAGCACCAGAACCACCTTCCTTCAGCCCCAAGGATGAAAGGCTGACCTGAGAAGTGCAATAGAACTGAGTATTGACGCTACCATATGGACTACGGCCATACCACCGAGGAGTGCAAAGACTTGACATAGGAGATCAAAGCCCTGATAGCCCGAGGTCACCTCCAGAGGTATGTAGATCAACAACCGACCTGGAATCACGATCAGAGAGATAAGGAGAGAAGTCCACCCAAGTGCCAGGCTGGGGGCGGACGTTTGGCTGTGATTGAGACCATCGCAAGAGGATTGACATCGGGTGGGGAGACCTCGGCTGGCAAGAAGGGTTATGTTCGGGCTGGGAGGGAGTATGGACTGGCGCGGGGTCCGATCCCGGAGATGGAGGAGCTCATATTCTCCTCAAAAGACTTAGAGGGGGTGATATTAGTTGGCCACTGAGTAGTATGCGACGCTGAGGTATATGGAATTCCGATTAGGGGTCAAGCTACTTTTTGACTATACATTGATTATTGGGATTCTTATTTGGTGATCTTATACAACATTCTCCCTTGAAATTT
Source organism: Ehretia macrophylla (assembly GCA_037974665.1). NCBI lineage: Eukaryota > Viridiplantae > Streptophyta > Magnoliopsida > Boraginales > Ehretiaceae > Ehretia > Ehretia macrophylla. Next base: position 32,058,350 of record CM075773.1, on the reverse strand, counting down.
CTATATGGAGATTCTTATTCAGCATACTCCTTTGGACTTCTTCTATGGTATTTTCTATGCAGTATTCTTATGTGGAATTCTTATACGGTATTATCCGGAGTTCTTATATTAGGATTATTATTTGGTATTCTCGCTCGGTGATCTTGTTGAAGTTCTTACTTGGTATTCTTGGTTGGTGCTCTATTACAGGATCTATGTTTGGCATTTTCTTTAGTAATTATTTGAGATTCTCATCCGGAAGTCTTAGTCGGTGTTCTTATTCAGCGTTCCTATTCAAGCTTCTTGTTCGGTATTCCTAGTTGGCATACTTAGTTGGTATTCAGAATTTGATTTTCGGTCTTTCATTCCGTATGTTTGAGCCAGAAGTACTTGAGTGAAGAATTCCGAGGATGAAATTGTTTTAAGGGGGGGAGAATATGAAACTCCAGTTTTTGTCTTTATCTCGATTTGCGTGTTTTACCTTGTTTTGCGCGAATTGATCTGTTTATGTGCTATATGGCTTAGAATGTGATTAATACTCGTAATACATGCTAAGTGTGCATTCATGAAATTTTCATTAAAAACGGAATCAAAAATTTTATCGTCGCTTTTTATTAATAGTGTTTTGAACATCTGTCCGCTAAAATTTCTGTAAGGGTGTTTTAAACGTCTTAAAACCTAGTCCTCTATTATTAATAGACCCATGTTTGATAAAAATTGATTCTGAAACAGAATAATAATTAAATAGATTTTTCGGGCAAAAAGTAACGTTTTTTAGCCAAATAGTAATTTCTTTTAAACCTGATTCTTGTATTGACTTTCATTGACCTAGTACGTATTAATATAAATGTATTTATATGTGGTATTAAATGATTTTAGATTAATTGTGCATTCAAAAGACATTTGAAAATAAATAATATAACTTTTCACCTTCTTTTGCAGAAATCGTTTTTAGCCGAGTCAGGTGAAAGTCTTTGCATGAGAAAACTCTTGTCACCTGAAAATAAACTACTTAAAATAGTCTAAGTGTAAAATTAATGTTTTGAGCAAGAAATAGTCTAAAATGAAATTAAAAGACAAGAAAACACTAAAAATAACTAAGTGTCAACTTTGACTTTCTTTTATTTGTTTGACCTTTGCTTAATATATTATCAACACACATTAAAAACAAAGCAAAACACCTCCAAAAACACGCACAAAACCGTGGTTCTTTGTAGGAGAAAGATGAAGGCATTTTCAAGGCTTTTCAAAGCATTTTTCACATAGATTTTGCAATTCAAGTCCAAATCACTTCATTCAAAGGTTGATTTCACTTGTTGGGCATCCATTCTACACATTTCTTGCATCAAAACACATCAAAGGGGAGAGAAAAATTCTAGATCTCAAAAGTCATCTTTTGTATTTTTGCATATAATTGAATATGGAACCGTTAGAATGTTAATTTGAAGTTATATTATAGCTCAGCGCATGCTAAAGATCTTTTATATGTATTCTTATGAGATTTGAACCGTTGTAGCATAAATTTTTATTTTCGGGTATTTAAAGTTGATAGTTTGGCTATTTGTTGATTATTTTGAGTTGTAATGGTTGGAATCGATTGCCGTCGATTTCTAAAAGTTTGTTAATTACGTGGTAGCGCTGTTATAATGCCGAATTTTCGATTGCGATGTTAGTGTGAAAGTCCAAAAATTTCAGCCTTGATGTATTAGGGTTTTAGGGTTGTTGGGCATGATTTGGATGTGTTTTGGTTGGTTTCCGAGATGGCTAATGTAATTGATTGAATGGGTGAGTGATAGAAACTAGTTTGGAGTTGTTTGGATTAGTGAAATGTAAGATATGATTATTTGAAGTCTAGGCCGTCTTTCTTTAAAATGTTGTTATATGCCTTTAGATGATCGGGTGGTGTTTGAGTGATTGAACTGTGAGTTGTTGATGGTTAGATTAGGGTTTGGTTATGTGTCTAATGCATGTTAAGTTGGGTGGCCTACTTTGTCATCTAACTTAATTGTTTCATGATTATATAGTTGATGATTGTTAAATGTTATTTAATTGATTGTTGAAATACGGATTAATTGATTATTGATTGTTGTTACAAAACTGTGAGGAGCATGCTCGGGGTTAATCTGGGGTGTTACATGGTTAACTGAGTGTTATTGTTTTTATTAGTCGGAAGTCGGGCAGCCAATGTTGTTGACTTCGCGAATTGGTATTGTTATTGTTATTATTAGTTAATACCATTGTTATTATTAGTGGAGAGTCGGGCAGCCAATGTTGTTGACTTCTCGAATTGTTATTGTTATTGTTATTATGAGTCGAGAGTCGGGCAGCCAATGTTGTTGACTTCTTGAATTGTTATTGTTATTGTTATTATGAGTCGAAAGTTGGGCAGCTAATGTTGTTGACTTCTCGAATTGTTATTGTTATTGTTATTATGAGTCGAGAGTCGGGCAACCAATGTTGTTGACTTCTCGAATTGAGTCCCATTGTTGTGAGCTTTGATAATGTTGTGTCACCTCGGGAGGTATACTGGGCTGCGGGCACAGTTATCATGGCTAATCCCTATCTCGCATGGGCGGAGAGGCCATGGGGTGTGGGTCTATGTCAAGGTACCTCAGGTTCGTGTCATTGAGTCTGGAGGAGTTGATGAGCATTGAATTGGTGTATGGAGCTTCATCGGCAAATGTATCATATCCTTATTGTGTGTTTACAGTTATTGCTATTGTTGCATTTACAATGATATTAATGTTCATTGTGTGTTTACTGCTCAAAGGATGATTTCCAAGGAGTATAGTAAATACTATTAGAGATCTATCGGATCCTCACTGGGCTTGTTTTATATAAGTTCACTCTCAATTATTGGATGGTTGCAGGTGTTACTGAGCTTGACTACGGGTACGTGCCTCTTGAAGAGGGAAATGTGCCATATGTGGATGAGTCTTATGTGCAGGAGTCATTGCCATGAGATTGTCTTAGTTGTTGTAAAACAATGTGTTGTATAACCTATCTTAATATAAAGACATATGTATGTTGATTTAGTAGTCTTTATTTTGATCATGACTAGATTACTAAGTTGGTTATAATATATTTTGAAATGAATGTATAACCTATGTATTAAGCTGGAACGGAGGCGCTTAACAATGAAAGAGTTGATAAAGGAATGTTTAATGTATGAAGTGGTTGTGTTATATGTTGTTAATTTGATTGTGGACTTGGTTGGTGATTTATGGAGTCTGATGTATGTTGTTCTTAAGAGTTGGTTTAGAGCCCTGATGTTCATGTTACTGTCGTTATGCTGCCAAAATTCCTTTGCGTCTTGACTGATTGTAAGAGGGGTCGAGTTGGGGCGTGAGATTTAGTGGTATCAGAGCGCATGTTAGCTGTCAGCCGGGGTATCCTCGGAATGTGGGTAGTGGTCCAAGCATGCAAGTATGTATGGAATGAAAAGAAAAAGAGAACTATGTGTTAATATGATTAAATGATTAAGTGATTATGTGATTTAGTGACTATGTGATTATGTGATCAATTTGTTTATGTGATTGATACTTAAGTGATTTATGTGCTATATGTGAGTTTGTTGCTTATGTGTTAATAATCGTCTATAGTCTATCTATGTGCTATAACCTGTGCTAACTCTTTGATTAGTAGAATGACTGGTAGACTGAGGACCAGAGGTAGGCCTGAGGTAACTGATGAGGCTTCGAGAAATGTGGCACCAGGCCAAGTTAGAGGTGATGATCGTATAGGTGCAGCTTTTGATAAGATGAATGAGATCATGGCCGGTCAGGCACAGTTACTAGCAGGGCAGGCTACCCAAGCTCAGGCATTGCAGAATTAGTTACTGAATGCACAAGGTGGGTACCACGGGCGTGGTACACTGAAAGAGTTTTTAGGGTATTATCTACTGTGGTTTCAGGGGGAGCCGGATGATTGGAAAGCTGAGGCGTGGATTAGTAAGGTGGAGAAGATTTTTGACCCTCTTGATTATACCGATGAGCGGAAGGTCACCTTTGCCGTGTACTTGCTGGATGATGAGGTAGATGAATGGTGGCGCACGGTGAAATCTAGTTGAGACACCCAAGGTATTCCGTATGTCTGGGATACCTTTCTGAGAGCTTTCTAGGCAAAGTATGTCCCGAGGATTCCACGGGAGAGGAGAGAAGCTGAGTTTCTGTCTCTAGTTCAGGGGGATGCTTCTGTGGCTCAGTATGAGGCCATATTTACTAGACTATCCCGGTATGCACCAGAGTTTGTGGTTGACGAGGAGCGCAAGACTCGTAGGTTTATGTTGGGTTTGAGGCACGAGATTCAGGATACGATGGCCTTGAATCAGTATGATATACTTACTGAGGTCTTTGATGCAGCTTCTAGGTTAGAGAAGAGAAAGGGGGAGCAGATTGGACCTAGTCAGCCTAGCAAGAGGCCCTTTCAGCCACAGGGTTAGCAGGGTATGTATAGACCTTCGGTACAACAGAGTGGTTACAGGCCTGCAGTGCAGCAGGGTTCTTTTAGACCGTAGGGTCAGCAGGGTTACTATTGGCCTCAGTTTTAGCAAGGGTCTTATCAGGCTCAGCCATAGTTTAGGCCGGCCCCGTCTCAGGGTTGGTACAGGCCTAGTGTTGCGTCACCTCAGTAGTAGGCTGGTACAGCTGCTTATTCAGTTTCTGGGTCTTCTAGAGGCAGTGTCAGTACACCAATACCGCTGTGTACTTATTGTAAACGTACAGGCCATCTGGAGACCGACTGTTGGAAGAAGGCAGTGACGTGTTTAGGTTGCGACAGCAACCAACACCGGGCAAGGGATTGCCCCAGGTATCAGGGTTCTAGAGGTCAGCCAGCAGTCCAAGGTTATCAAGATGGACCTACAAGCAGTACACCTAAGTAGCAGCGGGCTCAGGCTCAGGTCTACGCAGTGGACTTGGAGGAGTTGCCAGAGGCGGTAGTAGTGGTGAAAGGTAACTTACTTATTCTCAACCAATTAAATATCATATCTCCTTGAGTGCAACGTGCTAAAATGTGAGTAAAGAGTTTGCCTTATACGATTAAAGTTAGCACGTGCATCATATTAGTTGGCGATTGAGTAGTATGCGACGCTGAGGTATATGGAATTCCGATTAGGGGTCAAGCTACTTTTTGACTATACATTGATTATTGGGATTCTTATTTGGTGATCTTATACGGCATTCTCCCTCGAGATTTCTATATGGAGATTCTTATTCAGCATACTCCTTTGGACTTCTTCTATGGTATTTTCTATGCGGTATTCTTATGTGGAATTCTTATACGGTATTATCCGGAGTTCTTATATTGGGATTATTATTTGGTATTCTCACTCGGTGATCTTGTTGAAGTTCTTACTTGGTATTCTTGGTTGGTGCTCTATTACGGGATCTATGTTTGCATTTTCTTTAGTAATTATTTGAGATTCTCATCCGGAAGTCTTACTCGGTGTTCTTATTCAGCGTTCCTATTCAAGCTTCTTGTTCGGTATTCCTAGTTGGCATACTTAGTTGGTATTCAGAATTTGATTTTCGGTCTTTCATTCCATATGTTTGAGCCAGCAGTACTTGAGTGAAGATTTGCGAGGACGCAGTTGTTTTAAGGAGGGGAAAATGTGAAATCCCACTTTTCTATATTATCTCGATTTGCGTGTTTTACCTCGTTTTGCGTGAATTGACCTGTTTATATGCTATATGAGTTAGAATGTGTTAAATATGTGATTAATACTCCTAATACATGCTAAGTGTGCATTCATGAAATTTTCATAAAAAACGGAATCATAAATTTTATCGTCGATTTTTATGAATAGTATTTTGAACATCTGTCAGCTAAAATTTTTACAAGGGTGTTTTAAACGTCTTAAAACCTAGTCCTCTATTATTAATAGACCCATGTTTGATGAAAATTGATTCTGAAAATGAATAATAATTTAAATAGACATTTCGGGTGAAAAGTGGCATTTTTGAGCCAAATAGTAATTTCTTCTAAACCCGATTCTTGCATTGACTTTCATTGACCTAGTATATATTAATATAAAAGTATTTATATGTGGTATTAAATGATTTTAGATTAATTGTGCATTCAAAAGACATTTGAAAACAAATAATATGACTTTTCGTCTTCTTTTGCAGAAATCGCATTTTTGGCCGAGTCGGGTGATAGTATTTGCATGAGAAAACTCTTGTCACCTAAAAATACACTACTTAAAATAGTCTAAGTGTTAAATTAATATTTTGAGCAAGAAATAGTCTAAAATGGAATTAAAAGACAAGAAAACACTAAAAATAACTAAGTGTCAACTTTGACTTTCTTTTATTTGTTTGACCTTTGCTTAATATATCATCAACACACATTAAAAACAAAGCAAAACACCTCCAAAAACACACACAAAACCGTGGTTCTTTGTAGGAGAAAGATGAAGGCATTTTCAAGGTTTTTCAAAGCATTTTTCACATAGATTTTGCAATTCAAGTCCAAATCACTTCATTCAGAGCTTGAGTTCACTTGTTGGGCATCCATTCTACACATTTATTGCATCAAAACACATCAAAGGTGAGAGAAAAATTCTAGATCTCAAAAGTCATATTTTATGTTTTTGCATATAATTGAATATTGAATCGTTAGAATGTTAATTTGAAGTTATATTATCGCTCAGTGTATGCTAAAGATCGTTTATATGTATTCTTATGAGATTTGAACCGCTGTAGCATAAATTTTTATTTTCAGGTATTTAAAGTTGATAGTTTGGCTATTTGTTGATTATTTTGAGTTGTAATGGTTGGAATCAATTGCCGTTGATTTCTAAAAGTTTTTTAATTACGTGGTAGCGCTGTTATAACTCCGAATTTTCGATTGTGATGTTAGTGCGAAAGTCTGAAAATTTCAGCCTTGATGTATTAGGGTATTAGGGTTTTAGGGTTGTTGGACATGATTTGGATGTGTTTTGGTTGGTTTCCGAGATGGCTAATGTAGTTGATTGAATGGGTGAGTGATAAAAACTGGTTTGGAGTTGTTTGGTTAGTGAAATGTAAGATATAATTATTTGAAGTTTAGGTTGTCTTTCTCTAAAATGTTGTTATATGCCTTTAGATGATCAGGTGGTGTTTGAGTGAATGAACTATGAGTTGTTGATGGTTAGATTAGGATTTGGTTGTGTGTCTAATGCATGTTAAGTTGGGTGGCCTACTTTGTCATCTAACTTAATTGTTTCATTATTGTATAGTTGATGATTGTTAAATGTTGTTTAATTGATTGTTGAAATACAGATTAATTGATTATTGATTGTTGTTACAAAACTGTGAGGAGCACGCTCAGGGTTAATCCGAGGTGTTATATGGTTAACTGATTGTTATTATTTTTATTAGTCGGAAGTCGGGCAGCCAATGTTGTTGACTTCTCGAATTGTTATTGTTATTGTTATTATGAGTCGAGCGTCGGGCAGCCAATGTTGTTGACTTCTCGAATTATTATTGTTATTGTTATTATGAGTCGAGCGTCGGGCAGCCAATGTTGTTGACTTCTCGAATTATTATTGTTATTGTTATTATGAGTCGAGAGTCGGGCAACCAATGTTGTTGACTTCTCGAATTGAGTCCCATTGTTGTGAGCTTTGATAATGTTGTGTCACCTCGGGAGGCATCCTGGGCTGCGGGCACCGTTATCATGGCTAATCCCTATCTCGCATAAGCGGAGAGGCCATGGGGTATGGGTCTAGGTCAAGGTACCTCTGGTTCGTGTCATTGAGTCTGGAGGAGTTGATGAGCATTGAATTGGTGTATGGAGCTTCATCAACAAATGTATTGTATCCTTATTGTGTGTTTACAATTATTGCTATTGTTGCATTTACAATGATATTAATGTTCATTGTGTGTTTACTGCTCAAAGGATGATTTCCAAGGAGTATAGTAAATACTGTTAGAGATCTATCGGATCCTCACTGGGCTAGTTTTATATAAGCTCACTCTCAATTATTGCATGCTTGCAGGTGTTACTGAGCCTGATTACGGGTACGTGCCTCTTGAAGAGGAAAATGTGCCATATGTGAATGAGTCTTATGTGTAGGAGTCATTGCCATGAGAATGTCTTAGTTGTTGTAAAATAATGTGTTGTATAACCTATCTTAATATAAAGACATATGTATGTTGATTTAGTAGTCTTTATTTTGATCATGACTAGATTACTAAGTTGGTTATAATCTATTTTGAAATGAATTTATAGCCTCTGTATTATGTTGGAACGGAGGCGCGTAACTATGAAAGAGTTGATGAAGGAATGTTTAATGTATGAAGTGGTTGTGTTGTATGTTGTTAATTTGATTGTGGAGTTAGTTGGTGATTTATGGAGTTTGATGTATCTTGTTCTTAAGGGTTGGTTTAGAGCCCTGATGTTCATGTTACTGTCGTTATGCTGCCGAAATTCCGTTGCGTCCTAACTGATTGTAGGAGGGGTCGAGTTGGGACGTGACAGGTGGAGCTCTCCGACGAGACGAAGAGAGCAAAAATCGGGAGTGAACTCTCTGCCGACCTCAAGAAATGTATAAGCCAATTTCTCCTGAAAAATGAACACATATTTGGATGGTCTGCCTCTGACATGACATGTATTTACCCAGGAGTGATTCAGCATCACCTTAATGCCGACCCAAATCACTATCCGGTGAAGTAGAAGCGCAGGCACTTCCATTATGATAAGCAACAAATCATAGCAGAAGAGATGGACAAATTGGTAGACGCCGGCCATATAAAGGAAATCCAGTACCTAACCTAGATATCCAACGTGGTGCTGGTGACCAAGTCCTCAAGTAGATGGAGATTGTGTATTGATTTTACCGACCTCAATAAAGCCTGCCCTAAGGACTGTTTTCCCTTGCCTCGGATTGATCAAATGGTGGATGCCACCCCCGAGTTTGAGCTACTCTCTTTCATGGATGTCTTCAAAGGTTATAACTAAATCAAGATGGCTCCCGGAGATAAAGAGAAGACTGCCTTCACCACCGATAAAGGTCTCTACTACTATGAGGTCATGTCTTTTGGCCTTAAAAATGCTGGAGCTACCTACACTCGGATGGTGAACAAAGCTTTCAAAAATCAAATCGGCCGGAATATGGAGATCTGTGTAGATGACATGTTGGTCAAGAGCAGAAGGGCGGAAGACCATGTACCCGACCTGGCTGAACCTTTCGCCGTAATGGAACACTTTGGGATCAAACTGAACCCGAAAAAGTATGCATTCGGCGTCAAGGCAGGAAAGTTTCAGGGCTTCATGGTCACAGCCCGTGGAATAGAAGCCAACCCGAAGAAGGTTCAGGCGATACTTGACCTGGCACCGCCGACCTACGTGAAAGACGTAAAGGTGCTCGCAGGCAAGGTCGCGGCGTTAAGCAGATTCATGTCCAGGTCGATCGACAAGTGCGCACCTTTGTTCAAAATATTGAGGAATCCTAAAAATTTTGAATGGACTACGGAATATCAGGATGCCTTCCAGGAGCTGAAAAGGTATCTAGCTTCGCTACCCTTGCTATCCTGACCTGAGGTGGGGGAAGAGCTAATACTATATTTAGCATGCTGAGGGACAGGAGGGGCGGCAGCACTGGTCCGTGAAGAAGGGAAGGAGCAGAAACCGGTCTATTATGTCAGCAGAAGCTTGCGAGGGGCCGAGGCGAGGTACTTTTCCTTAGAAAAACGCGCCCTCGCGCTCATCACGGTTGCAAGAAAGCTCAAGTCATACTTTGATGCTCATCCAATTAAGGTCATGACAGATGCCCCACTCAAGTCCATCATGCACAAGCCGGAGGCGTCGGGCAGGCTGTTGAAATGGGCAGTTGAGCTGAGTCAATTTTACCTACCAGCCCAGAACAACCATCATAGCCTAAGCCATCGCGGACTTTGTGGTGGAATGCACTGGTCGAGTCGAGCATGACCCGGAGAATGTGTGGAAGGTCTATATGGATTGGGCCTCAGGGAAGTCTGGAAGCGGAGCTGGGGTGGTCATCCTCGACCCTACTCGGCATGAGCACCAATACTCCCTCAAGTTCACCTTTATGTCGTCCAACAATGAAGCTGAGTACGAAGCAGTAATTGCGGGGCTGAAAATTGCAGCTCAGCTCGGGGCACAGACAATCGACCTGAGCACCGACTCTCAATTGGTTTCTAGTCAGATATCGGGAGAGTTCGAAGCCAAGGACAATACTATGTTGGCCTACCTAAACAGAGTCAAGGATTTGACCTCAGGGCTCAAAAGGTTCACGATACAGCAAATTTCGAGGGAGCAGAATATGAAGGCTGACGCCCTGTCCAGGTTGGCCTTGAGCGAGAGTTGAACTACCCTGGTCCATGTGGAAGAAGTATCTGAACCAAGTATCCAGTTGAGGGTGCAAGCCGTAGCCGAGCTTAATTTAAGCCCAGATTGGACCAAACCAATCGTGGACTACTTTAAGGGGGTATGACCCCGGAGGATGAAAATGCAGCTCGGAAACTCAATAAACAGGTCTCAAGGTTTGTCATAATTGACAGGAAACTCTATAAGATAGCCTACACTTGGCCTCTCTTGAAATGTGTTGGGCCCGAGGAGGGAAACTATGTACTCCGGGAGATCCATGAATGAGTATGTGGAAACCACTTGAGAGGCAAAGCTTTGGCTCGGAAAGTATTGAGGCAAGGCATTGATAAGCCCGTGGCCATTCTATCAGTGGGGTCTAGATATCATCGGCCCATTGCTAACTGGAGTTGGCCAAAAGAAGCATGCCTTCGTAGCAGTAGACTACTTCACCAAATGGCCTGAGGCTGAAGGTGTTGCTAGAATAACAGAAAAGGCAGCTTGTGATTTCGTATAGAAAAACATCATTTGCCGATTTGGGGTACCAAAGGTCATCATTACTGACCAGGCAAGCAATTCGACAGTGCATACTTTCGAGGCAAATGTGCTGAGATTGGGATCGACCTTAGATTCTCATCTATTGCTCACCCTCAAAGTAATGACCAAGTTGAAAGGACCAAGCAAATCATTTTACTGGGCCTGAAAACCAAGCTGGATGAAGCAGAGGGCCAGTGGGCATCGATTCTTCCCGAGGTACTGTGGGCTCAGTGGACCACCACCAACTCGGCAACAGGATAATCGCCCTTCGAGCTAATCTTCGGTACTCAAGCGGTGCTGCAAGTGAAGATTGGGTCTTCGACCGGTAGAACCCTCCACCATGATCTAGAAATAAACGGAGCACTAATCCTTGAAGAGCTCGACCTCGCCGAAGAGCTCCGAGCTAAAGCTCAAATCAGAATGTTGGCAAGCAAAGTTGTTATGCAAAGAGCCTTTGCCAAGCAGGTCAAGCCTAAGCCTATTAAGGTTGGCGACCTCGTACTCAGAAAGGCCATCTTTTTGCCGCGTTCGGGTAACAAGCTCTCCCTGACCTGGGAGGGACCGTACGAAGTCGTGAAAGAAGTCTGACCCGAAACCTTCTACCTCCGCGACAAGTACGAGAAACTATTGAAGAATGCATGGCACTCAGAACACCTGAAGCGGTATTTTGTTTAAGGCCCTGAGCCAAAAATCTCTTGTAACGGCCCCCGAGCCGAAATACAATGTAACGGCCCCCGAGCCAAAATCTCTTGCAACGGCCCCCGAGTCGAAATACAATGTATCGGCCCCCGAGCCGAAATCTCTTGTAATGGCCCCCGAGCTGAAATCTTTTGTAAGACCTTGAGCTAAAACATTACTTGCGATCGGCCCCCGAGCCCAAGTACATGTACAAATTCAATACGATACATTTCGTAAACTAGTGCAATGCCCGACCCGGGCCCAAGCGCCTCAGCTACTAAGCTACTGCTAACTCGGATTAACGCAGTGGCCACGCAACCCGTTCTCAACCCATGACCAATATGAGTTCGAAGCTTCCTCAGAGATCTTTTTTCCTTTAACAAGAATTCTTGGAATTCCGGGCCTTTCGATACAATCAAATAGAAAGCCCCAAGGGCGCCATATTCTAGGAGCCCAAACTATGTGATTGAATAAATACTCCTCTATCTGTTGCGGGTCAAGGGCTCCTTCTCAATTTCTCGTGGAGTCAAATTCTCATCAGTACGAGTCAAGGGAAAACGCTTAATTGCAAGCTAATGATTAAGTAAACCAGCTCGGATAAGGTTTCAGCTCGGGTATAATCAATAATAATTTGATTAGTTTTGCCAGTTCGGATTAAGGTCCAACTCGGTATAATCCGGCTTCAGGTCGGGATGTTAGTTTGGGTCTAAACTCGAACTCAACATTTGTCAACATTAGTTTGACCAATTTTAAATCGGACTGACGAGTCCAGGTCGGCGACAATTATATAGTTGCCCAATTAACCAGCTCGGATTAGGATGATAATTCATTAATCGCGTCCAGCTCAGTTCCTTATATTTAAATTAAGTTTGAAAGGTCCATTATATTGGTCCGACCATACTTATTTAAGAAATTTGCGAAGAGAAAGGTACACATGTACGAACTCGAATGAAACACAAATAAAGCGGAAACATCTATTTCATTAAAAGTGAAAGAATACGGTTACAAAGAGCCCCACCTGGGCGAATCTACTGAAGCCCGACCCGGGCGAGTACAAAATGTACTTAGGAGCGGCGGAGGGTGGAGCATCGGCCTCATTCCCGACCTGATCCATGCCCCTCTGGACAATTTCGATCCCCTCCGTAGCTTGGCACGTCAGGTCGGCCGGAAGCTTAGGAACCTCTCAGAGCTCTTGCGGTGGGGCCACCAAGATTTCGATATAATCATTCTTGGCGGCAAGGAGGAAGGTTTTCGTTCTCTCTTGAGCTGCGACTTAGCCCCGGAAGTAGTACTCCAACTCAGCATACCTGGCCATTGCCCTACCTTCCGTGGCCAACTAGTTCACAACCTCTTGACTGGACTTGAAGGCTTCTACCGCCATCTCCCCTTGTGGGCTGACCCAATCTACCAAATCCTTAAGCTTCTCCTTGACCTCGCGCTTATCCTTCTTGAAGCGCTCGACGTCCTTGGCCGCCACCTGGCACTGGGACTTCTCCGCCTCGAGCTCCTTCTTCAACCGGTCGATCTCCGTCTCGTCCGCTTTGCACCTCTGGGCGGCATCCCCCCTCAGGGCCTCCAACTCGGCTCGATAGTCAACGTATCGCTGCTCGAGCTCGACGCAGTGAGCCTGGGCCTGGGCGAGTAAGCTAGGTGCCGAAAGGATATGGGACTCGACCTACACAAAAGACGACAAAACAATCAGCCAAGCCAAAAAACTTAACCATATCAACACGGTCAAATATGTCTTACCGTGACTATGGCCGTCCTCAAGTCGAGTGAAAGCTGCTCCGCCGGGATTGTTGCCAGCTTAGGATCTCGGGCAACCTTAGCTGCCTCCACGAAATCCTTGTTGGGGGGACTCACCTTTGTGGCCTTGCCTTTCCCAGAATACTCGGCCCGAGACCATTTCCTATTGGGGCGGGATGCTGAGCGCTCAGGGATCGCCACACCCGAGCTCGATCTTTTGGTTAGAGGAGATGCCGACGTCCTCTTGGAAGAGACCTCGGGACGCTGCCTTTGCTTCTGAGGGACGGTGGAGCCCAAGCCGGACTGAGCCGAGACTTCGCCGCTGGCCTTGGTCTTTCTCCTCCTCTGGGCATACGCGAGCTTCACCGTATCCGCCATGCCTACAAAAAACAAAGGAAAGAGAAGTGAAGAATGACCAAATGCAAACTAAAAATAACGACAACAGACAAGGAGACGGGGAGGTCGAGCATTGATCCTACGAACTGACCCTCTTCTGAGCCGGACTCTACATTCTCCTCGGGCTCAGGAAGTAGATGGGGGTGATCCCACCTCGGGTCGGGTTCTTTACCGAATAACTTTGATATCCAGATTCTGTCCTACCTGAGGACGCTGTCAATGTCAATCAGCATACCCGACTCGGGTCTCAGCACCCTGACCTCGGCGAGTTCCTCGTCTGAGAGCTTGGGGTCGTCGTTCACATTCTTCTTCAAGGATAAGTTCCAATCCGCTCTGCACTCGGGGTTCACAACCGGCTCGACCCAATAGTAGTTGTGGTGTCAGCCCTTGTTGAAAGAGTGCCACTTGGTGAATATGGCATTGCTGGCCCGAGCTGCGAAATGGAACCACCTTGGCTGCTTCGGGTTGGGCTTACACACAAAGAACTGTCTGAACCGACGCAGAGTCAGCTATATCTTCCTCTCAAGGCAAAATACATAAAACGCCACCATTACGGCCCAACCATTTGGTGACATCTGACCCGGACTAAGCTCAAAGTAATTCAGAATGTCGGTGATAAAGTCGGGAAGTGGAAGCCAGATGACATCGAATGCGAGGTTGTAAGTAGTGAAGTGATCGGGTAGAGGATAGCAGGCGGACTCTTTCCAACCTGGAACCTTCAACTTGTGATGCTGGTCCACCGACCAATCTCTTAGCCGGGTGTTAGCCATCTCGATGGTAAAATGGCACTAGCGTTTACAACAGGCGAACAGTTGTTCTATCATCTTCCCCCGAGCCAACGAACCACTGGCTGTAGCTGAGCTCCGAGGTCGGACTGCCCTAACCGGGACTGCTTCAATCGGTTCCGACATGGAGGCTCCAGCTAAGTACTCCTGAGGTATCTCAACTCCCTCCAGCTGGTTCAATGGCTCCTTATCTTCCCTATCACCCAAGTCTCCCAAGTCGGCCAAAGGATTTGCCTCGGCTTCTTCTTGCACCTGTCTGACCCAGATCACTTGGCAATCATCGTCACTTTCCCCGGGCCCAGATGGCCGGGCTGATCCTTGAGATGCACCGGCACTGTCATCACCGTGGCCTCCGTTTGAGGTAGGCTCTAAGCTCGACGGATTCTCGTCTCCTCCATAGGACCTCACCTCCATCACTTAAGAATCTTCCGACTCCGACCTCCCCATCCTGCTTGCAAATAAAAATATATATACAGGAATATCTAAAGGGAGTCGGGACGTACCTACCGCTCTAGTTGTCGAAGATGACCCGATCTAATTGCCTCCGACCTAACTGACTCCGCACTAGTGGATTCCGAGCTGAATACCCTGAGAAGATATTTGTCGAGCTAAAAGTGTCCGACCACACTGATTGCTGACCTAAAAGCTCCAAACTTCGTAAGCAAAGTGTGAAATGAATCTCGAATGTCAAGACCCTATTTATAGGCACCTCTTGTAACCGCCTCGGGAATCCTAAACGTCGCATCTTGTCATAACTGCTAGTGACGTGTCAGCCGTCTGAAGAGCATGCACCGCTGATGTGGCCATCCCTACTCTACCAGGGTCGGGTACCTCCAGCTCGGGAACAACTCTCAAATCTAGATTTCACCCTCTCGATCTCGACTTGGGGGGGAGGGATTGACAAGGGGGATCCCGAGCTGAGGTAAGAGACCCATACCGAGCTGAGGCGGGCTAATCCGAGCCAAGCCTAGCATATACAGCTAATGCCCAACCTGGATGCTGATCCGACCTCACCCCGACCCAGGAAAATTCCGATCTCAATGCCAGCTGCCCTGATGGGACATAAAGTCTTGATGTGACATAAAGCTGCACTGCATTAAATACTGTCAGGTCCGAATTTAGTATAAATAGAGTTTCACCCCTTTATTTCAAAGGTAACTGCTCATTAAATTCTCTCAGCTACTTCGCCAGCTCGGACATACTAATCATTCGCACGCCCGAGGAAAAAATCCGGGTCGTCACCCCACATTTTTCTTCCTTTTCCTTGTGC
Source organism: Ehretia macrophylla (assembly GCA_037974665.1). Classification (NCBI taxonomy): domain Eukaryota; kingdom Viridiplantae; phylum Streptophyta; class Magnoliopsida; order Boraginales; family Ehretiaceae; genus Ehretia; species Ehretia macrophylla. Next base: position 32,042,651 of record CM075773.1, on the reverse strand, counting down.
AGGTCAGGTAACCAACCTGAAAATCTAGGTCGAGGAGCCGACCCAGAAATCCAGCTCGAAAGGAATAGTTTTCCAACCTCAACGTCAAGATTCCAATCTCAATATCATAATTTGAATATAAAACTTTTGATTACAACACATCTTTTTCTCATCTTGCCTATTCTCCTGCTTGCATGTTTAGAATTTGAACCAGATGAGCGGACGCAGTAGGGCAGCAAGTGTTACGAAACAAAGAGTCGTTCTCAACTGGCTGGTGGCAATATTTTCGTGTGGTTGGAAAAATAAGTAGGGACATGCTATCACTTGGTTACAAATCCATTGTCGTGGTCAGAGAGAGTGTTTATCATCACCCTACTCCATAGCATAGTGTGGCCTTGCCAAATCTGCATTTCTCGACCTCAAGACAATCTTACTAGGGCCATTATCTAGGCTTGTGGTCCAGGACTATCAAATTCTAGTTCACACATTTTCAAATCAAAAGGAGAAAAACTTCAAGCTATTTACACACATGATTATGTTTTCCTTTCTCTCTTTCTTTTTTTTTCTTTTGTCAATAACTAGTCAAAATTGACCTCATCTAATGGTAGAAAAACTTAATGAGTATCATGGGGAGATCCGATCCAAAAATTCTTCTTAATGTAAGCCAATTAATTTTTTAACTAAAAATATATAAATATTTAAATTTGTTTTGGAGAAAAACACAGAATTTTAAACGTTTTTAAAGGTTAATGGGGGTTGTAACCCGTGATGGCTGCCTGAATAATACTTTGTGTGGTCTAATATCATTACATAATCATCTTCTTTCAAATTTAAATTATTAGAGAATTGTATTTATTTATTTATTGTGTTCAATATGACCTACACTAAACCATCACACTACCAACTTTTTGAGTGTAGACTACAAACTGACTATGGCCACTTTTAACCTCTCTCTTTTAGAATTTTCACAAAACATCTCACATTTGTAATAAAATGCCTCACAAAATATAAGACAAAAGATTGTGTGAACTCATCGGCTTGTCCCATTTCTTATACATAAATTACAAAAGAAATTAAAGAAAATTTATTTTAAGAATACAGAAGAAAAGAAAAGAGAATTTGAAAGGGGGTAATAAAACAATGAACTCTTTTGCAACGTGTCTCTCTAAGATTCATATGACCACCAAATTGGCTTGTTCCAAAAAGACATCCTAGTAGGAGTACCATTTGGCATACACTACACCACACAAATTGAAAACTCAAAACAAAGATAAACCAAATTCGTATCAACACCACACTGACCAATCCACAATTCCATATGTCTTGAGCTCATTTCCCTCTTCAATTCCCTCCAAAAGCTATTGAGAGAGCTTAATTAATTGATAGGCTTAAAAAAAAAAGTGCTTATAAACACTAACTCTAGCTTCTCTAGCCAGTTGTTTTAGTACTGTTAAGATCGTGGCTCGTATTCTTTGCAATTATCATGGGGTGTGCATCTTCGAAACATGTTGAAACAAGAGTTGATGTCTACCGTCCGGCACCAACAAGTTTTTCGGTCTTCGACATTAATGCCATAGAAGAGCCATGGGTTAAAGTCGACGATATACAAGAGCATAAACAAAAGAAGCTGCCTTCACACGTGCCGGAACCCCTTCTGCAAAAGCTCAATGCTATTGATGACGCCCCTCGCTCGTGGGATGAGGTCAGCAAGGCCTTGGAGGACCTCAAGCCCACACTACAGACTCCTACACCTCCCGCACCCAGTTCCAACCCCAAAAAAGCTACCGTTGAGACACAGGCGCAAGATAGCGTGGGTCCCACAAAGCGAGTTCCACGTAAGAGCTTCTCTTTTCACACGTTGGAAGAGCTCGAAGCTAAATTGTCCACTAAACCTACAGAGTTAAAAAAGACTGAGTCAATGACCGAGTTGAAGACACTTGACTCAGCAAAGCCCGTGTTAAGGAAATTTGGGTTAAACAAGACCGAGTCACGAGCTGGGATTGCTCCAGGGACTGAGTCACGAGCTGGGGAGGTTGTTCAAGGGACCGAGTCAGGAAGGCACAAGCCTGTGAGTGAGAATATATTTTTAGTAAAAGATAGGTTAGAGAAGCAGAAACAAGGCAAAGAAGCAACGTTTGTGAAGCGTGATCCATTAAGTGATTATCCAGACATGTGTCCACCAGGTGGGGTTGACTCGGTTGTTCTTTACACGACGTCGTTGGGAGGCGTAAGGCGCACGTTCGAGGACTGCAACCGAGTTAGGTCAATCCTGGAGCTTCACCAAATCGTGTTTGACGAACGTGACATATCGCTGCATGGTGAGTTTCTGCACGAGTTAAAAGACTTATTAGGTGATGGTGTGAGTGTTCCGAGGATGTTCGTGAAGGGAAAGTACGTGGGGGATGTGGAAGAGATCGTGAATTTAAACGAGACGGGTCGACTCAGGAAGATACTGAGTTGGGCACGAGTTGAGAGAGGAATGGGTAGGCAAGGTTGCATGGGGTGTGGGGGTGCAAGGTTTGTGCCGTGTTTGGATTGTGGTGGAAGTTGTAAGGTTATGGTTGGAGATAAGAAAGAAAAGTGTGAAAAATGCAATGAAAATGGATTAATTCATTGCCCTGCTTGTGCTTGATAGTGATATTTACTACTATCAATTTTCTTTTCTTTTTTTCCTTTTTTTTTTTGCGAAAACAGATGGTAATTATATTTGGTGTATGTAACCTTTGGGTAATATTTCATTAACTTGATGTTCATATTTGAGTATACAGTAAATTTTCGTGTAATGGTTTTGAGAAATAAAACAGTGAAGAATGGTTGGTTATGCATTACTTTGCACGATCATTAATATCTGCACATTATTATATATTATTCGGGTGATGTTTTATTATTTTATGTCTGGTAAAAATGAATTTTAATGAATAATTTGATATTTAATAAATAAAATTATTATACGTATATCATTCTCTAATAACCTGAAACATTACCCTTGTATATTTACATGCCTACAATCATTATTCTTTTGCCTGCTCTTTAGGTAGGAAAAAAAAAAAGGAAAAGGAAACAAGTCAAGGATTTGAAAATTAAGAATCATTATTCTATTCCGTTAATAAGATGCGTAAGATATGTTGTAGAGAGAAAGATATAGGGAGGAGGAGAGAATAGAGGAATTAATCACTAGAGTGATTTCTCCGACAATATATATTTTGTGCCTATTGCTTACTACTTAGAGGTCACAAATTCCAATAAAATATTTTTTTTGTAAAATATAATATAAAATTATATATAATAAATTTTAAATTAAATTAAATTCAAATCCCGCACATAATGAAAAATTCATTGACCCAGCCACACTTGGTAATGCTTATTGCTGTGCTCAAGGCAATAATCCAGTCCAAGCTATGGGCTATTGCCTATTGGTGCTCTGCCATGGGCCGTTGAATGAGTTATATATATAGTTCTTATCCCTAGTGCTTTTCTCAGCTTAATTCTTCTCAATCACATATGAAAGTTCTTTGATTTTTTCTTTTTTCTTTTTTCTTTTGGTCAAATAAAGCTTGCTTATCATACAAAAGTTACAGAAGTCATCTAATCTCCGAGAGATAGATATCACACGAAATCACTTGCATTAAAATTAACATGAGGGTATGCAAGATACCCAATTAACATGCAAATATTTTCTAAATTTATATTTAACAATTCAATCACACGGTTGATTGACCATCTTTCTAATGCTTCGAAATCTCACCAATAAGTTCTCAACTACAATCTTCTAAATATCCTCCACACGGTTGATTAATTCCAATTGATTGGGGCTTTTTGTACGAGATTGCTAGGGCCGGGCATCAATCTAGCCCAAGACACTGGTGGAATGAACTTTAATCTTGACAAGTATTCGTCAAGTTCATATTGAAGCATCTAGGGATTGCCTCGGATGAATTCTATTTGACAAGCGAAATATTTAGTGATAGTTTGCAACCAGGACGATTATCATTTCAACATTTTTGGCATAATTTCTTGACACAAAGTTTTCTTTTCTTTCTTTCTCTTTTTAATCATATAAATAATAATTTTTTTTTGGTGAACTGTCTCAAAGAGTTCTTTAGACACATATTAAAGGTGTCAAATCCTAGAACATATGACGCGTCTAGAAGAGACATGATTCAAATTAGTTAGATAAAAATTAGTTTGTTGGGATTGCCCCAAAAAAAATTAGTTCTCCAATTAATCCTACCTAAGACGTGGGCAATCTCCCGAGGTAACCACTTAAAATTTGAACACTGATTTCTTTCATAAAATATACGTGACTAGAAAGACACGTTCTATATTTTCTCCGCAAACCTAAATTTGTGTAGTCAAACAAGTACAACTAAATTTGCATAGTCAACACTTTTGTAAATCATGGTTAATTAAGGTCGAAAATTACTTTTGAACTCCCAAAACATTAGGTTAAACATCTGTCAAAATGTGACTCGTTAAACCAGAAAAGAATAATAATTATACGAAACAAAAACATCGTATTTAGTTATTCCTTGAATCAATCCTTATAAATTTCGTGGATTTTCCAATATATGGCTTCGTCTGATTACCCACTTGGGCAACTCTTTTCAACAAAAAAATGGATCTTTTTATAGTGAATTGCGATGCTTCCATCCCCTATACAAAACATAAATAATTTTTTTAGTAAAATGTATTCTAACCTCTTGTGTCTTGAAATAAGTTTATAAAACCCTCTCATGTATCTTAATACGTGATTAATTTGATAACGTGAAGATATATAATTGAAGAGATACATAAAAAATAGAAAAAATTGTTGATTGGGTTCCATCAACTGAGTTCTCACATTATATAGAGAGAGAGAGAGAATCGTGTCTAACAATTTGGTTTATGTTATTCGATATATATTCACACAAATGATAGGTACAATTTAATACTAAACTAAAACAACATAGTGCATTAGTTTTATTTATTTTTCTTAATTGATTATCCCGGAAAGATTTATCCTGCACACCCAAAGAATAGTAAGTTCTTAATTGATAATCATGAAATTTATAGGATTCCAAAAGGTTATGCTAACAATTAACCCAGTGATTGCGCAAACAGATAAGATAATATTCCTTTCCTAAGTGAGACTAATGTGGAATAATTGACTTTGTTTAGAGGAATCTAACTTTTGCTTTCTCTTTCTTTTTCCTTCTTTTTTGGACGAAAGTTGAAGATAAGCTTGTGACTTTTTTTTTAACTCTTTCTCTTGATTAATTATCTAAAAGTACCAAGGTTCATTAACTATATGAAAGTACCATAGATCTATTTCTCAAAGTATCACTACCATATTTTTTTATATTATAACGTTTAAAAATATTTAAAGCTATTATAAAAAGTTAAAAGTCGTTGCAAATAACTTAAACATTACATATAATGTCATTGCATATAGTCCCGTTGTAAATTCTATGTTACAACTACTTTTTATAAATAATAATTAATGAGCAACATTTGAAAACTGTTGCATGCCAAAAAATAATTTCATTAGCAATTATAAGCAAAAAAATTAATAGTTACAAAAAGTTTTAGTTCATACAACAATTAAAAATCATTGCAATAAAACACCTATTGCAACAGTCTTTCATTTTTTGCAATAATTTTTTTATTTTTATATAGAAGTGTTACAAAAAAATTTAAAATGTTATAATGTTACAAAAAAATTAAGATGTTATTGTGTTGCTCCATCGACAGTACAAGTCCATGCAATAAAACTAAAATGGTAAATATACTCGATATCCCTTTTTTTATGACGAAAATTTATTTTTGACAAGATTACAATAATCAATCATCCTAAGATTACAAGTTTTATAGTACAATAACACATTCAAACACATGTTTTTTTTTAATGAGAAGACATCAATTTAAATATTTAAGTACAACAAGCCATTATTTGATTATATCACTTTGCTCAAATATTAAGGGTAATTCTCAATAATTATATCTTTTTTCTCTTTGCAACAGAAAAAAGCGATATGATTTATGATAAAGTTACAAGAGGCGATATTTTATAATAATAACCACGATGGTCACCAACTAAGCGAAGTCACCATCAAAGTCATTGATAATGATTTACAAGTTCCTTGATGGACCTGCAACTTAATTAGTAAACCACTTTCGTTACATTTGCCAAATAAGTCGTGACAATCAATCTTTTTTGGTCGGTAGACATGATATTGAAGATTGCATAAAAATAACACGTTTAATTAATTAACTCACCTATATATCATCACTCATCTCAAACCTTTATTTTCAGAAAATGGGACAGCTTAGCCTTTGGGAAATTGGGTCCCTCCCCTTTCCCAACCACCCACTATTGATATGATAGTCAGGAGTCAACACTCATCAGGAAGACGAATATATATTAAAGTATACTTTATTTCATTAAGTAGGATTAGTAGGATTGATCGATTATATAAATATGATAATATTTTTATTATAATTATTTTAAGTCTTATTCTTGTTACAGAGTCTTACCTTTAAAAGACACCCTAACAATGTTATCACAAATTTATATAAAAAAATTCAACATATTTATATCTAACGCTACGCTCCTCTTTTATTCGAATTTGAAACTCACAATGCCAAGGTTAGACGATCCCTGACACAGCCAGAGTTGACGATGCATATCATATGTAATATTTTGTTTTATTAGGGAGACAATCCTCAGAAGTTCTTCGAGTTCAAAAAACTTTCAGACTCATCAAAATTTAGATTTGCAAGACATGATCTTGTATGAAAGATCAGAGGAACATACTTATATGAACATACAAAATATTCTCCTTATTATTTTGTACGTAGTCAAGCCATATATCAAGACTGATGGGAATATTAGTCGTGCCACAAAATTTTTCTACAACACAATATAAGCTATGTACAAAAGTCCATGTCCTATTCTTCCACCGGTAAAATCTTCCAACATAGGTCATAACCAAACAACTTTGTATTCCTTTTAACTTGTATTATGTTGTTTTTGCTCTGTACCAATCGCAGCATGTTGTTTAAGAATTATCCTCAGCAAAGATGTCCAGGAGAGACAGGGCCTGCGAAAATCAAACCGAGATATATAGGTTGTCAGGATTTGAAACCCCAATACCTCTCTAATGGAAACGAAGCCAAACTAAACTAAATTCTTTATCCCACTAAGTAGGATCGGTTAAAATAATATACCCATAAACGCTAATGTGATTTCCGAAAATATTTTAGCAAGAATTAATATTATAAAACAGTAATCACCTCAGGAACATTCAATTCAAGGCGGAACTTAGGACCATCATAGTGGTGAAGAATTGGTCTAAACGAATCCTCCTCTAGGGGTTCGCAGATTTTCCTTGTAACAACTCGCACCTATAAATCGAGGCACAATTGTGATTAATCAATGTCCGTCTTGCTCACCAAAATATTATGACATGTCATAAAAGAAGAAAAGTTAAGTAAATAATTTGCAATGAAACGATATGTAATGATTAATAAGTTATCGGTAATAGTTTTAAATGTTATAATAGATCAAAAAGTATAGTTGTGGGATTATGACTACACATAGTAATCAATAACATACCTGAGCAGGAAAGCGTGATTCCCTAGGGTTTTTCTTGTCTTCCCAAGCAGTGGGATCAATGTTTGTTCCACCAAAGCTTGCAGCCTGAGTAAATTACACATTAATTACATTACTTAACAAGCTCAACTATTTATTGCATGCAAGGGGTAATAGGTATGTAGACTTAATCCTCTTCATCTAAGAGATCAAACAAAATTTGTAGAAAAATATACTCGATTATGCCTCAAAAGAAAGCAAATTAAAATTAAAAACAAACCTCAAAAATTCCATGAAGTTGGTGAGTTGAATAGTTGTAGAGGAAAAGAGGCAATCCTGGTGTTATAGCTCTCACTGAATCCCGATAGCGAGGTGGCAAGCCTGAAAAGTTAAGCAAATAAGCACTTGTTAATTAATCAAGATACAGATGTATAAAAGGATAGAGGTAAAAAAAAAAACAATAAGTATCCAAATTAAGCATATTGCAAGAGGTAAAAACAAATTTTAGCCTATGAAAAAGATATGAATAAACAGAAAATAAATAAGCAAAGCTTTAGCTAGTCGACACTAATTTGAGACTCAAAATAGTATACTTCCTCAGTCACTTCAATACAATAGCCTTCTACATTTTCGAGACAACTATATATGGCCAATTTGGATTCGTTTACTGAAATAAAAGTTGTGATTATTTCATCAACTAAAATTGATTGCTCTGAGATTTTGGGTTTGAACCACTAATTCGCTTCTATGTACCCAAGAAAGGGAAAAAAATAAAAATAAAAATTTGATGGCACTGTTATAAGATTTGTGATTGTTTGAATTATGTAAACTATAGTCCTAATTACGAGACAAGTGTTGATTACATAACACTTTTTCGTCCAAAATGTTTGCAGAACAACTAAATCTATATATAATTACCAAACACGATCTATTTTCTGAAAGCCGATTAAATCAAATTTGTATATCCGTTTCCTAGAGTAATCCAAATTAAGAAGGAGAGACTATATACACAAATAAATCGTGAGCTTGGAATATATACATATATATATATATATATATATATATATATATATATAGATAAGCAAGCACATCATAATAATCACGTACACCTGTAAAATTGAATAATTTAGCTATACATGTATACAAACCGAAATTATATTTGCCTTGATCAACAAACTTTAATAATTTAAACCTACAAAATTAACATGATTCCTAAAGTGCTAAAAGACCAAATACACAATCTAAAAATTGAGTGAAATAGTCTGATTTGTTAATCAAAAATTCTGTATTCAAATTACGAATTCAGCCTCCGATCCATTTTACAAGCAAAGACCAAACATGCACACACACACACATACCAAAAAAGAACTCGAATATTTACAAAGTACACAAGAGCTTAGAGGTAAAAAATCAAGAAAAATATGCAAAAAAAGATAAAAATAAATAAATAAAAGAACGGTAAACACATATATGGAAGAAAATTAAACAAAAACAAGTAAAAGTACTTACCAAAAAGCTCTCTCTTGAGATTCTCTTGCATGGTATCATTGTTGCAAACGAAAATATAGCCACCAATTGTCTCATTTCTAGGCAAAGATTCCGAAGGTGGCAAAGTCTTGAACCTCTTATCCACACCATTATTATTATCACCATCTTTTTCACTCTTCTTATTGCTATTATTGTTACTGTTCTTATTCTTCTTGAAATTTTTACCACCATGTCCGTGGACCTCATCCTCACCTTTCCCATGTTTGTAATTACTATTATACCCCTGACTATTCACCAACAGATTATTACTCCCTTTGCTGTAACTAAAATTCACCGCAGGGTTATTAGGGTAAATTCCTTTGTTGAACCCACCGTTTAAACCTACCCCACCAAATATGTTTTGGCTATAACTGATCAAGGGCTGTGCTGCAACTGCTGCAATATCATCAGTCTTGTTGAGATGATGATCAAGGGGTGAATGATATGAATTTACTGAATTAACCTCACCACCAACTCTGACATCGAAGTTCCTGCGTTGCTCATGAGGCCTTTTGGAGACGTAGTTGGTGCTCCATATTGAGTCGTTGAGTGAAAGAGATGATAAGTTGTTTGTCTGCAAACGAAGTTGATCACTGAATTGCCAGAAAGTTGATGATGATGATGATTGGTTGTTGTCCATGTCCGTTGTTGTGTACACTTAGAGTGAGCAAAATGATCAAGTTGTGATGTTGGGGTGTGTGTGTGTGTGTGGATATAAGGGGGTTGATGATGGGTAGAGCTTAGGAAAGTTCTGGGAAAAAAGATGGAGATGGCGTGTAGATTTGTAAAAGGGAAAGACAAGTGTAGTGTAGTTCAATCAAGAAATGGAAAAGGGAAGATAATTAATGGATTTTATTCAATGGAGGAGTTAACTTTTTAGCTGAAACCAATGAGTGAATAGTGACGGCAAAAAACGCGGTTAAGAAAAATACAAAGCGACATGGACTACGGAGCCAAAACATTATTTATATTATCACTTTAATTATCTTTCACCGCATTTTGTATGTCAAAAATTAAAAAATATTTGTGATGAGAATTTTTATAATATAAAGAATAAAACATTAAAGAGATGACATTCTTTTCTATATTTTTTTTTTTAATTTGTGTTTGTGTGTAGATGACGCAATTGAGTAATTTATTTAAATTGTTTTATATAAAAATTATTTTCAAAGATGCCACATACATCCGTTTTATCTTTCTCTAATAAATAAAACATCAAGGAATTTAAATTATAGTTATAACTTCGTATTTGTTTGTGTAGTTTTTAATTCAATTTTCTTTCATCTAGAGTTTAGAAAACGATATGAATCCAGTGCATACAAGTCTCTCCTTTACTTGTGGTCCATTTTAAATCCGTGTATTGACTTCTGGCGCTGTAATTATCAAAGCATCCAATTCAATACTTTATTATATTATCTCTTGTTAACAGAATTAGAAAAAGAAATACTATCACTGTAATTTTTTTTTTCTCTCTTTTTACTTTTGATTTTTGAGATTTGGTTTTCAATTGGATTTTGGAGTAATCTAGAAGGTGTGACTTATTCAGTGGGCTCTTAAGAAGGTGATAAAGTTCACAATGGAAATTGCCAAAGTGGAGTTTTCCACTTTGCTTAGATGCCAAGGTAATCTTTCAACGTGGTGATGTGTGACCTGGCAAAGTGTCACTTTGCCACGGTGAGGAATTCAACTTGATCATATTAAAGAAATATTTTATGTCATTCGAATAATATTTTAATTATTTTTATTATAAAAACTTTTAAATTTAAATTTAAATTTCTTTTAATTATATAATGCCACATAAGGGGGGTGAAATATGGATAAGGGTATGGGATGGGCAAGGGACAAAAGGAGTCCAAACAAGAATAAAAGGTTATCTCATAGTAATCCAAACAAGTAATTGTACATAAAGTTTTCCAAATAATGCGAAATTCAGTAAATGTTGAACTCGCTTTAAATTTACTATACACAATAATAACTTACAGTTTAATAAAAGATTGTTTTCATAACTAGACCTCGTGACGTTCATAAAGCTACAATTTTACCATTTGCCGAAGCTCCTCTTCTGTAATTCAGACAAAAAAAGTAATCTAATATGTTTCCAGCTGGTAAAGTGATTTGTATGCGTTCCTTCTTGTGTTTATTTGTTTTCATCTACTTCTTTTTGGATGATGTGGTTAGGGAAGGGAAAGGGAATTGAGAAACACATACGTATTAGTAAAGACAATTTTTACTGCTTTAAAAACCATATTCTTTACGTAAGAAAGAAAGTAAAGAAGCTGAGCCAAGATTTTTTGGTATTTTCGACGTAGAAAGATTTAGCAATGCAGCTCTCTCAAGTAATTTTTTTTTTATTTTTGGCTTCAATAGAAGCATAGTTGAGTTACAATGGAATCATTGCATGTGTCAGGAGGCTCACGATCGAGAAAGACCCAAATAGTTGAAGAAGATCATAATTTACGAATCAATCAGCACATTAATTTTCTTGATAATAGACATGTATTAAGATGTAGTTGGCATGAGAATGGAGTACGCTTCTCAACCCTGCAATTGTTGCGTCGCATCAACTGGACCATTATACAAAAAAAAAGCCCAATCAAACAATGAACAATAACTCCATAATGAGCTTTGTAGTCAGTACCCATTCATCTTTTCTATTAAATACGTAAAGAACTAAGAATTATGAGGGTTTGCAATTTATATAAGGACAATGCCATCATATTTTTAATGTTGATATTGTTTTGTCTTTAAGTCATTTGTCGAACGAAGCCTCAGAAGCTTACCTTTTTACAAAATGATATGATCAGGAAAAACTATATGGTAAGCTTCCTAATCAGAGAAAACTATATGATAAGCTTCCTATATTTCTTATCAAATAATTGCTCTTCTTGGGAGTCAATATGTATGGGCTCTTACTTCGACAAGTAACCCCATGTAGCCCAGCCCGTAGGGCTTTTTTATGGGTCAAAACATAATTTCATTAAAATGGAATCAAGATACAATCACATCAGATTATCTCACACGGGTGTAATAGCGAAGTCATTCATGGGTCAATAAAGATTGTAGCCCTTATTAACCTACGAGTGAAGCTCTTAAAGAGTGATTAAAATGTATTTTTCAAAATCATGTATTTACTTTTTAAGGTATTTTTAGGTTATTGAAAATTTATTTAATCCGACTGAAAAAGGTTATTGATTATTCTAAATAGCTTCCTGACCATGAACACGTCTATTCCTCTCACACCAAAAGTGATAAATAGCTGTTGTACGTAAAGAACAACCGAATCACATGAGATTGAAGTTGGTCAGTCTTTGCAATCATGATCATCCAGCCCATGATTTTTGATATATGGGTACTAAATTCTATATTTTTAATCTCTACTAAATAATAATCCTTGATCAGCCCCTATACATATTCTAGGAATGAAGTCATCTGCTAGAAGAACAACTAGTGTAAGAAGTACGTTAAGGGGCAATCTAATTGAAAGCTGTCAATCTTAGAACAATTTGCAATCCAATCAACTACTTTATCACATATTCTACGAACAAAGGAAAAATTAACTTGAGGGATCATGAACAATTGTTCGGATTTCCATAGGATTTCCATATGAACAATTTCTTCCCCGAAAAGCATTCTGAAAAAGGATTTTGACTGTATTTACCATGAACAATGGGGAATTAAGGTTATTGTACGTGCTTGGGCCTGTATTAGGTTGGAGTATTTTCTTATTCCTCTATTTATGAAAACAGTATTTTTGTAATTATAAAAATTGACAATTACTAGATAATAGACATGAGGTGCTCTGCCATAGTTGACCCAGTATCACCCCTTTCTTCCAGATTCTCGCTTCTATGGGCCAAATCACTCTCTTCGGGAGTTATCTCCTTGACTACACCCTCCTCGGCTTTGTTACCCAGACACTCATCCTGAGCAATCTCTTCCGGTTCAACAGTGTCCAGATCTGGCATCTTTGCCACTTCTTGTTCAGGGTCCTCTAAAACCGCAAAACGGTTCGGGCTAACTAAGTCCAGTTGGGTCATTCCACTAGCACAACTAGTGTCCACCCCCAAACACCAACCCCCCCCCCCCCCCCCCCCCCGCCCCCGCCCCCACCCCCACCTTGCCATTGTCACTACTAGTACCTGACCCCGTCGGCTCGACATTTTTGAAAAAGGTTCAAACCTCCTATGGAGGATCGACTAAAAATGTCATCAAACGTTTTTCAGGAGCCTTCGAACAGGAATTTGGCAAAAGAATTGCGTTCGCCAGCTTTCCACTTTGTGATAAAGGCAGTTTGAAAGCAAGATATTTATTTGGAGTTTCCTTCTAGGAAAAAAACTTCAAGAATTTCTGCCTTCAATTCTGTTGGAGTATGTTTGTAGTTCGTCACTAACGGACGTAATGTTTTGCACTAGAAAATGTAATCTTAATCTAAAATTCTCTATAACTAACGGACGATACAGGCGCAATATTTTTCACTAGCCAGCGAGTCAGGTCATGAACTTAATCTACACAATAATTTTCTGTTTCATCCATAATGTAAGACAAATCAGGTTTTGAGCGAAAAAGAATTTGAGTTAAAAGCAAAAAAAAAAAAAAAAATTGCTTGAGTGATAAGTGAATGAATTTTCAATACTATACGGGCCATAAGGTTCGTGCATCTTGCATCATGTAGTTCGTCACACCCTACTTAATTCTTTAACCTAGCTACAACATGCTAGCCAGGGCCGAAAGACCTATTGCAGAGATAGGAAGGTCCTGTTATCATTCATTTAATATACACTTGGTATGTTTAAAGCTTCAATTATCACATATATATATATATTCAAATATTATGAAGTATAATTAAATTTATATACCAACTTTGCATGCCAACTATAGCAACTTGCTGCACAGAAAATTAGTAAGTGCACCTATAAGCTTCTTGTTGAGTAAAGCTTTTTTGTGAACCCAATCTAATTAATCATATATAGCTTTTGCTAGCTCTAGTTTAATCTAAATGTATATTTCTGCAATGAAATCCAAGTTTATGAGAGCCACTAAGCAAGAGTGTCTTTCACCAATTAGCTTTCATTTGCGCAAATAAGACCTAATTAGGCAACCTTAATTTGTGTATTCAATTGATTTGTCTCAACTCCATATTGTCGCGATCCCTTGAACCACAGGTGATAAGAGCTTTGGTAAAGCGTGGATAATGCCTGGAATGATACGTGTATCTACCTGTTGAGTCTTGACATATTAAACCTTTGTTTTGCTTTTTTGCATATTATTTGGTGCAATGGCATAGTTATTGTTGTGTGACATCGTAGAGTGTATACGGTCAAATTGTGAAACACGTCTTGTAAAATAAAATAAAATTGTATAAAATAAATTTTAAAGTGAGTTTAACTCTTCTCTAAACCCTACATGCATGCCAATCAGGAATTTTCATGCACAAGGCTGCTCTTAATGCTTATGCTACTGTCGGATGACTATTTCAATCAAACTCAGCCCTTTTCGAATGAAAAACTTCAACTCATGCCCTGCTGCTACTTCCAACTACTGTTTCGGAGACATTTTTCAAACTATGTGTGTGATGAGTGGAACTACTTCATGATCACCCTCTAATTAATCTCGTTCAAATATTGAATTCTTCAGATACAGATCGATATTTTTGTTCATTTTATTGCTGCATCAAACCTAGTGAGATAATAAGGCTTGGTTTGATTTGTTTTGGTTCGGTTAGATTACTGTTATAGAGGGTTCAACTTGGTATGCCTAGCAAATTTATGTCTTCAACTGAGACATGCATGGCAAATATCTTGTAACTCCATAATCTCAGATGACCCTGCAATGCTTAGCTGCTTAGGGTTCCCAATTTATCTGTCAGTATAATTAATGCTAATAGCCTGACTCAAAAAAAAAAAAAAAATTATACAATGGAGGACAAAGTTGTAATTCGAACTTGAAATATTTAATTATCACAGATCGTTATTTAACCACATTTCCATCTAATTCTCGGGTATGACTCAAAAGTTTCACATCCTAATCCAAGCTGTTCAAGTTTTTATGATAAACAACATTGGCTTAGTGGAAAAGCCACAAATATAATTCATGTTAGGAATTGAACGAGTCAGTGGCTGACTTGAATAGCGTATTTCCATTCATGAAACCTTCATGGAAGATCACCATTAAAAAGCACAAAATCTAAATGCTCTTCCCATGCTAGTGCTCCATTGACCTTAATTGCGCAAACAGCTAATCATATAGGGTTTCTATTAAGATGGGTTTTGACTTGATTAGAATTATATATTTATTTGACCAATCTCAATTCATCCTCTACATGAC
Source organism: Ehretia macrophylla (assembly GCA_037974665.1). NCBI lineage: Eukaryota > Viridiplantae > Streptophyta > Magnoliopsida > Boraginales > Ehretiaceae > Ehretia > Ehretia macrophylla. The sequence goes on along the minus strand of CM075773.1, from coordinate 32,027,251 downwards.
TACTAGGAATCTTACTTTTGCCATTAATTTTCTCTGGTCCTCACTAAGAGAGGTGCTAAGACTAAAGATTTTCTAGGATGGTGTTCAAGGTACAATACTTCTAATTTTATAATATTAATTTCATTTATAGACTCGAAATTTTGAGTCTGAAATTACATTGACATGACTCGTTAAAATAATTATACTTAAGCTACGAAATGAGAATTTAGAGGATTTATCACACCCTTAATTCCAAGTTTACTATTGAGAAAGTATTATTAGGGCCAAAAGACTTTTACAGCTTGGACAACCCAGGGGACCAAAATCCCGCTCAGACCTCTTTTTGGGTGTAATTATATGTCTAAACTAGTACCATTATGCTGATACGGATGCAATTTAAGGGTTGAATCCATTTTCAGTTCATTAATTTTTTGGGTAACTAGCGTCCATTTGCAACTTATAAACTCCTCTTCACCAATGATTGTCTTCACGTGGATTCCAACCTAAACTGCTATATTTTATAAGGTTGTATGTTATTTACCTAGCTAGATTAATGTATGATTTCTTGCCCTTCTCTGGCATAACTTTGTGAAGCACCTAACTCCGATGGGTTTATTTAGTGATCGACTATTCGGAATATGAACGAGAGATTTATTTACGTTTCGAATATAAATTAGTCAAAACGATTATTTTCTTTGAAGCTAGTTTCGATAAAACTTTTACCTAATTACTAACTCAAACTATATCACTTTTCAGAATGTAAACCCTAATATAAGCCCAAAAAACTTTTAAAGAGCGTTTCTCATCATGAAAATAAATAAATAAAAATTATCTAGGTACCCTCATCGGCATTACAAAAGACTAGATCGGTAGAAAGAGAAGAAGGAGACAGGTTAAAGTTCAACCTGTGGGGTCTCACATTTTTTTTCTGGCTAAGCCAACCAAGGAACACCAACTAAATTGGTCTCCACATGGGCAGTGCACTCGAAATCGTTAGTCCTACCAATCAAAATGTTTTCTTTTTCGTTCTCATCCTTTATGATATGTGTTACAAACTCTGTGATTGTATCTAGTCAAGGCACTAAAAACATCATCATTACATACATAAATTAAATCAAATTAAATCTTATCTCAATAAATGGGATTGATTATATGACTTATTGAGAGACATTTCCTCAGTTAATCTTTTTAGTAGAAAGAGAAGTAAAGGTAAAAAATCATTTCTCTTATAAAAATATACTTTGACTTAATTATATGCTCGGGTCGATATCAACAGTTTCTTGTAAGATAGCTAATATTAACCCTATCGCATTATTTCCTCTATCATTCAGCTAGACAAAGTATGAACTTTACCATCATAAACATAAAGACGAAACAAATTTTGAATAAGTGAAGCCAATGATTTATAGTCAAAGCTAATCCCAAGTCTAAAAATGATTGTCATTGAAAATATAATGTTATTTCGTGTCATATTATTAACCTGTTCTCTTTGTATACACGAATGCTCACTGTGTTGAACTAAAATCTACCACTTATGCGTATGTGTTTAGTGTTCTATTTGAAGTTCAAATTTAATTTGATAGAGACGAAAAATGCATGCATATTCTGGGACCAACAAAAGAAGTAAAATGTGAGATAAAAAGTAAAAGAAAAAGATTTGAAATGTTTTTTTTTTCAATATTTATGCCCGTGTCCCTTTTTGTGTAATATTGAAACAAAAATATCTCAAATCTTTCTGTGGTTGCTGTTTTTATGAGAGCACCTTAGAGTTGTTTAGAGGAGGAAGCAGTTGATCCAAAGATATTAATTGTCACAGTTGACCACTTGACCATTGAACTAAATTGCTAACATCATTGAATAAAAAAATTATTTTTTTGGAAACCAACAATTCTGGTAGATTGTATATTTAACTAATATAGACCAAACTTTTTTCAAATAAAATTACTTTATTTCAGGATTCGACACGATACGAGTCTAAAAGATCATTTATGAAATTAAAGAAAATTTAAATTGTTAAGACCATCTTAATCATTTTCGGCTTCTTCTAGCGGGGAGATTCTACAAGTACGAGATTTAGGTGCATCAATCTCTTGCAACGCACATGCTTCTTGTTTAGTTATATATCGTTAATAGAGAAAAATTCATTTAAGATTTGCTACCCACATGTTCACTATAATGCTGTGTTGCTTTTACATCTATATTTTATGTTTCCTTTTCTTACCTTGGATGCATGTCAGCCCTCCAAGAATCAAGAGTCTCACTAGCTTTCGATCCCTTTCTATGACTTCATATTGTGATCTTTACAATTAATATTTTTTAATGATGTGGAAGTTCAATTAACGAAATTCAATTATTGCATTATTTGACGAAATTATTCTTTATCATTAATTAATCACGCTTAAACTACCGTTCAAATATAATTAATGGCTTGATTGTATTAACTCTTGAGAGGAAGCAAGGGGTCACTATGCTTTTAATCCAACATTAAATAAAAATAAATAAATAAAAAGGCATCATCTCACTATAATTGAACAGGTGTCGACTGATAAAGCTATGCATAATTAATCCACCTTAATGCCTCATTATGCACAGGACAGACATACATACACAAAAATTGAATGTAATTGGTTTGTCTTTTACTATCGTCCATGTTCTCTGGTGTAAAGAGGGGCTATAGATTAAAAGGATTCAAAGCCTAATCTAATACAATTTATCCACAGTATTAAAGGTATATACTAAAAGTTATGCTGATGTTTCTATTTCAAGAATAAAATAATTATTTTGCTGATGTGGACTCAATCCTACTCTTTTTTTTTTTTTTTTGGTCATAATCGTGCCCTTGATATTCATTCATCTTTAAAGCATCAATGTACCGAACAACGTGGTATCAAGCTTGGGTCTAAGGATGGATATAAACCGTAAAGGTGTTTAAAGATTTCAAATTTTAATTTTAATTTTTTTTAATTGAATTTCAGCATGTATTGAGATATACATTTGTATCACAAAATTTTTAAGTCTTGAAGTGAATCAAATGTTGACCTGCTTAGAATAAAATTCTTATTATTAAAAGAAAAATAAAAAATAAAACAAAAAGTTCCTATGAAGCACCAAAAATGTAATTTTAGACAATTAAGTGCAATTATTGTATCTATTTGAATATTAAAAACAAACTAACAGGCGCAAATAAAAGTACCAATGACAAGAAGATATAATTATGTATTATCAAGATTAGTTGAGTGAAATAATTCAATAATAACATATTGTGATTAAAAGTTTTGAGTTCAAACTATGTATTCGATCTTTATTGCACAAAAGAAAAATAGAATAAGAGAAAAAAAAAATCATATATAAAGAATTGAGTAATGTAACTTGTACAATAGATAATTTGGACTAAGCAACCAATATAAAATTTCTGAAAAACTTGAAGGGCAACTTTAAAAGAAAAAGATGTGACGTTGGATTCTAAAGGTAATGAGGTTTTGTTATGGAGGGGACAAACAGTTGCTCAATGTGTATAAGATGCGAAGTTGTCTTCATGATTATCTTGAAACTAGGGACTAAACTAATGTTTTCACTTTGTCACTAGGGCTTTGGTTTAATGATAAATTACTCACAGTATATGTGGAAGGTTAAGAAATTAATTCTCGTTATTTATATTCTTAATATGCGTTGTACAATCTTAGTTTACCCTAGAATAAAAATAACAAAAAAAAAAAAACTAACGTTTTCACTTTTCTAATTATTCTTTCAGATAAAAAAATAAGCATTGTTCCGCATCAGATGCAAATTTTGCAATTTTTTTTTTTCATATTCCATTTTGCTTTAATCGGCTAGTTGTCAATCTTAATGTATCTATTCATTTCCTTAGCTACTAGGAATATTCCTTGTGTCTCATAACAAAACCTTGTGCCACAGAGGGGAGCGAAAGTAGGTACATCATCAAGAAAACAGAACTTAGACAGCCACTAATTTGCAAGATTCAAGGTGGTATCTTCGTAATCTTAATTTAGTGATAAAGTATTTAAAGTGTGAATTAAAAATTTGTTCACGTCTTTAATTTGAAATTAATAACAAGAAAGTTAATTTTCTTGAATCATCCTCATAGATAATTTGTCTAATTAATCTAGATCACACCTCATTTCGACAAGTCGTGTATCTCATAATTTAACACTCCTAATATGAGCCCAAAAAAATTTTTAAGAAAAATTTTCTACCATAAAAAAAGAAAAAAAAATGTGAATCATCATATGAGAGTACTCATAGGTGGGGAAATTAGGTCAGCCTCTTGACTTAGCGGTCTCTCTCGGTAAATGTCATCAGTGCGTGAGAGATTGATCTCCATAGTTTTTCCACAGGTTGACCATGGAACGAGTTTGTGTATATATAATTGGCACTTGAAAAAGATAGGATGGAATACTAGGAAGCAGCTAGCCAATTTTAATATAGCATGAGAGATGTCGTATTACCATGTAACCATTCATATTTAAGGAATCCTTCGGGAACAGTGCTGGATACTTTGTCCTCTACAAGTGAGTAGTGTAATTTTCATAAACATAATATATATTATTATTGTATATATTCAAGATTATGTTGCTTAATTCTAATTAGTAAACTTACATTTAAAGGCATTGACAGATCTCAAACTCTATGTTCCAAAATTCCAAAACAATTGAAACAATTTGCATTGTGGGGATTCCAAATCATGAGTTAAGTTATTCAATTGATTTTTGGATCATTTTAGGAATTATATGTAATGAAGTTTACATGCAGATTTTTTAAATTTTATTTTGATCGTGTTGTAACCAAGGTTAAAAACCAACAAAAAAAAGGGAAAAGGAAAAAAAAAATCTCAATGAGGGGAAAATCTACATATACAAATGTGGGGCAATATTTGCGGTATTTTTAACTTGTAAAAGTAGTTAGTTCTCATTAATTTTGTCACCAAACTCACTTAATTTTTATTTAACTTTATTTATAAAATATTCTATATCCATTCTTGAGCTCAATTGTAGTAAATGGAACACGCAAAATTAATTCCTTGCTATATTACTAGAGTGGTTAATATGCATATTCCTAGAGATGCTTCTCTTCTCTTAGACCAACTCCAACAGCTTCTCTATTTTGTTTTTCTACATGTAGAGATTTTGAAGCATTTTTCTACGTTTACAGATTCTCTATTTTAGTTTCACTCTAATAACTTCTCTACATTTACTCAATCTCTATTTTTAGAGAATCTCTATTTTAGTTTCACTACACCAGCTTTTCTATTTCAGTTTCACTCCAACAACTTCTCTATATTTACTCAATATTTGTTTTTAAAGAATCTGTAGATGATCTTTACATATGGAGATAGTGAATCTAATTGTAGAGATTATCTATAAATTCTCTACATTTTAGAGAATCTGTAGAGATGCTGCTGGAGACAAAAATCTCTAAAAGCATCTCTACATGTAGAGATTTTGCATTTGTAAAGATGCTGCTGGAGAAGGCCTTAGAACGTAGTCATTGTTTTACTGCTTTTTTGGGCAAACAGTGATATTCCATACGTAATTCCAGGAAAATAGCAGCCACAATTGTCAAGATAAACAAAAAATAAATAAATAAATAAATAACTGCTGGCCACTGGCTTCTCTTCAAGGAACCAAGTTAACTAATGATTATGATGTATGCCTTTTTCAAATGATGTTTGAAAATTTTAATAAATCCTGTTTATATGTAATGAAGCAAACTTTAGTTGAATTCAGAGAACAAAGAATAGGTCAAGTTAAGGATACATGGGAGTATTCTTCATAAATGTTTCAAGAAAGATGATGAAAGATTTGGAGGCAATTAGTATCGGTTGGCCTTCCCTTTTAATTCAATCTCTCTTTATTGACCAAAAAACATATATAGTATAAATATACAAGACAATTTTAATTGGTGAAGATTATATTAAAAATTAAAAACATTGCAAGAGCAAACAATAATGATCGTAAAATACCATGATAACAAATTCATGTTATCAAAATCAATAATTCATTTTCACTCCTTATGATTTGATGTATCTCTCTCCTAACTTGAAATGCATTCCAAATCAAATAGTTCATTTTCACTTCCGGACTGTTTGATTATCTCTCCGGTAACGTTACTAAGTTTTTTTTTTTTTTCTTTGAGATGATGTGAAAACTCACTTGATAAAATTCTATCACTGAATTATTCAATACAATCTTATCACTAATTGATAAATTTTCAAATATAGTGATATACTTCATATATACATCAAATCAGTTAAGAACAAAATTTTAAAATAATAAAAAATATTAAATTTACAATTTTAAATGAATAATTTTATCCCACTACTATCGCGGAACAACTTTAGGACAAGCTTAATAGGGGACTCTAAAATGTAAAGTTTTTTATTTTTAGATATTTTTATACTTTTTTAGAGCCTCATACTCTAAAAAGTAACACTATTTATAGAAAAAATAAGTGAAATCCATCACTTTTGGGTTAAAAGATACCAAAATAGTACTCCGAACTCTAAAAAATTTAGCAAATATGAGGCTCTAAAAAAATATAAAAATACCCAAAAAAAAAATTACATTTTAAAGGATAGCCTTACAAGTTCAAGCACGAGGACATGGTTGTAAACATTGGAAACATAACCGATGAATCCCAGTAGACAGTGACTTGACCCTCATACATTGGTGGGGACCTAATTTCCACGTGGAACCATCAGATGAGTTGTAACCTTTGAGGACCACTAAAGGCGATCCCCACACCAGATCAAAAACTGTAGAGATAGAGATTAGAGAGAGAGAGAGAGAGAGAGAGAGAGAGAGAGAGAGTTAAAAAAGCAAACAGATCTCCCCCGTTGAATTATGTGGACCCCACAGAAAATTAAGGTATCAGCTGCGAGTCAAATCCAGGATGAACCATGAACCTCCTCCAATGAATTTGGTTGCCGGGTTTGGTTGAGCCAACGTTGTTGCCTGCCGCGGAATCAGACAACCAATCAGACGGCAACTTCACACGATTCTCGAGGCTCCGTTATAGATTCTGTTCACCTTCCGTCTTAATATTATTAGGGGCTGCCCCTATGTTTCTCCTTTTATTATGATACTTCTTTTTTTTTTTTTTTTTTTTTCTCTCAAGGACAAATAGCTTATCGTAGATAGAACCATACAAAAAATTACAAATCACGTGATGCAATAGCATACAGTAAAATATATTTTAAATTAGTCAAAATTTTTGATCACAATGAATTGTTACTAAACCACTGTATTTAACTCATAAAGTTTAAATTCTAAACTAGTCATTGTATTGCATTTTGTCTTGACTAGCAAGAATTATAATACATATTGTGACCAGATTTTAAGAGAAATGTGACTACAATTGTACTCCCAATCACATCTAATGGTGGGAGAAGGATGATCTCTTTTCTTGACTTGATTCTTTACGTGTTAAAAATTATTTACAATCATTTTACATTTTAGTGTAACACCTTGTCTTATCAAAACATTTGTCATTACAAATCTTTATATCTTATTTAGTATTTTTTTTTTGTCATAATCAATATTTAGTGTTAATTTGAACATAAACCTTTTCAATTTTTATATATATTCGTATTATTCCCAATCTACCCCCACCTATATTTGACTCCGTTAACAAACCATATACCATTTACACCTCCAAGATCCCATTTCACTTTCCCCTCAAAACATAGACATCATCATCATTATTCAACAATGGTCCACCTCTAGTCAATTTCTTTTTTCTTTTTTCTTAATTCAATAGGTTATGTTATATACAGGAATATTATCTCTCAACTTTTAAAGAAAATTTTATCACTACACCAAATAGCTAGTACCTCTAGTCAACTTCTAACCATAGTTAAGCTACTTCACCTTAACCACACACACACACACACACACACAAACTTCACACCCCAAAAACAAAACCTCTATTTTAGGATTCTCTAACAACATTGTCAAACACTTTGCAAATCTCGTATTCAACAAACATCAACTCACCAAGACTTAGAACGCACACCCTTTGCAACTTGCCATCGATCAAAAAAAATAAATAAAAAATAAGAAAAATTGTTGTCACACTTTTCAGGCGGGTACTGTAACGGTTACCGTTAACGTCAGTGAGAATTCAAAAAAGCTTCCTTTCCTTTACTCAAACGGCCGTTATAACGTCTCCTCATTTTTATTGTTGTTATTAATTTTGGAATTGAATGCAGCAAAAATTGGAGTGTTTTTTGAGCTTTGGTTGATGATTTTGTAGCTCATTTTGTTGCTTTAATCATGGCAAACAGAGGGTTATTTTCTCAACAGCAGCATAGCAATTTTCCAGCTCAAGGTACTATTTATTTATTTATTTATTTCCGAAAAGATGTTAAAGATTTGATTTTTGGTGGGTATTTTAAGAATTTCTAAACATTTCCAGCTCGAGGTCCTTTTTTTTTTTTGTTCCTTTTTGCCAAAAAAAAATGCTAAATATGTCAATTCTTTTAGGGGTATTTTAAGAATTTGCGAAAAGTTTGGAAAATTTTATTTTCCAGCGCAAGGCATTATGTTTATTGAGCTAATTCTTTTGCAAAATCATGATGTGGATATTTTACGAATTTGTAATTTAATTTTCCAACTCAAAGCGTTCAATTTTTAAAGCTTACTATTTTGCAAAAGAAGGTTACAGTTTTTATTTTTTTTGTGGGTATTTAAAGAACTAGTGAAAAGGTTTGGGGAATGAATTTTTTCAGGGTGTGATGAGATGTATACAGAGCTATGGAAGGCATGTGCAGGACCATTGGTAGATGTTCCAAGAGTTCAAGAGAGAGTTTACTATTTTCCACAAGGTCACATGGAGCAAGTAAGTTTTTTTGTGTGTGTATTTTCCAATTCTTTTTTTGTTATTTTGTTAAATTTCCAGTTTTGGGTATGTTAAAAGATCTGATTTTTTTTGTTGTTTGTTTGGAAAATTTAAGTTTAATATTAAGATACTTTTTGGGTTTTCCTTTATGGTTTTCTTTTCTTTTTCCTATTTTTGTGTTTTTTTTGCACAAGGTCACATGGAGCAAGTAAGTGTGCGTCTCTGTGTGTTTTTTATTTATTTATTGATTTCCAGTTTTCGGTCTATTCAAAGATTGGAACTTTAGTAGTTTGTGTGGGAAATTGAAGTTGAATCTAGACAATATTTGGGTTTGCTTTTATGGGTTGTTTTCAAATTTTTATTTGTTTTGCTTGAAGTTATTTTATTTTATTTTTTAATTGAATTTCCAATTGTGGGTATGTTCAAAGATTTGAACTTTACTTGTCTATTTGGAAATTTGGAGTTAAACTTAGATATTTTTTTGGGTTTGTTTCTATAGGTTGTTTTCTATTTTGGTTTGGAAATTTTTTGCTATTTTGGGGATTGAGATATATGTTTGTTCTCTTTGGTGTTTGGTTAGTTGGAGGCATCAACAAATCAAGAGTTGAATCAGAGGATACCAATGTTCAATCTGCCATCGAAGATACTTTGTTCTGTTGGGGACATTCGGCTCCTTGTATGATTCCCTGCCCTCTTTCTTATTTGATTCCTAATTTGCACAAAAAGAAGAGAACATTTAGAAATAGACCCGCACCTGGGCACCGCCCATAGCAGGATCTGTGTGCACCACGCTACTTTAATTGTAACTTAGTTAAAGAATACCATTATTGAATGTGAGGGGAGTGGTTAGTCATGCAAGAATTCTTTCTGTTCTGTAGGCTGAACAAGACACAGATGAGGTCTACGCACAAATTACTTTGTTGCCGGAACCAGATGTAAGATCTTGACTTGTGTCTCTGTTTTCAGTTTGGCAAAGGATGTCATCTTATTGCTTTGCGTTTAAATATTTTAGCTGCCAGCAATATTTTCTTCCTATGCTTGAAACTGAAATCTGTATGACTGTCCAATTATTTGTAGCAAACTGAGCCGAAAAGTCCAGATCCATGTTGTCCTGAGCCTCCAAGGCCCACAGTTCACTCGTTTTGCAAGGTTTTAACTGCCTCTGATACGAGTACTCATGGTGGATTCTCTGTTCTTCGGAAACACGCAAACGAGTGTCTTCCTCCTTTGGTATTGTTCAAAATTGATTCTGATTGCTTTCTTTTCAGTTTTTTTATCCAATCACATCTACATGTACATCGTAATTAATACTTATTCTAGAGATATGTTGTTCTTTGATCAGGACATGACCCAGCAGATACCAACTCAAGAGTTGGTGTCCAAGGATCTTCATGGCATTGAGTGGCACTTTAAGCACATATTTAGAGGTATTATAACCTTTTATGCGTGAGGTCTTTGGAAGAACGCATTTCAGAGATCATCTTATCTAACGAATCTGACAGGCCAACCCCGGAGGCATTTGCTTACAACTGGGTGGAGCACATTTGTTACTTCTAAGAGATTGGTTGCAGGCGACTCATTCGTATTTCTGAGGTAACTATTTTCTTTGTGTATTAGTCCCATCTTTATAACAAATCTTGCATAAACTTCTGTAAGTATAAACTTTTCTATGAATTTTGTGTGCTTATTTCTGTTATGTCCATGTGAACTTTGCTCTTATTTTAGGGGAGAAAATGGGGAACTACGTGTTGGGGTTAGCCGTCAAGCTCGTCAACAGAGCTCCATGCCATCTTCAGTAATTTCTAGTCAGAGCATGCATCTAGGAGTGCTAGCCACTGCATCACATGCTGTAACAACGGGGACAATGTTTGTGGTTTATTACAAGCCAAGGTTACAATATATACAGCCTCATAACTTTTGCCAAGTGGAGTTTGTATTGTGAGTTTACCAAATATGCTTATGCTCTTTCTTCTCTTGCGTTTTCAGAACGAGCCAGTTCATCATTGGTTTAAACAAATATTTAGAAGCTGTTAATCAAGGGTTTGGAGTTGGCACGAGATTCAGGATGCGATTTGAGGGGGAAGATTCTCCTGAGAGAAGGTATAGTAGAATGAGTAGATCTGAGTGTCAGAAAGTACTTCTAGTGCAAAGGGCTAATCGAACTTTACTTGATTTTCTTTTGGTAAATAGGTTTACAGGTACTATAATTAGGGTTGCAGATATTTCAACTCAGTGGGAAGACTCTGTGTGGCGATCACTGAAGGTTGATATATTTAGCAATATTAGTTCCTCTCGACTTGTTCGTTTTTGGAACATTGTATAAGTAATAATTTTTCTACTTTTAGGTTCAATGGGATGAACCTGCATCCATTCCAAGGCCTGATAGGGTTTCTCCCTGGGAGATAGAACCTTTTGTGGCTTCAGTCCCTTCCAGCCTAGTTCCACCTGCAGTGATGAAGAATAAAAGGCCCAGATCACATATTGAAATCCCAGTTCATGGTGAGATACCTTTCACAACTTCGTTGTTTCTTTGTTTTCTTGGTGATTTTGCTGTATCTAGCTTTGTTCATTGTTTTCTTCTGTGTGATAGACTCACTGGCTTCAGGTCGATTGATAGTCTGGAGTCGTCCTCCCCATGATTCGCCTCAATTGAATGATACTCCAAAAGGACAAAAGAGTGACAACTATGTTTCCTCACAAATGAGACAAACAGATGATAGCACAGCTCTCGTCAACAGCAGCAGCAACTGTACTTCGAGGACTCGTGCAGAAGGAGGCTGGTTGTCCTCGTCGAACGTAAATGCTTCTCTGAACATGATTGTTGACACAGAAGATAGTAAAAGTACTTCTGGCTGGTCTCTTGCAACAAACTACTCACCCTCGCACTTAAAAATTCAGACTGATAACTCTGTGCCTAACTTAAATAGTGGGAGGAAGCCTGATAATGTTACATCTTGCCGTTTGTTTGGAATTGATCTGAAAAGTCCCTCATCAAGTGTCCTTGTAGAACAATCACCTTTGAGATTTGTTGTTACATCAAACAATGCTGGGGAAGGATGCTTACCGAGCACGCCTTCAACAGGGGATTCGGAGCAGAACTCTGACCTTTCGAGGGAATCCAAAGATCAAAAGCAAGGGCAGTTGCAGGTAGCAACAAAGGAGGCTCAAAGCAAGCAGATTAGCTCCAGCAGAAGTTGCATTAAGGTATACTATAATTAGAAGGCAGAGTAATTTGCTTTCTTGACAATAAGATATATTCCCCTGTAATTTTCTTCCTTCGAAGGAAGTGGTTGAATATTCAAATCTTTTTGGATCTAATTTGAAATTTGTGGATTACAGGTTCAAATGCAAGGGGTTGCAGTGGGCCGTGCAGTGGATTTAACTGTTTTAAAAGGGTATGATGAGCTTATGAGTGAACTTGAAGAGATGTTTGAAATCAAGGGAGAACTGCGTCCGCGAAAGAAATGGGAAATTGTCTTTACAGATGATGAAGGGGATATGATGCTCATGGGTGATGATCCATGGCCGTAAGTGGACAATCTTTATCTGAAAATGATATAGTTAATCTAAAGAAGATTTTTATGAGCCTTTCCTGGTTGTTAATTGTGCTAATATTCAATTACATGCAGAGAATTTTGTAACATTGTAAGGAGGATTCTGATCTGGTCAAGCCAAGATGTGAAGAAAATGCGTGCGGGAAGCAAGCTTCCTCTAACTTCTCCAGACAATGAAGTAACCCTGCTTAGCTTGGAAAATGCTGAAGAGTGATGATTAATTTTTATTCTAATTCTTAATTTCTTAAGTGATCCGTTTTACTTTTTTTCTTCTTTGTTTCTCTTTCCCCTCTGGTGGAACGAGGGAGGAAGGTGAAAAGTTCTGTTGAAGGCTTAAAGCCGTCGGGTGAGGTTTCCCGTTAATTATGAAGGAGGATGCACAGATGCATTTTCGATTAACGATGGATTAGCTTAAAGCTGAGTTTTCATGGAGGAAAACTCTACTTGTTTACAAGCATGGAAAATGACTATTATCTCTTTATTATTATTAGATGTACTGAATGTAGGTTTAGGAATTGTGTACATAAAATGTGTTTTCTGTTACATGTATATGTAAATATGTCTGTTTGCCTTTTGTAAGCCTTGGCATCCAAGTGGAGATTATTTGCAAGCTTTTGTTAACTGTGATCTGATTCAATGCAGCTTTTAGATAACGTGGTAATTTCATATCGATAATCTATCTATCTTTGCCTGACGTAGGAAGCATCTCATTCCCAAAATGTATTGGCATGTGTGAAAGTCAAGAACATTATTATCATCTTTGTTTAGATTCTCTTTGAAAAAAAAAAAAAAAAAAAAAATTAGAAAGAAATTACCAAGAAAGACCTCAAATCATATTGATTTTAATTTAGTATCCCCACCTCCTTTCTGCTTTGTTTGACCACCTTCTAATAAATGACAGATTGAGTTTTCTCATATAGTATTTTCATCCTTGTGTAACAGAAAACACATTTTATAATATGGCATATATAACTAGAGAGACTGATCTCAATAAGATTCGGAAATAAAATGGTTTCAATGTTAAATAGCTCCAAATTGTTTCAACATGAGATTGCCACCACATGAAAAACATTAGTTTGCGCCCTTGTCGATCAATATTGCATGTAAACAACCTTTTTTAAAAATGCAAACTAAAGTTGCGTGAATCTCCAAGTGGTCTACGTACTCTTCTTCAAATTTGTGAAAGAGCAAAAGATGCTTATGCTAGAGCAGATCCCAACAGTTAGTGGTAAATATCCCTTCTTCATCACAGGGCACCACCCACTGTATAAGCTTCATCTTCATGTGCACCGAGCAGTCCCCTTTATTTAACAAAGTGATTGGGCTAGGATATAAACTGCCATGGATAATGTTAGTATTGAGCTGCATTATTAAATCTTTGGTTTTCTCGTAGTTCTGTTGGAGTAGTTAGAAAATCACTAGTTATTATGTCCCCATTATTTTTCTTTTTTATTTCTCCATTTATGGTCAACAATAAGTCCATTATATTCAACTTTTTTGCTTCAAGTAGCTTTTCAAATGAATAGACTATCTACATCTCCTCACCTTTTCCATTGCCATGAGATTCACGGGTAGAATATTGTCTGATGTTTACTGTAATTAATAATTTCCTTCATTCAGATAATACTTCCTGCAGACATGTGAACAAATAATCAGCAAGTAAAGTTGAAAATGATATTTCAAAAGTTTTCACACATTACTCTTAAGGATGGAAATAAATGATAAAATTATTCACTTGTCGATCAAAAATTTTAAGTTTGAACATTCTCTTTCACTGAACTGGTATATATATTAGGACAAGCGGTTACACAATGAAATTCGTAATCTTGAGATGAGTTTAATTTTGCCTAGCATTAGTTGCTCGTTAGCCAAATAAAACAAAAAAATGCTTCCCCACCTTGGCACTAAGCAAACGTCGGCAGATAGTGTTAATTAATTTGACAACATACTATTGTTTGGGTTCAGAAGCATGCACGTGTGACTTTTTACACTCACAAAATGTGATTTTGATTCTTGCAACCCAACAACATGTCTCACTCGAGTGATCTTCTTACCACTTCCATTATTGATCTTTGTCCTTTCATATTCCTCCATTGTCGTCCGATTATCTTTCCTTTCTTTATCTCTTCACAAATCCATTACCTTCACATTCTTCTGAATCCATTTGTACTAAAAAAACCAGGTTTGTGCTCCATCTTGACAGTATTTTTGTTTTTACATTTTGAAAACTCACCATGTTTGCCACTGGGCGTTCGGTCTAGTGGTGTGATTCTCGCTTCGAGTCTAAGAGGTCTCGGGATAAATTATTAAAGTGTTTAATATCCTAAGAAAATGATGCAAGATTGGCTTAGGCCTCCCCTGAATATGTGTAGTTTTAATTGCTCTGGCAGGTTAAGCAAAGAAGGATTGTATCTCCTCCATGGGGAGTACTGTGACTCCGCCATGTCCAATAAATGCTCCTCATGAAGCTTCCAACTATGATGAACTATTGATGCAACACAGCTTGAATTTTGGTCATAGCTTGAAGGTAGTAACACCCCGTCTCACATTCATTGCGTAAATGATGTGTGCTGACCATTTTGAGCTAACTGATTAGGCTCGATGTATTGGCAGACTAGTAACTAAATCCCGAGTCATTACAATCACTAACATTCGTCAAGTCAAATGCAATGGTTATGTAGGACTTGAAGAATCTACAGGGACAATTGTACTCAGCTGCAGAGTACTTTGAATTATCTTATAGCAAAGATGATGAGAAGCAATTGTAAGTCAAATTCTACCTTTCCTGAATATTTCTTTTTCTGTTTCTGTTGCATTTGAGAGAGTCTATTAACTGAAATCTGCATAGGGTGATAGAGACTTTTAAGGAATATGCCACAAAGGCTCTTGTTAGCACTGTTGATCACTTAGGTTCTGTGGCATCTAAGCTTAATGACTACTTGAAAGAACAAGTTGATGAAGTTGCTGCAACAAAGCTTCGATTCTCTTGCATTGAACAGGTACATCCATTTATGAAGTTGGGAAAATGTGATGAGAAATTATACTTTTTATGAAGTTGCCTCCATTTAAATACAGGAGGCTAATTGACTAACCCAAAATGTTTAAGCCGTTGTTAATATAGTAGTATTGCCGTTAATTAATTAATTAAGTAGTAATGAGGCCTTGTTGCGTTAGCTGTGGATATAGACTAGGTTAAGGGATAGAGTTCATCTCTTTTATTTTTTTCACTTACACATTACACTTCAATTGAGTCTAACGAGGCTTAGGTGCCCCGATGGGGGTTCTTTTCACCCTTCCCTCAGTACTACTCTGCTATTGGTCACCCAAGAGTATTTAGCCTTGTAAGGTGGTCCTTGCTGATTCACACGGGATTTCACGTGCCCCCATACTACTGGAACCCACGTTGTTACTGAATCTATGTGCAACGGGATGTCACAATGTATTCTGACATATTTCCATGGTCTCTCAGAGAATTCAAACATGCCAAGAATTTATTGATCTCAGTGGTCATTCTCAACAGTCATTGCTTTTAGGAACTCCCAAGCATCACAAGCGATACATAATATCAGGCAATCATATTCTTCTCTGCTCTTTCTCTTACTTATAAGTTTCAATTCCCACTCCATAGTTGATCATGAATGAAAACTTCGAAATGAACACAACTTGATTCTTATTTTGGTGACATTTTTATTCAGATGGTGGGATTGTAAATGCTATTAGCATCTCTGATTCGATACATGAGAATTGCATAGTGTCTCCAGGAGATAATCCGCATAGACCTAAGCAAGGTAACTTTCATTCTAATTCAACTTATTAGCCTGTTGCTCGAAACTCTTTGCTATGGGTTAGTTTGAGAAAATGTTGGACCAACTTTTGAAGTTTGTTTACCCAACTCGAACACGTGGCCTTCAAGTCACATGTCGACAAGGCTCCCCTTCTCACCCTCCCCTTCTTAAGCGCGTTTATTACATTAAGAATATTTTCCATATTCTTAACTGCCATTCACTTATATTAACATCTTTTCTGTGGCTTTTTTTTTCTTTTTTTTTTTGTTGAAGCTTTTCAAGCAACAAGATCACACTCCCTTCCATCACTACTTAGGTACGTCTCGACATTAAAACAATATAATGATCTATCTTTATGTTGCCTTCATCAGGAACTTGTTATGTATTATGTAATAAATTTCTGGTGCAGTAGAGGCCACCATAGGCTTTCATCTAATGAATCTTCTTCTCCAACTCCTTCAAATTTTACATTCATGAAGCTCACATCAAAGAAAGAACATGGTAATGAAGAAGATTTGTTTCTTTAAGATTATCATTTCAATTTATGAGAAAATCATTGTACTGAATATGTTTTGTTGATCAGGGAAACGTGCAGGTTCTCCCTTTCGTTTTTCACTCAAGCGTTCTGGATATGTTATCAATAGATCAAGTTCCCCTTGGCCATCTGACAATAATCCTCGGGTAAGCATTATATTCAAAGCTAGATAAAGGTCGGTACCAGTGGAGGCTGTAGCCTCCGCTGACACCATAATTTTGGAAAATAAATTAGCCAGGAAGAAAATTCAAGACCAGCCCCTGGAACACTAATATTGAGGGGTGTATTTACAAATTCATTCAGCTTGTAGAAAGAAACCATAGGAACAAAAACAGTTGATGATGAATTATGTTCCCTTCGTATATTCTACTTAATCTTCTTACAAAGCTGTGTTTATTGATGACAGACTCCATCAGAACCTCAGAGACCAATAATTATGTGCGTAAATACAGAGAGAAACAAGGAAAAAGAGATGGAATTGCAGTCCGGAAAGAGTAAACATGTCCTGAAAGCATTGTTTAGCATTCACAGATCTAGAAAGGAAGGTGTACCATCTAGATTTAGGGACGACAGGTGAGAGGCAAAAGGATCTTCAAGGTTTGGAGTGGCTAAAGAGCACTCTTTCCTGAAACCTGTGCATAAAAGAAGTTTCGTACAACAAGCTGCTCTTTTGTAATCTAAATAATATGGGGTATGTTTTGCATCTCCTGTAGTATGCAAGTTGTAAAATCAGCATGCCCTACATCTTACTAAGAACTATCTTAACTTTCATAAACATTGTTTAGCTACTGTCGAGATACACATGCTTTCATATCTTCTTAGCCCAAAATGGCCGAGAGAGGAAAGTTTCCCTTTTCCTGGGGTACTTCCAAGAATGCACTCTGAAACCTGAGTGATAAGAATATAAGTTTCATCCGAAAACCAAAAGCGATTATAAAAATTAGCACCAAAACTTATATACTGATATTAGAATTTATGATTTTGCCGATAGCACGTATAAGGTCCAACTTTTGTTGCCTTCTTTCCTAGAACAGCTTCTTTTGACATATCAGTTGCAGTAGTGGCTCTATATACTCATATTCTAAACCTCTAATTTAGCACAGGAAGAGATAATAATTGGTTTCCAGCAAAAGCTAACAATTTGAATAATGCATGACTGCAAAAAAACAAATCGAAACACAACAGAACACAAAGATTCAAGCTAAAGGAAGAGACTTTTCAGTGGTTCAACACATTCTCTGTTATAATAGAATTCACAACGCTAACGTTATACAGAGACTCAAAGAACACTATCTCCAGCATGATCAGTTGAAACATATAAGCACAATCTGCTAGACATAGTATCCGTGATTGTTATACTCTTAGTTAATTGATCGCGTCTTTTTTACAAAGAAAGTTGCTGGAGAACAAAGAACACGGCCCTACTTAGTTTGCGAGCCTAAAAGAACAGCCTTCTTTTACTGTCTACCGTAGAACCACTTGGCAAGCTGGGGTTCAGGGAAAAAGAGAAGGCAGGCTCTCCTTGATTCTTAACCGTCAAAATCCAAGATCAAAACTTGGGAATTCATCCATCTTCCATGTGGTCGTATCCTGCTGGGAATTCTCCTCCTCAGTGACAAACGGGCCACGTGCATTATAGCCATTTGGAACTACCCTACCAACACTAGGAGCTTCATTGCATCTCTCATCGATCCCTCCGTTCTCTGCATAAGGCTGCAACGACAAAATGATCTACTATAATAACCAAGTTAAGATTTGAAAACACGAGATGATTTCCATATGCATGAAACAGGAGCATTGCCGTGATTACAGACGCATTAAATTATAATACAGCTTGATAATCATTACATGTTGGGTTTCACTAATTTAATTCCATTATCTTTATTTTCATCAATTGGTTTTTCACATTGATAGCTTTCGTTTGGAGCTATTAATGTCCTAGTGATGCCAAACCAGAAAATTCAACATATGGAATATGAATGGTATGGTGGTCATAATCATCTCATAACAAAAGAAATTAATATGGGTGAGCAGATATTTTTGAGTTTTACCTCCTTGGATAAATGCGATGAGCCTAAACAAGATGTTGCAGCAAGTACAGTGCCTGTCAGTTTCTCTTCATTGTTGCAATTGAATGATGGGCACATCAAATCTGCAACCAGATGTTTCTGGTCTGTGCAACTCCCATCCTCCATATATGTTTTCGATCTGTTGCATAAAACTGATGCAATTTGTGGCTGGCCCGTGGAATCTGATTTAGGAGGAACCATATCTTGAGGCTCCATTATTGGAGAAGTTGGCCGTGTCTCAAAGATGTCAAGGCACATTGTGGTAGATTTGGGTTGTGAGATGCCGATTGCTCCTGATTTGGAACAGGGAAAGTCCATGGCGATTGTGGTAGATTTGGGTTGTAAAGTGTCACAGCTGTGATTATGCTTTTTCATAGTTTCTTCATCTAAATGTGTTACTGCATCTCTTTTGTGATTGAAATTTCGCACAGCTTCCTCTTCCGGATTATCAAAATCAGAATGAATGGAATCTGAAGCCTGTACAGGACGACACTGCTCCCCAGATAGCCTTTGTGCGGTAATAATGTCCTCTTGAATCATAGGTTTCTTGATGAAGGATAAAATTTCACAGGCTGCCATAATACAATGAAATTAACTTTCATCATCACCAGTCTCAATGCATGACAAATTCTCACAAGCTAGTTACTCCCCACTGGGCCATAATGCAGGAATGTTATAGGAAAGAGATGCATTTTTATTCCAAAAAAAAGCTCTAAACTACTCATAATTATATAAAATGAGTCTGATATGACTCATCACTATCGACCCAAGGATTTGGATGGAAGAATGAAGTATAACTACTACTGGAATACAGGAAATGGGAATTCAGCAAGATTTCTCAACCGTCATTTCATTTACATGATAGAAATAGGGAACTCTTAAACATAAAATACATATAACTACGTGTTTCCCAGATCCAGTGACATCTTACCAGCACGTATAGGTGGGTTTGTAGGTTCTGAAGTTGGTACATTACAACGCACAGTGGAGCTTCTGGTGTTTAAGATACTTTTCCTTGGAGAAGCATTGTCTTGACAATTTCTGACTAAAAGAAGCCAATTTACAGAAGGAAAGATCAGTCTTTGGAATTGACGAATAAAAGCATCTACAAGGTCTGTAAATATACATCTATGAGACACGAGTTACCAGAGATGTTATAGGGGAATTGGCTAGTTCAATCCAAAAAGCCATTTTTGTTTCAAACGCATTATGTGAGGCTGCTAGAATCATCGAAGTTCACACATATTATTAATTGAGCTAAGGTTTGTACTTAGCCACCTCACTTGCATAGTACAAGAAGAGATTTGGGAATTGTAATAGCATTAACAAAGAAACACATAGATGGAAGAAAGGAAAAAAGAAAAAAGAAAGGCAGGCACGTATGCTTTTACCATTATGGCCAGGATTGTCTTCATGGGTTTTCCTACCAAATTTACAATTGCCAACAGTAGTGCTTTTAACATCTAAGTCTACTTTTTCCCAGGAGCAAGCACTATTTTGTTGGTCTCCTGCACATCAATGTCGTCATATTGTGAGAAGACAAAGCACCTAAAAATTGATATGGACGATTCTAAGCTAAAAAATATATGAGATTCATGAAGTTGTCAGCTACCATTGGCGACCTAAATATGCTAAATTGCACGAGGCCAATTAGGACCTGAGGGATAAATGAACAAAATACCTTTGGAACATGTTCGTGGTTCACCAACTTCCACCAAATAATTTGAAAATTGCAATGTAGTTTCAGCTCTCACATCTTCTGATAACTTGAGGAACTTATGACTGAGTACATTTCCATCTTCTGAAATTAGAGTAGCCTGCCAAACTTATGGATCCGCAAAGTCAAATTAAATAAATCTAGAAAACTCATCCCTTTTCCTTGATAGTTCAGTGCTTCAATAACCAGAAAATAGGGTATAAGGAAAAGACGGATCGGTGGACAGTGACCAAGGACAAAATGCACATGATCTCCACTTGCCTCTCTTCTTGGATGTTAGCTTCAATCAACTAGACAACGCAAATTGAAGCTCTAGAATTGAGCACACACTTCAGTATGACTTTCTTTTGTCATGCAAATTGTACTATTGTGATAAGAAGGTTAATGGAAAGACAGTAGTTTACCAAAGGCAGATCCATATTTTCTTCACTTGACCAAAATGTACAGAAATAGAAAGAATTTTCAAAACATCAAATAAAGATAAAATGTCAGAACTTTTGAATTCAGATTTTATGGTTCTGAAACTTCTATTGGAACTTAAAGTAGTAGTTATAGTTCATTTAAATTTTCAGTTGCTACCTTGATCAGTTATTTAAAGGGAAAGAAGAAAAAAAGAAAACAGCAAAAAGAGAAAATTTAATACGGGTGAGACATAAAATACTCCATGTTATTTACACCAGAATCAGATGAAGGCACTGAAACACTTCACTGAAGCATGGAATAAACATTAGTTTTAGTATAAAAACCTGAAAACATATTGTTGACAAAGGAATGGCAGATATGCCAGGTTAACTGCAAATACATCATCTCTCCAGAAGTGAGAATGTTAAGAGTCATTGCCAATATGCACAGGGAAATACTAGAATATATTTGTGGGAGAAACTTTGAATTAAACCATTACATACCTGCATGCGGTAGGAACCGCAGGGTGCAACTGTGAGTATTCCACAGTTGTACTTCTTTGTCTTTTGAGTTATTTGAGTTGTGTACATCACGTCCCATTCTGTAATTAACAAATATAATAGTTATGGGAGGAAATAGAGTTACAAACTCTTCACGCCGTCCCTATATATTCAAAGGTTTCAGGAGGTTAACATGGCTAATAGCTTTAATTTTCTCATGGAATATAAATTAATTAGATCAAATCATATAAGATACTGATTATAGCACTATAACTTCATTTCTGAAACAAAAATGTGATTGGACAAAAGTTAATCATTGTGATTGCCAACTACATATTAGAGCAAGAGCAGATGCTTTCACTTCGGGAAAATACAGAGGGATAAAGAGATATAACTGTATAAGATATAGAAAACTTGATTAAACTTTAAGGAAATGATGATCAATCTCAAGCCTAAAAGAGAAGACTTTCTTTTTAAATGATTAGATAATGGAGATAGAGGACAATGGCAATAAAAATGGTAATGATGAAGCGGAATTAGAGTTCTAAACACAAGGGATCAGAAGAGAAAAAGACACTGATCAAAGATGACAAAAGTTGAGGTGTATGGCAAAAGGAAAATACTAGCTTCACAAATTATATTGAGACGAAAAAATCATATGTTGATAATCATCATAAACCAAACTAAACCAAACAAAGCCTTTATCCCACCAGAGGGTCCGCATATGGATTTGATAACCCTGTTCGTTCCAGTTGAAGTATTGATTACCACCATGAACATCAAAAAGGTTTTAACTTCTTGGGAAAGGCGTGGACAGAAACAAATAAATATTACAAATCAAAGAAGAAAAAGTAAGGGAAAAGATTGAAATATCTTGTACAACACCTCAAGAAAGAGATGCTGAGATGCCGAAGAAAAACAAACTAATTATCCATAGCTGAATGAGCCTTCAACTTCACAGCTTGAAAAGAATATATTGCTTTGCCAAATTTAAATCAGCATCAATAGGCCTTAGGTAGATAAACATACCACCAGGAGACTCAGTGCCAATATGGGCTCGGTTCTGCATCATTTCTGTTTTTTCAACCATGTTGCAATTTCTTCCTTGAACATTCAAGTCCTTTAGAGACTTATTGTCCCCTTCACATTCTCCAATTTCCACTAAGTGGCCGTCAAATGCCAGTGACTCACCAGATTTGATAACTTCATCTTTTTTCAGAAATCTGCTATCCAAGAGTTGCTTGGTAGCATCGTACAACATGATCTGAAAGTCATGTTGGCGAATAACAATTGTCAGAAATGGATCTGTATTTATGTGGGCTACAATAAAGATCATCCAAAGTAACAATAGGGTTCCGCAAGAAGGATATCTTATTGACTGGATAGTGGAATCTAATGGTTAATAAAGGATAGCAAGAGAAAGTCTTGGAAGACCCACGATCTCCATCATGTGTGCATTACACAAGTGATGGTGGAGATCACAGGCCACCGAGACCCAAAATTCTCCTTGGCAAACCTCTGGAAAGCAATAAACAAGGCACCTAAGTTACAACAATGTGATGATACATGACAACTTCACACCTTAGATTTTCCATCTAATACACTCTTTTCAGCATGGTTCAACTGCCCTCTAAGCTAGATGACTAAAATAAGAACCTATTAGCCAGTCAGACATGAAAAAGACTGTAAACATGAACCTGTCTCCCTTGTGATCCACAGAGTGCAAGCTGTAAAAATCCATCATGAAACTTCTTGGCTTTTTGAGTTAAATGTTTAGTGTACAAGACCTGCCATTCTGTAATGTAAATAAAGTTGTTAATCTCTTTGGGGTGGGGAGGGGGAAGAAACTGATTGCTGTCATAATAACTCCTGAGTAGAACATGTAAAGAGAGAATTTTTTGAAATCTACAGGAGAGTGCATACAAGGACTAACCCATTGTCTTGGACTTTGTTGTATCAGGATAACTTGGTGAAGCACTATACTTGCTCATTTCACTCTTCTTGTACTCTGAAATGTTACGAAGCAGTATAAGTTTCATTAGCAGAATATGCTGGTCATTGACAATGTCAGGCTTTACTTTTGAGTTCCAAGTATGTTTGATACACAAGCCTAAGCTCTTGTTCAAGCGAATATGGACTAAAAACATAGTTAACTAAGAGAAAATGCATAAAAATTGCCTGGTTGAATTGGAAAATAGTAATGAAAAGAAATTAATTCAAAAGAGTAACTTCTTAATATGGTCAACAAGAAAAGTTAGAAAAAAAATTTAAGAATGAACAAATTAAGGAAATTTGAAAAGCTCAATATCATCACGGCTAGATTTTTCATAAACTTAGACTTCAGTTGAAAGCATATCATGTCATGAAAATCCATGTGTAAAGAATTTATAATATAATTTCTAACAAAGTGGACTTATACAGCAGAATGATGATAACTACATGTTGCAAATTGAAGAATGATTAACCACTTGAAATGATTGGACAAACCTCTAATAATTCTTTGTGATGGACTAAGATTACTCGACGGAGCTTTCTTCTCCCCAAATTTAGCTTTTACGCTTCCTGTAAAACAAAAAACAAAGTGGCAGATGATAGAAAATAAGAAATTTGGTATGGAGAAGGAAAACTAGAAAATAGAGAAAAGAATGATTGAAGTGATACCAGAAGAAATAAAGCTGCTCCTAAAACTACGGCTATGCAATGATCCAGGCTTCTTATTAATTTTCTTATCTTTCGTTTGAAAATCTAAATTAGGTACAGGTTTGTGATCTCCATTTGGATCAGCAATATCAACAAGATAAGATCCAAATGTAATCGTTTCACCAGAACTAATGACTTCATCTTTCTTCAGGAACCTATTATCCAAGAGCTTCTCGCAATCATCATAGAGCATGACCTGCATACATATAACCGAAAATGTAAACGTTTTTAGGTTATTAATTTGCAACATATACCACGCTGTACCTAATTTTATCCAAAAGCCCTAATCAACTCAGGGACTTGAATCACATTACCAAATTCTACAGCCATAGCTGAAATGATATGGTTTAATCTAAAATTTATTTGTTACGAAGATTCGGCAAACAAAGATCAAACGAAGAGAGAATAACGAACAAAGATTAAAACTCTCTCCAAAAGTTGACTATTGTGAGTAGAGAATAATCGAGGTTTTATCACAAATCTACTCCAACTAAGCTCCATTAAGCAGACTATATAGATAAGGTATACATCAATCCTAGGCGAATAGAACCTAATTTCTATTTCCTTGGGCTCCATTTGATTTGGATAATTTAGCCGATTCGTTAAGAACAACTTTTCTTTTAGATCTCTAAATTATTTGCAATTCAAATTAATTGTTAGTCAACTAGAAGATATGGTCTCATAGTGAGATAACCAACACAATTTTTTTTCAGAAATTATTAATATAATACGATATATAATTACCACACGGAGCGTTAAGCCATATATTTATAGGCTACTTTTACCTCCATAGAACATTTGAAGATACAAAGAAAAAACACACACATAAGCACCCACACACTAGTAATTTTTACTTGAAGCAGGCTTTCTTTAGTAATCCTATTGACTAGTCAATCAAAACGAAATAAATGAACAACGAACAATAAATTAGGATGATGATTCGACCACTAACATCAAAGTTTACGCAAAATTCATATCAATTCACATAAAATACTTGAAAATCTTTATTAAAAAAATAACTAATTAGGCAATTAACATCTAAATTTACTCAAAATTCACTTCAATTCACAATATATATATATATATATATATATATATATATATATATATATCTACGTTTTATTGCACTTTCGCTAAAAACAACTATAAATGTGACAAGTATGTAAACGCGAAGACAAATCAAACTGAAAAGGAAAAATAAATAAAAAATACGCTTGTATGAAAAAACACCTTGTGGCTTGAAGATTGAAGCTCTAAGAAGCCGTCTTGATAAACTTTGCGCTTTTGCTTCATGTGCTTCGTGTACGTCACGCTCCATCTCTTCACCTCTCCCATTCAATTCCTTCGTTTAGTTTTTGCACTAATCTGCTCTTCTTTTTTACAATTTTTTTTTTTTTCTAAATTTATAGAATTGAGTAATAAAAATGCAATAAGCTGGTGAAAATAAGCTAATAGAAGTTGAAAATGAGAGAGATGTGAACCTAAGCTCTCAGAACCACGACGAGCTGGATTTGATTGATTTTTGTTTGTTCATTTGGCGGGAGAAACCAGCCGGTTGTTTTTATAGGGAAAAGTTGGGGTGGATTTATTTTCAATTAAGGACTAAATTGATTTTTTCAACTTAAAAATATTTTGAAAGCAAGAGGACGTCAAAACATTGCTTGCTCGTCCAATGTACGTCATTCATATGCTCTGAAAGATTGAATGAAGTGATAAAATAAAGACTCAACATGACAAAAAAATTTAAGTTAAAAACTAATAACTCTTATTGTCCTTGACTAATCTAGTAGTATATACAAGATTTATAATTTTAAAATAAATCCAACATAATCATATCTAAAATGAGTTACTCATTATCAACAAAAATACAACATTCATATTTGGGGCAGTTAAATTGACTAATAACAGCAACAAGTGCATTCATGAGAATGTTTTAATCCCGTCAGAGAAAACAGAATGAGATCCAAAGAAGTATATGTGAAAAGAAAATTTTTTCTATCCGGATCCGTATCCGTATCCGGCCCCTACGGCCAGTGAAATAAAAAATGTGGGTTCATGCGAGAAGACCAAAGGCCGTGTTCTAAACCGGAGCATTTCCCTCAGTGAAAAAGAAAACACAGAAAATGCCACAACAGGAGAATAACAAACAACGAAAGGTCAAAATATTTTCAACCAATTTTGTATTATATTACACAACATTGCAAGTCTAGCAAAAATAAGTTCAAAACTGAAGAAAAATTCCCGATCAATGTGGCCGGTGCCATCGGGTTTCTGCGCCTGAGGTTCAAATGTTCTAAAAAGCCCACAACACACAGGACACGCCAAACTATGACGGGGACGAAGCTAGATTTTAGCTGCACTATGTGTGTCTAGCAAAAGGAAGAAAGAAAAAGAAAATGAGAACCAAAAGTTCAAGATTAATTGAAGGAAATGTCCATTAATACATTGCATGATTAACATTTATTATCGCTTCTTCTTTCCACCCTTCCCAGATTTCGAACTGCCAGCTGCTGAGGTCGAGGCAGGCTCTTGCTTTTTAGTCCGCCCAGGGTGTCTGGGGACCAACTCTGCAACATGAAGCATTAGCTGCTTTCCTGCAACAAATATACACTGTAAATATAGAAATCATATGCAGGAAGCTACGAAAACCATCACATGCATGATAGGGAATTTCATTGGTGGTTTGGCAATAATAATTGTCAATGAAAATTATTTCTACCTAGAGGTCACGTTGGGAAGTGCACCAAATAGCAGTTTATGTTGAATTACTGCATAACTGCGAATAATGACTATACTGGATACAGCTTAATGAGGTAGGGTAAGATGAACACGGTGAAGCACACTCACACAGTAGACAAAAGAGGTGCCCAAACAACTTTTGCTTTATTCTTCACGATAGGCAAAGAGAAACAGCCTATTCATGAAATAACTGAACAACAGTACATAAGCAAGCATGGCAGCTTTAAGAGGCATAATATGAAACATGAAAGGACCATACAGAACAGAAACTGGAAGATCCTTGAAATTTTGTACGAGATACACAGGATCTCTTTCTAAATCAGGATCTCCAACAGGGTGGATTACCTAGTCAAGTTCCCTTTGAACGTGCGTGAGTTAATTAAGGAGGGTTGCTAAATGATGTAAGGAATTTCTCAAGCACTAGAGAGGTTCAGTTGGTACTGTTGGTTCAGTCCAATATTTAACTCAATTTTCCCATGATCCACATCAAACGATTGAGAATAGTAGAGCTGCTAAACAAGAAGATTTGGTTAAGATGAAGCACTAGAGAGGTTCAGTTGGTACTGTTGGTTCAGTCCAATATTTAACTCAATTAACGTGTGTGAGTTAATTAAGGAGGGTTGCTAAATGATGTAAGGAATTTCTCAAGCACCAAAAGAGGTTCAGTTGGTACTGTTGGTTCAGTCCAATATTAAACTCAATTTTCCCACGATCCACATCAAACGATTGAGAATAGTAGAGCTGCTAAACAAGAAGATTTGGTTAAGATGAAGGACTGAAGCATCACCCATAAACACACCAGCATCTATTAATCATGAAATCCGGACAATCTATTCATTTAAAGTCCGCTAGACAACTAGCAGAAGAGGTAAGCCACAAAAACTGATACCATACACATTCATTACTATAGCAAGAAAATTCACGTATATAAATATCAAACTCTATACACCACATAGACAATATTTGACTTAAATTACAGAAAACACGTAATGCAGCTGATTAACACATTAAGAACCCGCATTGCAATCCTTATCATCATACGAGCAAAAAACAAAAAGCAAAAGAAAAAGAAGTTTGTTGATGACGATAAAAAAATAAAATACACCCCTCTTTAAATGAGATGGTCAATTTACACGATATCCGAGCTAGTTGAAAAGGAAATGAGTTTGAATCTCCCTACACCCATTTAAAATCAATATTTACAGTTGCAAATCTCAGTAAAAGATCCCGGGTCCTGACCCAATCAAAAGTATCCTGGCACATAAATAAATAAAATACAATCTAACAGTTTAAGCTTTTAGATTATGCAATCAATTTCAAAGTAAGCACAAAAATATCAACAAAAAAAAAGATAAAGAAATATGAGTATGCTTACTGGAAGCAATAGCAGGATTGTAGAGAGTCCCATCTTCCCTTTTCAGTTGAACCCTCACTCTCCCTCTTTGCATAAAATCACGTGGATACGCTTTATCAGCCTATAATCCAATCCACATAAATTACACCAAAAATAAAAATATGTATATACAACAATAATTTAATTACCAACACTAATCCATTAAAATTAGCAAAATAACAAATAGAACTATTAATTGAAAACGAATAGCCTGGTACACAAAACTTAAGCTATCCACCTTCAGGGAAAGGGTCAGGCCACATCGGGTCTACTGTAAATAAAAATGAAAATCTGAAATGGACCTCAACCAACATACATATACACAATTTACTTACTAATTCTACTCCATCAAAATTAGCAAAATAACAAATAGAATTATTAACTAAAAAAAGATCAGCCGAGTGACGAAGCTATTGTTATGCACGGTCCGGGAAAGGGTTGGCACATTTGGACTACTGTAACGAAAACGAAAATCTAAAACGGACCTCAATCAACATATATAGGTATATACACATACACACAACAATAATTTACTTAATAATACTAATCTATCAAAATTAGCGAAATAACAAATAGAATTATTAAATATAAAACAGCCTAGGTTATACACGGGTCCAGAAAAGGGTCGGATTGGACCACATTGGGTCTACTGTAACAAAATTAAAGAATCTAAAACCGACCTCATTCAACAAATCAAAATTTAGCAAAATAATAAATAGTATTATTAACTCAAAAAATAAAATATAAAACAGCTCGTTATACGAATCTCCCATTATGCACGAGCCCAGAAAAAGGTCAGACATCTGAAACGGACCTCAATTGCACAAGGGAGTTTAAGGTGGTGGCAGCAATCGTAAATCTCGGGACACGTGGGGTTCTCACAAGCTTTGCTAACGTTAATTCGCCTGCCTTCAGCTATTGTTTTCTTCGAATTTATGTAAACTGGGTATATTATGATCCATTTCTTTATGTTTTGTATATCGCCCTCCATAATTTTTTTGCCTACAATTATATATAAATTAGAGATAATAAAGATGATTAATATCAATTTTTGAGTTGATTAATTAAAATAAAATAATAATAATATAAATAGTAAATAACGCACCTTTCCGAAGAGAAAAATCTCAGCTGGTGTAGTTGTGAAGTGTAGTATTAGATGTAGAAGCCTAAGTGTCTTGGACTACTATAACTTGGGCTTTTGTTACTGCTAAGAACTTATTTGGGCTGATCATGATCATAGCTGAATAACTATATAGCACATAACACGATTCGACACATACAAGTAGTCTCAAATAACATAAAGAACAGAGACATGGGCCAAGATCAAACCACAAAAAGGAGAAAATGGTCTAAGCCCAAATACAAAAAACAAACATAAAAAAAGCTTGAAGGCCCAAAGGGTGAATACCCTAAACCAAAATCCTAAAACCAAGGCCCAAAAAATCGGTTGCCATATCCATTCCACGGACATCGAAGACCAGACCGAAGGTAGGCTGAAACGAAGTCCACCAGCGAACGTCTGAGCGCATTATCACATCGGAGGTAACCTCAAAAATTCAGATGCATTTTACGAGTTATTTTAAGAAGACTGTAGTGACAAAAATTGGGCTTGGACCCATTTGATATACTCAATGAAGATTCGGTCCTATTAAAATTTTGGGGCATAAGCGATCACAAAATAGCACGGTTATTTGATTTGTAGAGAGTGGATGACGACGACAAGTTGGGGTAGGCTTTGGCCTTATCAGATCTTATGAGATAAAGACGAGAGTCTTCTAGAAATGCAAGCCCTTCGAGATCGTGAACTCTAGCCTACCAACAGTTATAAATAGGCCACCCCTAGTTAAGGTAAGGGTATTGAATATCAGACACCCCAGTCGTATTGATCCTCTCCCCCTCTCTATCAAATTGCCCATCATACGTTTCACTGCTCTGACTATATACAGTAGTTTCCCCCAATCATATCTTATATTTATATATTCCCTTACAGATCGTTGACTTGATCATCACAGTGTTTTTGGCTGACACCACATCGGTGTCAAAGACTCACGTCGTTCACTCACTTTTTGACTTTGCAAGTTGCTAGTATCTACTGAATTCATGATTATATATTTCGAGATCTACATTAATGAAAGAAAGATTATGAAAACCCTAATTTCTTGCCGACAAAAATCTTATATATGTCCATTCAAAACCAAAGCAAAAACATCTTAGGTTCATGCATGTACTAATAAGAAAGGATTGGACTGCCATATCCATCAACTATGTCAACTTGTTTTAATGCGAAAGCTACTAGAGGTCATTTCAATAGTTTTAATTCATTGTAGACTTTATTAGATATTTGTTTTAGTAGTATAATTCTTATTTAATATGTCAAAAATTTTAAAATTGATTATCGATAGGTGTAAATGGTCTTTTAAATAATAATAATAATAACAAAAAAAATAATTGTAGGCGTCCTCCCCAAGTTGTTGATTCTTTTACCCTTTAAGAAACCAACTTTGGCTTTGCAAGTTGTAATTGTACGTTTGTTCCAAGTGTTGTTACAAGCAACCTCGGCCGACCCCCAACAAGCCACGGGATTGATTGGTCGCCGCGTACAATTGCATTGTCCTCACAAGTTGCAATAATTTGAACATAATTTCTTGGAAATTAGACGACAATATACAACAAAAATTCATGACACACCAAGCAAATTATACAGTAGATCTTCAACCTAGTGACGCATTTTGATGCAATTGTCAGAAGGCACCAGCAGTCAAGATCGTTGGTTGGCTCTGCTTAACATCGAAAAATTAATGAAATTTAATTAATTATATTTGTTGACTTTTTATAATTTATTGTTTAAATGCTTTGCTGTTTTTAATATATATATTTGTGCTGATGTGGTCAGGCACTATGTTGAAGGTGTATCATTTGATTAATCCATTATTGTTGACAAAAACAAGAAGTATTAATCCATTATAAGTAGCCGACTTTTCTTAAATGGTTACTTTTTACACTGATCATTTCTATTAAAATATACAATTCAATGGATTTTTGTGTAAGATTATGGTAATTTCATAAGCAGACTATATATCATTCAACTTTTTTTTTTAAAAAAGTAATTGTGACAAAGTTTTTATTCCAAGCAAGATTACTCCCTTGAGTTTTGTTAAAAATGCATAATATCCCCTTGTGTTTTAAAAATTAATTGATTACCTTCATGTGTTTTACTAAAAGTGCACAATATCATCCTGTATTTTAAAAATTAGCTGATTACCCCCTTATGTTTTATAAAAGTAGTTGATTACCCCTGTGTTTTATAAAAGTAGCTGATTGCCCCCCTATATTTTCTAATAAAAGCGGGAGTTGTTGAAAAGTACAAGGGGGGTAATCAGCTACTTTTATAAAACACAATGAGGTAATCAGTTAATTTTTAAAATACAGAGGAGTATTGTGTACTTTTAGCAAAATACATGAGGTAATCAGTTAATTTTTAAAACACGGGAATATTGTGTATTTTTAATAAAATATAGGGGGTAATACGCTATTTACCATATTATTTATTGACTTCAACATGTCCGCACATGTGTATGTAGGATTTATTTTTTATCTTAGTGCGTAAACAATTTTTAATATTTTTAAATAGGTGGCAGTGAGACTTGAATCTAAAATATTTTAATATTTAGACTTTGATACCATATTAAATAATCACGTAATCTAAAAATTTAAGCTGTCAATATAAGTTTGTTATATTATTTATTATTTTTAATAATATGCATTAAATCAATTAAAGAAAATACTCAAATTAAAAACTTTTAATCTACGAACCGATACATTTACCATTTTGTCGCATACACATACGCCCTAAACTTGAATGGGAAGACAAGGGTTTGATTTTTGAGTTTTTCAAGGATATCACCATCGGTAGTTGCAGTACGACATAGTCCATTCCGCAAACATACAAGGGGATCAAGATCATTGGTGCACGCTAAACATGTCTTTGGAAATTAAGTCGAATGTAGATTAGATTCTGGAGACTAAGTAGATTCCATGGACATATTCAAAGCATTGGAGACCACATATTCTTTGAAGCCTGCATGCATTAAATTTTAAAATCCCTACGCTGAATTATTCCCAAAGCCAATCCAAAAATATTTTTTACTTTACACTTAAATTGTGACGTTCCGTGTTAGTAAGAAATATAAAAAATAATAATAATAATAAATACATTTCAGGATGAAAGAAAGATTCTAATTCCTAAATGGCCTTGTTCTTGGCACCCGATGCAATGTAATACGTCAATATTGTTAATTTAAGTAATAATTCATAATAATTACTTACGAGATAAAAATTATACGCCCAGGATACGACATAAATCTTGCTTTCTTTCGGAGAAAGAAGTCATAAGATTTGCCACTTTTGGAGCATACCGTCAACAATGGACCTTGATATTCCAGAAATCAAAACGGTGATGTAAACAACCCTCCAATTTATCCTTATGCTAATGCACTTAATGGTGATATCGATTTTTAAAAAGTTAAGACATGAAGCATCCTTGAGCAGTGGTGGAGTTAGGACTCGGGATTAGGGTTGCATTACAGCAATAAAGTCAATAACAGGGATTTGGGACACTCATTTATGCATAAACAACAAAAAAATATTTAAATCTTTTTATCCATATATGATCCCAATAAACGAATAAGTTATCAACTAACAAAATTGACAAAAATCAAAGTAAATATAAATTAAAAAAAAAAAAACTAAATCTTTATGTGAATTTTAAGGGAAAGGTTGAACAGTCTTGTCTTCAACTAAGCAAGGATGTGAGAATGGTGAGATTGTAGAAGGTTGAGGGATCTTTACTTTGGAGAGAAATAATGAATTTATGCATTGTATTTTTTGAAAAGTTAATTATTAAATTACTATTATACCCCTCTCTAATGAGGGATAAGTCAGGAGATGCACGTTACATGAACCTCCCTCTGCCCCTGTTCTTGAGTACTACTTGTCAAACGAATATGAGACTTTGGTTTTTTGGGTAAAAAATCAAATCAAAAACGTATTTTATTAGGTGGAGATCGATTATATACATCAACAATAACACTACTTATTCTTGAAAGTCATATCCCTTGTTATGAATTAATTAGAAGTAGACAACTGCTTGACTTGCTAATCTTTTTCTCATTTTATGAACCATTTTTCATTTGATACAATAGAGGTTAAAATTATAGTTCGAATTTAAAATTTTAAGTATATTAAATTATTATTTAATTATTTTACTCAATTCTTTGGTATAAATTTAAATGACAGTGACAAAATGATTCGTTCATGCTTCAAATCCAAATATTTTTTTTAGCTGCAACCATTAATGTCTCTCTCATATTATTAAATGGCATAGACTATTACTTGAATGTTTCATCCTAGTCCGAAAAGAAAATGGTTAATGTGCGGACAACTATGTTTTTAACGGCTCAATTATCTGGTCTTGTTTTATTTTTGAAAAGGACATAGGCTAGATTGTTGCAGGAAATGAAAAGGACAAGCAAGAGGCTAAGGAACGTGAAAGCATGGGCGCGCATAAAGAAAGAAAGTAAAATGTCTTGGTTGCCAAGTTGGCAAATTGGATTTCCCCACGCAAATATGTTAGTTGCGTGATATGAAGGTTATGGATCAAATTGTAAAAATAATTTCTTGTAAAATATAAGATAAGACTATAAATAATAAATTTTTTAAAAAAAATTGACTTTTTTCAAACTTAGTGCATAATAGAAACTTGATGGACCGGAGTGTACTTTTATGCTAGTTGGTATATGAGTTAGTCAAAAATGAAAGTTGAATTACAATTAAGAGTTAGGATAAAATAGTCAAAAAATAATTTATTATAATTAGAGATTTTGAATTCAAACAATAATTTCAACTTTATGATATTAAAAAAAAAAAAAAAAGTTGAATTGTCTTTAATGTTTACCATCAATAGATGAGTTGATTTTCTATTAAACCAACGATCATCAAATCTTCTCACATATATTAAACCTACATTATAGTTTTTCGTTTCATGATTGGGTCAGAGTACCAGAATTTTCTTCAATGGATTTTCTTAGATAAGCTTGTTGCGTGCATATATAAATTGATCAAATAAAATTGCAACTTTGACAAAAAAAAAATACAATTGCAGCTGTCTCGTTTTCTGAAACAGAAACAATATTTTCTGTGATGAAGAGATGAGGTCGCATCTGTGAAGAATAATAAAAAAAAGGTCGTATCTGTGAGAAAGAACAAAACTTTTTTTTTTTTTAATTCAAAAGAAATTTAAAATTATATAATATAATTAATGTTTAGCGAGATTTAAATTCGCAATCTCTTTTATGCATAACTAATACCTCGTCTCTTATATAAGCATGCGTGTACGCGGCGTTTTCAAGACGCCTAAGGTTTGGTAACTGGTATAAGAGCTTCCACGTGGCGGTGGTTGCACTACCTCAGCCGTATAATGCCCATAACCTTATAGAAGATTTTGCAGGCACAAGATTATGCAGAAAGAATCCGGGGATGAAGATGACTGCTCTCGTTGACACAAAAAAAAAAAAGAAGATGACTGCTCTCGTCAGATCTCCAAACTCTATGGATACTGAACATGTATAGCTGTGAATGTTTTAGCCCATTCCTCTAACGAAATGGAGGGGATCCTAAACTATAGTGCATGGTCCAAATTAGACGGAATATTCATATAATAATTAATTATATATATATATATATATATATATATATATATATATATATATATATTTAGTTTAAAAACATGTCAAAATCGGATATTATAACTGTCTCAATTTTAAAAGACACTTCGTTTATTTATTCATCTCTAATAGAGTCACCAGTTCCTAAGATACTTGGTCCAAATATTGTTCCTCCAATGGGTTCTTCAAGTCAAAATTAGTTAACTAATCTGCACATTTATTTACCTCCCAATAAATATGTTTTACATGAAATCGTGAGTTTTGTAGAGTAATGATTTGCAATCTTCCAACCATGGCCTAAAAGGACTATTACGAGGGGTGCTATTATGGATTAAAAATTTTAAATTTGTTTTCTCAATACAGAAATTACTTAACTTTATTCTGACCTCTAACATGTTTTTGGACAGACTATTACATGTGTAATTCGTAATTTTGAAATAAATTAAATATAATTTTATATAAAGTGAATTTTTAAACAAACTGTTATTTCCAGAGGAAATTAAAATAATAGGTGGGTACGATGAGATCAGCAGCGACTATGATGTTTCCTATTAACAAAGCAGAAAGTATTATTATAATATTATCAGGTTAGCGAATTAGCTAGCTAAGAACAAAAAAAAAAAAAGAACTAGCTAGCTTAAGGGCCTCTGTGCATGCTAGCGCAAACAGCCGAAAGAGTCCACGACCATTCTAATTCTGAGCACGAGTAGAAGGTTTTTTTTTTTTTTTTTTTTTTTTTGGGTAAAATAACTTTCATTAAACAAGCAAAAATACAATTAACCAACCCCTAGAGGTTGAAAATCAGAGTACAAAATGTCCTGCAGAGGAGTAAGAATATTAGACACCCAGTCATGACTAAGGTTCTTATTAACACAACATTTAGCGACTCAATCTGCGACATAATTTGCAGTTCTCTTCGTATGCTGGAAACAAATAGAATTGAACCCAGTTGCAATTTGCTTTATATCATCAATAATAGATCAGATATTCCAGTGTGCATGGTTTGATGATGAAATTTGCTTGAGAGACTACAGCTGCATCATTCTCGACGATGATGTTGTCAAGATCAAGGGCCATTGCAAAGGAGCAAACATTCCAGAGAGCAAGGGCTTCGGCTTCCAGTGCTGAATTACACTGGAAACAAGCGGCTTCCCCAAATAGAAGGTAGCCAAAGTGATTCCTGCAGATAATGGCATACGCTGCATGAGATGCTGAGTAGAATGCGTCAACAATGATCTTTAAGGTTCCGATGGGTAGAGGAGTCCAAGATACAGAAAGGTTGGGGTTAGCTAAGCAATGAGGAGAGGCAAAGTGCATAGAAGAAACTCTGAAGAACTCGGCAATCTGACAATTAGTGGTCATGAGAGTAAGAATATAAATTTTAATTCTAATAGGATTAGCACTTGTATCTTTATAAATAGAATTTTCTAATTTATTGTTGTTGTAGACATCATGGGTGGGTGTGAGTCTGAAATTGTTTTTTTACAGTTTTTATTTCTCTAAAAAACTGTAATCATATGAAAAAGGCTTAAACTTTTTCGTGTATAGATTCAGAGTAAGGAGCATTTTAATTTTTTATGCAATATAATCCAATATGGGACCGTAGACGTAAATCAGAAGATTACAATCACATTAAATATATTTTGTATTTTCACTGCTTTGACGTATATATGTCTTCATCCCAAAAATAATCTTTCTGGATTTGCTTTTCGATTTTGAGTCTCCATCATATTTTTTTATATCAAAGTGACCTGATAATAACTAGCAGCAAAACTGGACCATCTTTTTAGAGAATTTTCTATGGGACCACGAAGCAAAAATTAATGGTTTTGGCAGTTTGGAAATAAGGTAAAGGTTAGTTAAATTCTATCACTATCGTGAATGGTCGCATTATATCTGATTTTTTTTTTTTTTTCTTGATACTCTCTATAATATAAACTATTGGATTCTACTTTGTAATGCTCATTCTCGTTTCCTCTTAATAATCGAATCTAGATAATTAAAATGTATGATTAGAGCACTTTGTTATGTTTATGCATTTCCAGCGAAAACAATTAATTACTTTTATACCGAGGGTGTGGCTTGACATATGAATCTTATCAACCCTATTCTCACTAAATAGTAATTCCCCAATAATATTTGAGCTTCTAGTTGAGTGGTTTCAAGTGATCACGCTAGATATACTTATGTCTAAGAACGAATTTATAATTCTTTTTTAGCTGGACTAAAACTCATAATTTGACACTAATATATGAATATATATATTTTTTTCAAATGAACTCTAAATTAATGTTTTAGACTAAAAATATGTTTAAAATACACATTTTTAAAAAAAATATAGAGTGAGTTGGATTGTAGTCCCCACTCATTATTGTGTGCCTTCGCCCTTGCTTATGTCTTTTATAAATTACCATGTTATTGATATCTAAATTACAGGGAAATACTATTACTAACTCGTCTTGGCCCAATTGTATTTATTTATTTTGACTTGTTAACGCAATGTGTAGGCTAACTCAGTTCCTAGCCTTTAAATATTAAATGTTGTATGGATCATGGATGATGTTCGATTCATTGGGCTGTTTAGGATGGAATCTTTAATTTTTAACATGATATCGGAGTTGAAATTTGATTTTACGTTATTTATTCATGTACGACTCATTTGTATTTTAGACATGAATTTATTGGTTATCAACTTTTGGTACATAGATTTCAAATTCGCTATTCTAATATCATGTCATTCCCCTTCAACAATTGACTTCGGTATGCAATTCTTCCAAATATGCTACTTTTTCAATCACATCAATCCATTAATCATAGGTCGTTACACATGAAGGGGGTGTTAGAGAATCTAATTATCCACATGGATAAATCAGGATATTCAAGACCATCATATAAGATTTTAGACTATGCCATAGCCAATGTTAATTAATTTTAGGATAAAATCTTAAATTTTTTTTATAAATTTGTGCTCAACTCATGATATTATGTTATTTTCAGGCAGAAAAGCATCACATTTTTTAATTTTTAATTTTTTTT
Organism: Ehretia macrophylla; assembly: GCA_037974665.1. Classification (NCBI taxonomy): domain Eukaryota; kingdom Viridiplantae; phylum Streptophyta; class Magnoliopsida; order Boraginales; family Ehretiaceae; genus Ehretia; species Ehretia macrophylla. The sequence goes on along the minus strand of CM075773.1, from coordinate 31,989,264 downwards.
GGGGTGGGGAGAGGGGTAGGGGAAGGCGGCGGTTGTTAACGGAGTGATGGATGCATCAGCATTTGTGGGTGCTTAACTCACCATCCACTATAAAGCACTGAAGACAATTAAAGTTGGTTTAAGACCAAAAACAACTCAATTGAAAGACAACAATAATCAACGTGTCGTTGAGAAAACTACAATTTCCACTTATAATTTTGCCTTTGTCATCCACTTGGTATAAAGAATCAGTCAGAAAATTAATGATAAAAATATAACATTAACAGTGTTTAAGATTCACTTACTGTCTTTTCCGAAAAGCAATACAAAAACTAAAATTAAAGTCACTTTTAGTTGCTTAATTAATATTATTTTTTGTATTAATTTCGTGTTGTTAGTTGTTAAACAGATCAGCAATTAGCTAATTATATTAAAGCACCTTAAGCACAGGCATTTGTTTATGTTTCATATTTTGATCCTAGTTTTTGGCGGGGGTGTCTCCTATTGGTTGTTACTATCACTTACCACAATTGAGAAGTGTTGAACATATGCTGATATTAGTGCTTATCTTAGTAACTTTCCACTTGTGGTAACTTTTTAGAAGAGAGTGTACTAGAGTGCAACCCAAAACATTATTGCTTCAGTCTTCTATGATCCTCACCTTTGGATCAATCACAACCTCGTCAGCATCCTTTCGTCCTACACTATTAATATTGTAAAAAATATATGTTTAGTATATAATGATTTGGGTTTTTTTATTAATTTTTATTCTTTTTTTCTCATATTTCCATCAATTAATATATTGATAGATAATTTTGATTTATTTACGACAATTCTCAGCTGTACAGATCCAGTTTAATCTTCATTTCACTCTATAATTGGCTGTGCTGCCAGAGGCTCTCGAAAAGTCGGAATAGGAGTTATGCTTTGTGGCAATTATTTGGCATTAGGTGTATTAGGATCCAGATATATTTTATTTCAACACGAGCTGAAGCATTTGTAGACTAATTGATTAGGCTTAATATGTTAAACGACTAGTAATTAAATTTAGATTGTTACATTGTCAAAATAATTCAATGTCAAAGGATATATCACTAGTTAAAAAAGTAATTTAATCTACAAAACTCTTACTAAGAGTGAAACCACAAAGGCCAAATAATATTGAAAAAACAAAAGGCTTGATTATTGGCATTAAGAAATGCAAAGTGGTAAGATATAATTTTGATTCTTTAAGTTTACTACACCAAAAATAAACGTAGACAACACATTGACATTGCCAAAATCATACACAAAAATGACTTTAAATTAAATTAAAGAATCTATGTAATATTCAAATTAGAGCGTATAAAATTTGATTGACTCATTCCCAGAGTTGTGGATAACGATGCTAAGAGCATGGCCAGCAATTATCATTAATTAATTAAACTGGTGTAGCAAACATCTAAGTAGATGTTGACATAAATTGTTATTATACAACTTAATATCATGCCATGAGGTAAGTATTTCAAACTTATATGCTATCATTTCTGTGACTTGTACTTGGGTTTCAAAATTTAGGAGTAACAAAAGTTTCTTTTTTGATATTCGATTTCACACACTTGATTCCATGATACCAAAGTGCATTATTTATTTATTCTAATGGCATATATCAATAGGGCAATTGCATAAGATCATATTCTCATTTTGTTCTTTCTTTGAATTATCTCCATGATCATACTAATTAAAAGTATATACTATTCGTCGTTAAGTCTTAATCGAGCAATAACAAAAGGAATTGAGCTAAATTCTTCCCAACAATAAATATAAGTTATCTATTTCAGCTTTTAGTTTTTAGTTTTTTTTTTTATTTAAAAAATACTTTTTATTAATTCGTTTTTTAACCGAGCTTTGTAGTTAATATGTCCACCTTTTAACAATCATTAATTTCCTAATATATTGAATTGTGTACATGCAAACTAGCGCTATATATCAGATTAAATTTACCGAAACTCGAATTAATATTAACTCCTTAAATAATTTGAAATCAATTCATAAAATGATCAAACCTTAATTAAACATATTTTAAAGATTGTAAAAGTTATTGTGCTAGGGACAAGCTTTGAACTTGAATGAGTTCTTCAAACTTAATAAAAAGACCATTTGAAACCTTGGAAAATCTTGCCATCATTCCAAACTCAAGTAATCTATGTTAAACTTGGCTCAACATATCTCGATCACAATTAAATTTAACAAATAATTCACAATTAAACAACATAATTTTGAACTCCAAATTGACTTATTAACGCAGCACAAGTTATCTTGTTCACAACCAAATTTAACAATTTATTTTTCAATTAAATAATGTGATTTTAAACTCGGCTAAACTCAAATAGAGTGTAGTAAATGTAAAACATTAGTGATTGGCCCATTGGCCTGAACAACTTCTAAAAACCGATGATTGAAGATTGTTGAGTGATTTTACAAAGACACACGGACTACATAATAGTCTATATATCTACCAAGAAGCTAACCAATGTACATATTAATTGTGTAATTTAATTTTGGTTCATCCTTTAAAAAATTCCACCATTTAACTTGTTTTAACTCTGTTAATTAGGGCTATTAGAAAAGAACAAGAGAGGAGTGAAAAGAAAAAGAGAGGAGTGAACATCCATCGATGGGTCAATGAATAATTATTATTATTATTTTTTTTCAATTTGGGCTTCCATATAAATATAAAAAAGAAAGTAAAACAAAAAATTAGAATGGAGACAATAAGGAAAAAGAAAATTCCATTGAGTGGTGTTGGGTAGAGAGTGCAGCATAGGATCAAATCCATCATATGTCCTTTTTTATCCATTAATGTATTGGTGCAAATTGCAGATGTTACTTGGTTACAACTATTAGATTCTCATTTTTTTCCCTCTATGGAATCACACTCCCCCATGTTATCATCATCCTTTGTCTCTTTTCTCTCCCCTACCACCACCACCGATATATCGCGTGCAAAACGAGAAACTCCATTCCAACCACACACCCCAAAATCGAAACCATTTACCGCCGAATCCAAATGCCCCAACCCCAAGACCCGACGAGGTCCACCGCAACAAATGGTTATCCTAAGTGGTGGTGGTCAAAGGAGGCGTTGACCAATTCTACTGCTGACAGAGAGCAGCAGACTCAGCAGACGCCGACGCTTATGATGATGGATCTCGACCTCGATCTCGATGCTTCCTGGCCGTTCGATCAGATCTTCTCTGCTTCGTCTCATAATAATACTAATAATAATAATAATAATCATCCTGCGTCGCCGTTTTTGTTCTCCGACCAGCCTTGTTCGCCGCTATGGGCCTTCTCCGATGATAACCACGACGATAAACCGTCCGGAAATGTCGCCGGCGCCGCCTTTTACCCTAGATTCCTCTCTTGTATGCACTTGAGCTTTTTTACTACTCTCTAATGAAACGATTTTGTTCGGGTAAAATGTGATAAAACTCTCATGTTTTGCTAAAATTGCACGTTAAATTTGCTATGGTACTAATTAAACTCTCATGTTTGTTAAATCCTGTTACTGTAATACTTTGATTAATCCAAAAGAACTTGAAGTCGCATGTTAAAAAGTTAATAACTTTCTATATATTGGAAAAGTCTCTTGTTTTGCTGAAGTTGCATGATGAATTCTGTTAGCAGAATAATCTAATAACTTCCTATATAGGAACACTCCTGTATTGCTGAAGGTCAGGTTAAATAGTGTTACTGTAATAATTTAATAGCTTGCTAAAGTTTATAGAACGTGGCTGAAACCTTCAAGCTGATATTAAGTGAGATAGGTTCTTACAAATTATTGGATTATTAGATTCGATAATGTTCAATTTCGAAAAAATACGACTTTTTATGCACTTTAAGCTAATTTCTCTTTCTATTTGTAGAAGTTAGTTGACTTGCTTTTTCTCTTTCTCATTGAATTAAATGTTGACCTGCATTTTCTTTTTGAATTTACTTAGATTAGGAAATTAACCAAATCTAATGTTTTATGCATTGAGTTTTCGTGAATTTAATTTTAGCAAAAAACGAATAACTTCGTTTTTCCCCTTGAAAGTTCCAGTTTTTGTGGATTCTGTTTATTTATTATTGTTAATATCATCTTGATATGTTTATTGAATTTAATTAATTTGAAACTTAGCTGAATCTACTGTTGTATTTATCTAGTTTTTGTGAATTTAATTAGAAAAAAAATGATTAAAACTTTTTTTTGTCCATTTTTTTTTTGTTGTTGTGGAATTTGCACTCTTTTAGGATTTTGTTTATTGAACAGTGTTAATATTAGGTTTAAATGTGGAAAAGTTGATATCTATGTGGAGCTTTGAAAGGTTATTGAAATATGAGATGAAAAAGGAACAAAAAATGAAAGCATTTGGATGATAGAACATGAAAGGTTCAGAACCAATTATGTTTCTTGTAACAATCATTGATTCGAGTACATAAAAAAAAACAGCATTAAGCATAGAAAAACCTCAACATTCAAAATCATATTTCCATTGTTTATGTGCGAAAAGCTGAATCTTAACAATTTACATCCCACCTATATATGATTTTGAATGTTGAGGTTTTTCTATGCTTAATGCTGTTTTTTTTTTTTTTTTTTTTTTTTTTTTGTGGATGGTGAAATGTTATTGCATATTAGCGTCTCTTGCTTTCTCTTTTAGTGCGAAAATTGGAAGTCAATTCTGTTGATTAACGCAAGTATATGTTTTTTTTGCTATCATGTTTCTAGTTTATTGGAGATTCATGTGGAACTTATATTTGTTTAGAAATTGGCGTTGTATGTAAACAACTAAACCAAGCTGTATTTCACTAGGTTGAGTCGCCTAAGAAATTGGCATTGTATTTCTTTTAGGAAAATGAGAAAGAAGAAGTGTTTCTTTTTTCATGGGTGATTTGGCGGCAGAAATTCATTTATTTGTTTTGGTTTTTTTTACTTAAACAGATACAGTTAATCAAGATTCAATGATGGAAAATCCATCAATGAATGAAGAAAAGCGGAAGCCACCTCCCCCAATTCTGAGTTTGACACCAATAGATTATCCAGACAGTTCTTGCATAATAAAGGAGAGGATGACTCAAGCTTTGAGGTACTTCAAAGATTGGACCGAACAACATGTCTTAGCACAGGTTTGGGCACCTGTGAAGACTGGCGGTCGGTATGTACTCACAACTTCAGGGCAACCCTTTGTTCTAGACCCAAATAGTAATGGGCTTCACCAATATAGAATGGTCTCACTGATGTATAAGTTTTCTGTGGATGGGGAGACTGATGGAGTACTAGGACTACCGGGCCGTGTGTTCCGGCAGAGGTTGCCAGAGTGGACACCAAATGTGCAGTATTATTCCAGCAAGGAGTTCTCCCGGCTTGATCATGCGCTGCATTATAATGTTCAGGGAACTTTGGCTTTGCCTGTATTTGAACCTTCTGGGCAGTCCTGTGTTGGCGTGCTGGAGCTTATAATGACTTCCCAGAAGATCAACTATGCTCCTGAGGTTGACAAAGTATGCAAAGCTCTTGAGGTTGGTTCTCTTGCCCTCCTTACTGTATGCAGTTGAACTCCATTTGTTATCTCAAGTTGTCTTAGGAGTTTGCTCATCTAGAGTTTTTTGCCAAACTCTTCACATAACTCTTAGAATTCAAAGTAATAGCTGAAAATATTGGTGATTTCATTTTGGGCAAAAATGTTCTAATGTTAATGAATGGTCAGATAATTCTAGAATGCCATACTACTATTCAGCATGTGTTCTGGCACTTTTACGTTATTTTGGGAAAATGTTATCTAAAATATTATTCGTATCTGCACTCGTTAAAATGTACTAACATGGTATAAGATGGAGAAGCTACTTGGCTCTGTGCAACTCAAAGCGCCTGGTAAGAGTGGGGGTACTCTTAAAGAGATGCAGGGTAGATCTTGGCCACATTGCACATATTTCCTTGCTACCTAATGTGATGTCCGAATTTGACATTATAATCTTCTCAAAGTATAATTATGTAGCTAAGCTGTAACTCCAAACATATATATTGAATTCTTGCTTTGAGTTATAATTTTTATAAGTTGCATGCATATTTCATTTCTTGCATTCTGCTGGAGTATAAGTAAGCTTGCATCTGCAAGAGGTAAATCTTGGCAGTATTAATCGTCTTGCTGTCTCCATCAGATTGTTCCTAGGGCTTCCTTTCCTGTCTCTTTTGTACATTTTTAAAAGCAGACATTTTGGTGCTCATTAGATTTTGAGAATTCGTCAGTTACATAATTTCAGTTTCTCTGCAGGCAGTGAATTTGAAAAGTTCTGAGATACTAGACCAGCCAAACACCCAGGTAAAGAGAAACTTAATGTAAAGATGTGATCGGAGAAGATTAATACTCTGGCCAAAACTTATGTACTTTTTGGGTATCATGTGAACCAGATATGTAATGAAGGTCGCAAAAATGCACTGGGGGAAATCTTGGAGATCTTAACAGTTGTATGTGAGACTCACAAATTGCCTCTGGCTCAGACATGGGTACCTTGCAGGCATCGAAGTGTTTTAGCATATGGTGGTGGCTTGAAGAAGAGCTGTAGTGGCATTGATGGAAGCTGTATGGGACAAGTCTGCATGTCCACAACTGATGTAGCATTTTACGTGGTAGATGCTCACATGTGGGGCTTCCGTGAGGCTTGTGCTGAGCATCACTTGCAAAGGGGACAAGGTGTTGCTGGGAGAGCATTTGCATTACACAATGCCTGTTTCTGTGCAGATATCACCCAGTTTTGCAAAACTCAGTACCCCTTGGTACATTATGCACGCATGTTTGGGTTAAGTAGTTCTTTTGCAATCTGTTTAAGAAGTGCTTATACTGGAGATGATGATTACATTCTGGAATTTTTTCTGCCTCCCAGCATTACAGACCACAGAGATCAGCAGACCTTGTTGGACTCCCTCTTGGTGACAATGAAACCACATTTCGGAAGCCTTGGGGTTGCCTCTGGAAAAGAACTGGAACATGAATGGAGATCTATTGAGATTATAACAGCACCAATAGATGAGAAACTTGATTTCAAGTCTGAGCCTATTCCAATATCTAGATCCGCAATATCTCCTTCTGGACCTGCAGCCTTAAGAAATGTAGAGACAGTGCATGTTGACTCATTGGACCAGCAACAATATAATATGACAAATGGTGGAGGGAATATTGGTTGTGCATCTGGAGCTCAAATTGCTACATCTGTATGTCTGCAAGAGACTAAGGCCACTGGCAAGAAACCGGAGAGAAAACGTGGGAAGGCAGAGAAAACAATTAGCTTAGACGTGTTGCAACAATATTTTTCTGGGAGTCTTAAGGATGCTGCAAAAAGTCTTGGTGGTATGCTAAGATTTCTTTTGTCATCTTCAGTTTTAATCGTAAATTGTTCAAATTCTTGTTAAGAAGCTGATTGTAACAACTTACGCTTGTATGGTTCTTGCTTTACAGTCTGTCCAACTACAATGAAGCGCATCTGCAGGCAGCATGGGATTTCACGATGGCCATCCCGCAAGATAAACAAAGTTAATCGCTCCCTTTCAAAGCTAAAGCGTGTTATTGAATCTGTGCAAGGTGCTGAAGGAGCATTTACTTTGACTTCTCTCGCTTCAACTTCTCTTCCTGTTACAGTTGGTTCCATGTCTTGGCCAGCAAGTTTGAATGGTTCCAATCAACATCACTCTCCTGGCTCTAAGCCATCTGAATTTCCAGAGGGTAAGAATGAGTTCCACTACGGTAAGACCCTGGGAAGTGACGAAGTTGCTGAGATCTCAAATCAGATGCTAGGAGGCAGGGTTCTAGAAACTGAACATGTTCCACAGCTAAATGGACTTGTGTTGGGTGAAGGCTCACATCGGTCTAAGACAGGGAGTGGTTCAAGAGAAGAGAGCACAGGGACCCCTGCTTCCCAGGCTTCCTGCCAAGGAAGCCCTGGTTCTGGAAATGAATCTTCACACCATAACGATCAGGTGGGTTCACCAGTTGATGAACAATGCATGAAAGTAGGAGGCTCATTTGATTTGGCATTTCGACCAACAGGCAATTTATCAGCAGTGTTCTCAACACCTGAAGCTTCTGTTTCAACACAACCTCGAGAGCCCTTTGTTGAAATGCTGGTTGAGGATGCAGGAAGCTCACATGATCTGAGAAATCTGTGTCCAGCTGGGGAGGCTCTGTTTGATGAACGTCTACCAGAATACAGTTGGACCAACCCACCATGTTCTGACACGTTACGCAAGGATAGTAATGTCAGTCCTGCTGAAACAACGCCGAAGTTTTCTGCCAGTCCTGAGATGAAGACCATTACCATCAAAGCAACGTATAGAGAAGATATCATAAGGTTTCGACTTTCTTTGGATTCTGGTATTCTCAAGTTAAAGGAAGAAGTAGCAAAGAGGCTGAAGTTGGAGCAGGGTACCTTTGATGTCAAGTATCTCGACGACGATCATGAATGGGTGTTAATAGCCTGTGATGCCGATTTGGAGGAATGTGTTGAAATTTCAAGATCATCAGGCTGCAATATAATCCGATTGTTGATTCATGATATCAACGCCAACCTCGGGAGCTCGTGCGAGAGCTCAGGTGAATGAGGATCACTAGGTTGTAAAAAAGATAAGCTGTAGAACCATTCTTGTAGTTTTAGGATGTCTTTCACATGCAACTGTAAATTTTGTTTAGATTCACTTCACATATTAGCTATAAATTTTGTTTATGATATCATCTCTCAAGTTGTGAGAAATTTTGACCATTGGATTTTCCTTTCGGGCGTCTAGATAAATATAGTTGTGTCCATCTTTTGCTTTTTCCTTGTGATATCTATTTTTGTATGTGGTGCTTATATTATTATGATTTTCTTCTTTTTATGACGGAAACTCCCTTAAGAAAACCTTTCGAGCTTACACCACCAGTGCCAAACCTTAAGACATGACCTTGTTTGGAAAATACATGATTCAGTTGGTTTAGGCACAACTTCTTGACTTCACTGATTCGAACTTGAAAAATGAGTAAATTTCCCGCTCCCTGGCAAATGATGGTAATCGATGACGAGGATACACACTGAAATCAAAGAACAAGAAGGCCAAACTTTAATCTCAAAAACACAAATGAAATTTCATGAACATATCGAATAAATCTGAAAAGATTTAACTTTGTCTTCCATCAAGCCTCTCAAATTAGCTACAGATCTTTCCAGTACATGCAACCATTAAATTGACCAAAGCTTAAGGTTGGGTTCAGAGCCCACAAGCTAGTCCATGAAGCATAATCAATCACCTCCTATTTCAAAACAAGGTTAGATCCCAACCCATGCTAGCTGAGATTCGAACTTGTGGCCGATTCACTAGTGGCTTAACAACAAAGGGCTATCAGACAGTGAAACCTCCGAGATACATCGACCCCTCAATTCACGATGATTGTGGACTACCAGCTGTTAGCTTAAGGTGCATTTCCACCAGTTCATCCGTACATGCCTCTTACATAACTTCATCAAAAAAAGCGGTAAACGAACCACCATCAAAACTGTGCTAACCTTTCAAATTCTCTCCTTTTTTCTTGGACTTCAACCTCTTACCTCCACTGGCTACTTTAGCTGCTTTCTTCCGTTTAGCAGGTATTACCTCCTCTTCATCCACGTCTGATATTTCATCAACACTTTCTGTTTCCGGAGGTATAGGTGCTGGATTAGCAGCAGCTTCTGCACAAGCAACGCGACAACTTTTTTTCAGCTTAAGCAAAGATTGGATCTTTAAGGGACACAAAGAGAAGAAAGTTTTTCTCAAGTTCAAAGGAATGATTCATAGCATGTTATATTAGTTGGAGCAACAATACAGAAGAGAAAAAATAGGGGTGTGGTAAAAATCAATGGAATAACCGTCATCACAATGAAAAGGTCACATGATGACTAACATCTTACTATTGTGATATGCATGTCTCTGTGTGTGTGTGTGTGTGTGTGTGTATATATCTGTCAACCTTTCTTTTCTGTCTTAGAAGATGTGAAATGACCTAAAATACCCTTAAATTGAGATTAAAATCAAGGACTTTTTGGCAAGAGAAACCAACTCCGGCCATCATACATCTCCTATAAGCTGCCTTGGCAGTTTACTCGCAAATTAGCTAGTATTATTAGAAAGAGCTTATAAGAATCAGATAGAATAACTAACCTTCCTTGCTAAAATGAGAATCAAAAACAGCACAATTCAGATGTTGCTTGAGAAAAACCTGCATTTAACGGTCAACAGAATTACAAAATATTAGAGAAGAGCAACGTAAGTAATGTAGTCAAGAGTGCCATGTCTCTACCTGAGTAACAATGAAGTTCTGCAAGACTATAGCAATAGAACAAACAAAAGCATCTACAAGTAGAAAACTGCCACAACAAGCGTTAACCCTATTTAATTAAGCATAGGTTAACATTTCTGCTGCAGCTACAGAAATGGTTACATAGGTACCGAGGTATTCTTAACATATGCCATGTTTGAATACATTTCTATTTAATTGCACAATGGCAATCGCCACATTAATATAGAATTAAATTAAACAAAAATCAGTCATATATTATATGTTTTTTTCTTATGTTAGACAAAGCGAGTAGCTTATCTACAAGATTATAGTTTTATTGGAGACCAAGAAAGACCAACCTCTAGCATTTCTAATGTGACATTACATAATGATTTGAGATTTTGTTTTGACAAGGGGTGTATATCTTTGTGCAGAACAAAGGCTAAAACCACTTACATAGTGATCAAGAAATGAGTAAAAGGGTTGTGAATTTTAACCACAAAGAACTAAACATGCTGAAGCAGCAATACTGCAGATAAATTCAGTTTCCATTCTCTTGAACTGGAATGATTTTTCTTTCATTCTTCCATATAATATACAAAAGGTCCCTTATTGAAACCATTTTCTCCTACTTCAGCATCTTTAAAATCTTAAGCAATACTAGATGTAGGTTATGATCCAACTTTAAACCACTTTATCTTAGGATATATTATTCCTTCAACTCTCCCCTACGACTATGTGCCATCTCAAACCATGACTTCAATATGGGGATATAAGGAGAAAAGGCTGACATAATATATTTGACCCACAATTGTTATGACTATCAACAATTCATTTGCAAAGAAGTCCTATAGCAACAAAATTATGCAATGAGGACTTGCCGCTGGTAATTCAAACCCAGAATGCACAGTGGAAAGAGAGTCCACGCAAAGCATGATATCAATATAAGAATAACACTGACAGTTCAATAACATACCGCAGACAGAAGTTGCCGTGACTTTATATCCCAAAGTCGTATATAGCTATCAAGCCCTACATGAGTGTTAGCAATTGTAAAAGTTAGAAGGGAAGTGCCCGCACCTACTCTAAGAAGAGCAAATGCTTGGTTTTTTAACCAAACACTCTACCTAAGTTTCAAATCCAATAACATATATAAGAGACACCCGTAACTTAAGAAAATACTTCCAAGAACAAAATGGGTTAAATTATACTCAGAACCCTTAAAGAACTAACATGACTCCTGAACAAGAGACAATTGAATTTGATAACCGCTTCATCAAATTAGATACCACTGGTTCAGCTGGAGTTAGAAAAAAAATATCTGACACATTCAATGGGTCAAAACAAAAATCTCAAAAAAGAAATACACACCACATGAAGCTATCACAGGGTGCTCCGGATGCCTTGCTATGGATCTTATACTTCCAGAACATTTCCCCAAAAAGCATCCTAGCAGTTTCCCTACATTAGGAATGAAAAATGAATATCCAACTGTCAAGATCACCAGTACACCAAGTACATTAAATACAGTAAAGTCGGCATTAAACAGCAATTAAGGCTGCAGAATATTACTTTGACGAGGAATGGTATACAACAAAAAGAATCTTCCATTATATACTCACAGAGATGGTGTGGCAAAGCAAATCGATTCTTTTCAAAATTAGCAGGTCCCACTTCACAATGGAAGTGGAGAGGATAGAGAGGCATCCATTTGTAAGGAGTTTTCTTAAGCTTTCTTATGTAAGTAAATTATATGTGAATGTTTATGGACGGGGCATGACTGATTAACATAGGAAAATTTATCAAGATTCTCTTTTTATTTTGTGATAAGTAACTAATATTGGGACGGTGGAGAAAAAGAAAACAATAGAAGAACCTATAGTAGCTTTTATTGGACAACTAAGAACCTCTTGCGAAGAAGTCTCGCTTAAAACAAATCAAGTAACAATGACTTATTGCATACTTTTTCCCAACAAATTGCAGTAAACTGGAGGATGGATTACCTTCAGTGACATGAACAGAAAGTCAAAAAGAACTAACTAAGAACATATATTCATAAATTATAAGATTGAGAACCAACAGACTTTAATTGGCTTCTCTTCCAAACATGCATAACATAGAACTGTCTATAAACAAGTATCAACGCCCAATCACCACAGTTTTAAAAGAAATTGCCGTTGATTGTTTATCCATATAGAATCATCTAATGTCCTTGCTGTAAGTATGAAATTATGAATACAGTTCATTAATGCTAAACAAAAACTTTAACACTAGCATATTATTGTGTTTCATTTTCCCCTTTCTTTGATTCTGCTCATCCTTCTTCTTCTTCTCCATCTCTCCTTAGCTTTTTCAACCTTCTTTCTGTTTCTTTTCTTTTATTTATTTATTTTTCTTCTATTATTATTATTATTCTATTTTTTTTTTTTTGGAGGGGGGGTTGTGTTGGGGTTATTAGGGGTTCATTAAGCTTTATATCACAGATAATGGTCTCACAAGAAGTATAGATAACAGAACCGCGCACCAGTACGTATGTCAATAGAAGCCAGATCCCCCGACCCATTTCCTATATAAATTGTCTGTCCATCTGGATCTTCGGCAACAGCTTTGATAGGGGTCTCTCTAAATTCCAATGACATAACAGGCCTTCTTTGAGCAGAAATATCATACAGACGAACCTGCAGAAATTAATAGGTTAAATATTTTCTAAGACATTCATTGGCCTTTTGTCAGCCTCAAAATAATTGCTTTGAATGCTTTATGAAATGAAAATATCAACCAAACAAACCATCAAGTGAGCATTTATTAGAGGAAGGCTTGGGCGGGGATGATAATTTGTGAAAAGAATAAACTCATATTGCAAAGTCAAATTTACATCTCCAAGACACTGAAGAATCTTAGGTATTATTGCAGCAAGAGGAAATTACTAGAGAAAGTTTACCTGATTATTGTTAGTGCCTGCCACAAATTTCCGATGATCATCTTTACATAAAAATGTTGCAGAAGTAAACCATGTTGGTGCAAGTAAACCAAGGCTGTCTTTAGCAGGCTGCATAAGAATAATGCAACAAATCAAATGCTTATGGCAAAAGCTAGAGGCAGTTTAGCTTGTTATTCTTTCAAGTAAAAAGAGAAAAAGAAAAAATCAAATAGGAAGCACTGAGAAACTCACAGATTTTGCAGTCCAAATTTTACTACACTTCTGAAGATCCCACATATTAACTTCAACTCCTTTCCTGAACGTGAAAAACAAAGAACTCTTAGACCACAGATTGTGAAGAGTAACTAAAGTAAATATTAAACTTATCTACACTTAGGTACTCACCCTCCAAATAAAGCATGGTCTTCATTTCCATCCACTTTGGCAAACAAAATATTACCTGAACCACATACACTCCATGATGTCTGAGTATAATCAGAGGTGCAATGCGCAAGTGTCTTGGGGACTTCAACAGAAATTATGCTTGCTTGCCCTTTCACCGTGCAAGTTAGCAGTGAACACGACCTAAATCAAGGCAAACAAATAAAATTATGAAGACAATAGAAACTTCTAAGTATTCTCCATATGCAGCCGACACAAAATGTATAGATTGCAAACTACAAAAATTGATGCAACCAAGAGTAGAGTAAATCAAGGAAGGCTAAGTAAAAGCCCACACTTACATGTGGATGACTGGATGGTGAGTGAACTTATCAGAGAAATGGTAAATTAGTGACATCCATACACCATTTCAAGAATCAAACTGGCTTCGAATACAAAAATATATATTTAAAAACTATTAGAGTAAATTTTTCTATAGATGGCTTCTTAAAAAACTTCAGGAATCCCTTTCCTGTACATATTGGTATCACTAACTTAAGCGGGGCAGACAAAAATGTCCAAGAATTCAAATTTAACAGGCAGGACAAGGGTACAATTAAAAAAGCCTAGGTGAAGCAGGAAAACTTTTACCTGGATGGTGATTGAGATCTCTGTTTCTTGAACAAATGTAACCCAATACTAGCATCATCTTCAGGTCTGACGTCAGTTTTACTATCATTAGGAATGGAAACACGAACATCCCCATTAATAGGACTAAGGACTTCAATCTGTGAAGAAGAAGTATTACACAGAAGTCACAGAGGACTTAATAATCAAGAAGTGACGGAATCTTTTCATATATTTTCGCAATTTATTATATAAAGAGAAGGGACTCACCCGGCCACTTTTCCTTGCAACACCTAGCAACTGTAACAGGTAAGAAAGAAAGATGATTAAAAGTCAGAGGCAACAGGTGTAAATAATGACTAAGAAAAATTTGTCTTTAACAACTAAGAAAATTCCAATGCTAAAAGCAGGCAAAAGAATGATGTCCTCCGAATGTAATACACAATAGTTGTCATTTGTGAAGTAATGAGAAAAACATATGGTGTTCTTTACTGCCCCCACACTAGGCACAAGAATTGCTTTCAGTCCAGCAGCCGACTCATTTGGCCATGGGCCTTTTGCTATTTTGGAGGGCAATCAATGATTCAGATTGAAAGAAGATGATCTAAATTGGTCCAGCTGCCGAACAACAACTTTTGCAGTCATACTCGAAACATGTTTTATAAAAAAACTTCTCAATAAACGCAACCATCTCATATGAAATGAAGCTACACAACTTGAGCATACAAACATTTATAAAAAGGGCATCTTGGTGTATGAAGGTCCCGCTACACACGCAGTCATACTCATACATGGTCTGCTCTAATTCTATCCTCCAATAAACGCAAACATGTCATATGAAATGAAGCTGCAAAAACTTGAGCATACAAACATTTATTAACAGGACAGTGACATGCACGTAGCTCCAGCTATGCCTATGCGCGGCGCCAAGTAAGAGTCTGGACACTTCAGGCTCAATTTCCACAGTTTTACAATATACATGTGCAGGTTGAATTGATGCATAAAAGAAAACATACAGGGTCAACTTCACGGTCAACGATCGACGCGGCGAGCACGGCATTTGAGGAATCAGGTTCTCCCCATCTCTCCACCACCTTTGGAGCTGCCCTCTCCCCCCCTCGAGCTTCAATTACTGTATACAAAGCCACAATTATACACACACATTAATTTTGACAAAAAGAACTTAATTTTATTTAAAGAAAACAAGTAATTAATCTTTTTTAACAATAAAAAAATAGCTTTTTATTGCAATTTTTCTTTTACCTTTAATAAGGCCGAGAGCGTCGAAGGTCAAGGCTCGTAGCTGAGGGCAACCTGGGCTCTCCACTGTAGTTGTTCGTGGCATCTTTTTCTTAACTAGTGTGTGTGTGTGTGTGTGTGCGCGCGCGTTCGTGCGTATCTATATATGTATATTGTATGTATACTTTTGTGTGTGTGTGAGAGAGAGAGTGAGGGAGAGGCTGAAGTAAAGCAGAGAGAAGAAAGGGGGCGGCGGAGGTAGCCGCGGGAGCTAATGGACTCCAGAAATTGGCCTCTTTCTTTGGGATGTTGGGCTTCAGGAGAACATGTTGTGGCCCAAATAAAGCTATAGGCCGTTGGCTACAGGTCTAGATCCTTGTAAATTTGTAATGTATAACTTTCAATATTTGTAAACTACCTTATAATATTATAATTTATGAGAGGAGCTAAATTTGTTAGTTATAATATACAAATGCAGGTGTGGATCCATAATTTTGTTCAGTAGAGGTTAAAAATATACAATTTAATATTTATATATAAATATTTTTTATTTTATTTTTTCAGTGGAGTTTAAATTAATATTTTAGTCTAAAAATTACACATATTTTCAAAAAATATAACTTTCATTCGTTCCTTAATAATTTCGCTCTTGGGATTAATGAGGACTACAGCTCCAGTTGGCCCCTTATTAGTGTATTTTCTATTTTGTAGTATAATGCCGCTCATTAAGGTAGTCTCGTACATAAAATAAGTGTTATGCATGGAATTTAAGAAGGGTTGAATTCGAAATTTATTATACTCAATTTTATCTTACATGTTGTTTTTATGGCTTAAACTCGTGGTCCAAAAGTCAAACAACAATAATTCAATTGTTGCGTCATGCAACTCATTATTTCTTGAGGTTATTTTTCTGAAACAATTTATCTAAAAGACTAAAAGAGAAAAGGAAAACAATGGCTATATAGTTGTCCTGAGGGCCCGGTTTGGACTTGTTTGAGATATTGAATGCTATTAAAGGGAAAATATGTGGACTTGTCCTGAGGATTTCGAATTGATGCGTGGAGTGTTAGGTTTTCTAGATTATTTGGTTTTTTTTTTTTTTTTCAATGTTTTTACTTAGTAACTTAGTTAAAACTTTTTTCTTTCTTGTTTTTTAAAGACCAGTTTATAGAAAAAGAAAAATAATCCATAATAAATAAAAAAATAAAGAGCTTGATAGCTCGCTTAAACATTCTAAAAAGTAAAGTAAAAAAGTTAATGAATATATTTCCCCTAAATCTATGTTATTAACTTAAGTTCTTAATGAATTTGCAAATCATAAACTCGAATTTGGTACATGTCCTAGATTTAGGATATAATCGCACAACCTTTTCCAATAATCAAACAACTAAAAAAATAGAAACAATATAAACATGAACCATTTGTTGCGTGTAATTGCATGTACTTAATCCCTAATTACAAAGGAACTATATATATATATATATATATATTTCTCTCATTTCTGGAATTCAGGCAAAAAGAAACATGTATTTCTCACATCTCTAACAATTGAGTCTAAATAAGGTCTTCACATGCTTCAAATTGAAAAGAAGCGATAGGAATTTACTTCAAAACGATAATCGTTTTGAATGGCTGCATATAGTGTCTATATTACTATTAAAGAAATATAGCATTATAATTAAAGAAAGAGGGGTAAAAAAAAGACAGCGAAGATTGTAATTTAATTAACGGTAGGCGTTATCAAGACTTACTCTTGAGTTAAGCCAATTGGTTAACAATGTTATTCCTATCTTTTCTATTACGAAGAACAAGAGAAGAAAGTTGGGCTGATCAGATTGTTATAGCTGATAGATTTGGACTAAACAATTGTTGGTCTTCTGTCAGGACCCTTCTGAGGCTGACCATTAGTGTTTTTGGGCTCTCCAGATTTGCTTTTCTCAGCCAAGCCCAGTTCACCCTTGGCCGGCCTTTCCTCCATTTGTCCCTTTGTAGATTTGTAGTATGTAGCATAGAGTAGTAATTGGGCCAGTCCAAGCAGTGATCCCATTCCATTAGGTGCCTGAAAATTGAAAATGCAAAGACTAATTCTCACAGTAATATCTTGTAGCATAGTGAATCATGTGTCAACTTTCAAATATAAATTACTTTTCAAAACAGTTGTCGGGCTTATACAGATGTGAGCAGGGTGCGCCCCACACAGTCTAAAGATCAATGGACCTGTGTGTCTATAAGAAAAGGGTGGGACCCACACAAGCTGATAGACATTTTGAAGTGTTTTCCCTCAAATATGTTTTGTGTATTGTAAATATTCAGCTTCCTTGAAATTATTTGTTTCCAAAATAATTTATACCCACTAATTCTTGAAGGACAAAAGAAAAGAATGTTGGATCTAAACCTGCATCGTTCTATATGAGACTGCTATATGTCATTGTTCCATTTTTTTTTCTTCCCCCAAACATGTGAATCACATTTATAATTGACACTTGTCCTATATATAGATTACGAATTAAGAAGTAAAATTTGGATATTACCGAATTAGATGATCATCGCCCTAAAAAGAAAATATGTTTTATGCATTGAAGAGGAGCAAGATTACTTACAACGATGAATGGATCGAAACGGATAAGTGCATAAGCAGTCCAGCTAATTCCATTGGCAAAGGAGGCAAGAGAAAGGAAAAATGGCATGTACTCTACACTTTTTGTGGAGATTACCAGTTTCTGCAACAAAAAGTATAAAGTTGGCAATAATAGTTACGATAATAAGAAATGAATTGCATGTCGCATGTGTTAATCGACTACATCAAGGGCGGACTAATGTAAGGTCAGCGGGGACTATAACATCCACCGACATCGAAAGGTGAATAATTGAGGAAAAATTTCACATTTAGTCCTTATTATTTTTTTTTAGTTTCAATTTAATCCTTATTGTTTAAAATGACCGGTGTAAGGATCAGGGGACTTGCAGCACCTACTAACTCGGAAAAGTGAATAATTAATTAAATAGTGAGTTATGATGACATTTTTAAAAAAATATATGTATTTTTAAGCTGAAAAATAATTTAGTTTCCAATGAAAAAAAATTACATATGAATGTTAAATTACAAGCCCCAACTAAATATGATCTTGGATCGACTCCTAGACTCATTATCTATAACTTTCTCAAGTTTTAAAACTTCGTGGGACACTTGGGGTACGGTCTTAATTATAAAGTCACGGAAAAAATAACATTCTCTCTTCCTATGTACGTGCATGTGTGCAATAATAAGGATATGAACAATATGGAACTCAAGATTTTAAAGTAGCACGATCTAATTCAAAATTTTCAGCCAATGCTAAGATCTGCAAAAACTCACATGGGTTCAGGAAAAAGATATCCTGAGTATTGGGTAGTGTAAAACAATACGGATATGATGAGATAGAATGTAATAAAAATAAGAAAAAGATATCAAATAATTAAACAACCGGGAGTAATTATTTATGTGAAAGAGTTACCATGACGGCCAACGGTGAAGCATACATCATTATGTTGCCGACCGTGCATATGCTACCAACAATGGTGGACCGCAGCTTAGTTGTATGGGCTAAAGTTAGCACCAGGAGGGCAAGAACCGCCATGAATGCGATCTCAGCTAGCATTATGAGCAGCACTCTCATCCTCTTCTTTCGGTCTGAATATATAAGGAATAGTAGCAAGTACACGATCTCAATGGCAAAGCCTGTGCCATTAATGGTGACCACCAAGATGCTATTGGGGTGCACTATTGGCAAACCATACAAAACCCAAAGGCCACAGTTGATGAATGTTGCCAAGTATGGGACTGGTGAGTATTGCTCCACGGATCCTTTTTTCCATATGCGGATAAATGTTGGCCTGAGAAAAAAAAAAAAAAAAAAACCCATTGTGTCAATGTGAGACAATTGTATTCTCGGACAATGTTTGTTAGCAAGCTAAAATTTCTATGGGATAGAGAAGCTTACACAGGTGACAAGAACAAAATCAGTGCAATAATGTTTCCTGAAAATAGATAAAATGAACTCTACATTAGAAAATTATTAGTATTGCATTTAGTAAATGAAAAAAAGGAATTAATCATTGAGTGTTTTCTATATATATATATATATATATATATATATATGTAGAGTGTTAATATATAAGAATACAAAGCACTTCGAAATGGATTTGGAAGATCAAATTAATAACCGCATTATTGATTGAGCACACCATTGATCTCTCGTAATATAACGTTACGAGGAAATGAACTGACCTATGATACCAACAACTGTGCGAATAGCCTCTCTAGAAACCATTTTTGGTGAAAGGAAAAGGAGGAAAATGCTTAGGGAATTGAAAAGAATATGAGGAAGAAGGAAGAAGGTAAATATGGATAAAGATATATAGTGCAGAAAAGAGGTTGGCTTTGGCCTTGTCTATCACATAAGCAAGTTGTCTAGGTCACCTGTATGACATGTATTGGGTGGTAACACTCGGAAGAACACATGGAAAACTTAAAGTTAAATGAAGAGAGAGAAAGACATGGCACAAGGCTCAAGGCTTTCGAAACCCTATTGCAAAAAAAAAAAAATTAATACAATACAGTTAGAATTGGATAGAATGGTATAATAATAATTTATTATAATAAAAAATTTTGAGTTTGAATTACTACTTTTACCTGTATTGTATAAAAAAAAAATTTAAGACAATTGATTTTGCATGGAATTTGATTGGCCACAACCAATTTATACATATGATCACTTTTATCTACACTGAGTTCAAGTTAAAGTTATCCTTATCCACTTAGATTTGAAGGTAAGAAGAAATAAATTTCATGTCCTGTTTTTTGACCGTTTGATGCGCAATTTAAGTACAAAAAGTTAAAAATCGGGTGGTAGAGATGAGGGAGATCACCATTGATAAGATCAGAGCCAAAAGAGGAACCTCCTTTATTCTTTTTTCATTTTCTTTACGGGGGAGTAACGAAAAGCTTTAGGCAAGAAGAAAGAAATACAAATTGGCGTAATTATTTCCACATAAGAATGGCGAAAAAAAAAATAGTCAAGAGTTCTTTGGTTGGGCAAGAGAGATTTTAATTCAGCTGCTACTTGGGAATCCATTCTCAATAAACAGCAACATTGGCCCCCAGCAGATATTATTTGGTCGAAATTGGTGATCCCTGGGTATGCCTTCTATGGCTGGTTGGCTTTTAAAAATAGACTCACTACCAGGCACAAGCTTATCTCTGGGGGTATCAAGTTGATCCCTATTGTGTTCTTTGTAACATGCATACTGAATCACAGGAACACCTCTTCTTTGAATGTGGTTTCTCTAAAGAGAATTTGGTGGAGAATTCTTGGCCTATCACAGGTTGCAACAAAGATGAATGATTGGGAAAAATGCGTTAAGTGGGTTGTGGTTTTTTGCAAGAGGAAGAGACTTCAGGCAGACATCATAAAGGCAAGTTTTTGTGCACTCCTTTACTATATTTGGCAAGAAAGAAACCATAGAATCCACAACAAGGGTGCCAGGACGGAAGAACAAATTATCAACACTATAAAATCCGATATTTGTGACAAGATGGACAGGAAAACAAAATACAAACGAACGGACACTAACATTATAATTTGAAAACCTTGGAATATTAACAAATTCATTTTGTTGTAAGTAGTTTTGGGTTACTTATCAGGGAACTTTCGTTCTCTCACACATTTTTGTATGTTTTTGAGTTGTTGAAATGAAATACCATTTGCTGATTAAGCAAAAAAAAAAAAAAATAGTCAGTATGATTATTTCTATTGGTGTTTGGCATGGATTATTTGCACGCACATATATAATTTTTTCAATGGGAATTAAATTCACATTTTAATAGTTATACATTATATATCCTTTTAACGGTCATTAATTAAATTTTTTGAATTAAAAGTATATAAATATTTAAAGAATTTTATGAGATGAATAGGTATTGCACCGTCACAGACTATTCGGAACCAATGGAGAAACTATATTGATTAGCCACTAGCTAGTTGGTTGCTCATGGTTAGAACGTGAAATTTCAAACGGCCATGCATTGTGTGTTGCACAACATTAGCTTTCAATGAATGGTGTACTACATCCCACAGTTGCTTTAGTACCCATGGAGAGCAACATCATGATTTTCCTCACAAGTATGATCCAAATGGGGTTAACGTGCTAGCTGATGAACCTAGTGATGATGGTTTTAATCCATAATAGTGAACAATCCCACTGCTCAGTCAAATTAAGAGCCATTCGTGGTCTATCGTGATACTATGAAATTTGTAATTTTAAAATAAATCTAACACGATCGTTTTATTTAGATTTCTCATCATTTTAAAAAAAAATTAAGAGCTACTGCCATTGAAGCCTAACTCATACCTTAGTAATTATGGTAGAAATGTAGCATCATCCTTTCACTAACTATACCAATATTTATTGGCTTAAAACAATTAACATTATTATCAGTTAAATCCACAATATTAATGTGTAAACACATTTATCTCACAACACGTAGCTAATGATCACAATGATGGATTCAAGAGTTGAATAAAATAGTCAAGTAATGATTGTTGTAATTAAATATTTTAAGTTCGAACCATAATTTCATTCCTCGCTCATTTCAAAGAAAAAAAAAATCACAATGATAATGGAAGATCTAATGCCTTATCAAAGAATAGGTAGTCTCTCAAGCAGCAAAGCACTTTCCATAAGTTGGAGGATAATTTCATTCGATCTTGACTTGATGTTCCCATGTATCCACTTCTGAAAACTACAATCACTATATTTATTATTCATCATCAAAACAACCCAACCTAAACCGATGATTGAAGTGAAGTAACGAATATGATTATTCTTTTGGAGATAAAATTAATGCACCTTCTTTGTTTCATCTCTTTCTTTCCAACACACCACATGACTTTGTGAATAGCACATATGCTTTCAATCATCAATTAAGGCATAATAGGATACCTTTAATTCATAGGCATTCTAAAATTGAGATAAATGACGCGTGAGGACACTGTTCCATGGTCAACACGTCTAATCCCTCAACAAGCCGGCCGGGCCTATGTAGTGGTTTGAAAACTATCTCAAATGGCCTAATATATGTCCGGCCATGAGCGTAGGAGTGGACTTATCAACGTTAGAGACTGATATTTAAACGATCTTATAAACGTCAGGTCATAAATATAAAATTGGTTCAGTCTAATATTAGAACTGAACGTACAATTATAATGTATAAAATAATTTTCCGAATTGATTAGAACCGATTCAAATTATAATAGAACCACGAGCCGGCCCGAACCGTTAGACATTAAGCTTTGGAGTACTTGTATCATTGCACTTCTATTTATGAGGTTCTCAAACTTTCCCACCGAACCCTCATTTCATCTCTTATTCTTTTTGATACTCCTTAACTGGGAAAGTTCTATTCGTGCTAAACTTATAGGCCTTACTAGAACTACTAATCTAGAGAATGAAATTTTCGTAGAGTGCTTCTTCTGCGAGAACCTCACATTTTGGAGCAAGCTAAGTGGTCTGACGAGATGTTTATCTTCTGATTGATTAGAGACATTTTCGTGGTAGCTATTGTATGGGCATCATCGGAGGCACACCTAAGATTATTCTTTAGTGGGGATTAAAAATATATAATTTAATATTTGTATATAAATTTTTTTTTTTTAATAGGGTTAATTAGAATTTTTGGTCTGAAAATGCCTTAACAATATGTATATTTCCAAAAAATATCTTACAGTTAGTAGGGCATGTAACTTTTACTAGCCTGTAAATGACTTTGCTTTTAGGCATCACGCCATGATCCGATAACTAATTTAACTGATACGGTGATACATTCCTAACGTTTTAGGACACAGGCTACATAAACTCAAGTATCCCACGTATGTTTCTCCTATGACAAAAGGGTTGCTCTTTGGTCCGTCATAATATACTTGCGTCACTCATAGCGATGTGTGCATCACAGCCCATCATGACAAAAACACAATGGTTTTTAGTGACAATAAAACGCGGCAGAGGTAAGCCACAACAATAATTTGTTAGGAAAAAAAACTAATTGCAATTGTTAAAAGTCAAATCTAATCCTATTATATTAGGTTGACTATATAGATGACAACACTATTTATTTTTGTTCAAAGTTGTCTATCTCCTCTGTTAACTCTATGTACATGAAATCTCATCTAATTATTTTTATTCAATTTATCTTAGTTCTCCCTCTGCCTTTTTTATAGTGTATTACCTTGATCTCTTTGCATAACAAGTGCTTCCTTGCGTGACGATTTTATTACCTAATCTTCTCCTCAATTAGAGCTACCTCACTTTTTTTCGAATGACTTGTTCCTAATCTTATCCGTCTTAATTTTGTCATATATACATCTCAATATTCTCATATCATGACTGGTATCTTATAACTTGTTCTATGATATAATAAAAATAATTTAATAGTACTGTACGAGTCTCTCAAGTCTTTTCAAGAATAAAATCATACTTGCGAGGAAGAAAGAAAGAAAAAATAAAGAACTTTTATGTTTAAAATCTTGATTAGAAGATCGGATATGCATACATATATAGCTAAATGCTAGTTTTAACTTGAATTAGAAGATCACGCTAATGGAAGTGATGATTAGGCTGTCTAGAAAATATCAGTAATGTTCCAGCCAGGTTGGAGATTCTCCAATCTTATTTTCTGTGTCTTCTGAACTCTTGCCCCCAAAAACTTAAGCGTGTTATTTTTGGTGTGGTAGTATCAGTTCTTAATCGAGGCTCATGTTAAGTTCCATCTCAGAATTTTGTAGAGTTAGGAGTAAAGCATTCCGAAAAAAAAGAATAAGGGTCGCCCAATGTATAAAGTTATCACTATTTACAGTATTTAAAAAAGTCGAACTCATTTAAGAGTCCATTAGAATTATATGTGGCATTAGTTTGTATTTTTATAAAAAATTATTTTTATGACTCAAATTTATGAACTCCGAATAAATAGGGTAAAAACTTATATTATTACAAATTTGTCGAAGTTTTATGATTTCATACTCCAAGCACCATTTTGATACCCAAACACTTGTTCTTTTTCTTGTTTTCTTTTAGGACGATCCCTAGATATGTGAATTTAGAGACTATTTTGTTAAGCATTACAAGCATCGAACCTAAACTTAATATAACGATATAACTTAATTACCTCATCTTTTTTTTTTTTTTTTTCTCGATCACCAAAGAGAATTTTTATTGCAACAGTCTCAAAAACATCGGAGTATATATGCTCCCAGATCAAAAATATTTACAATGAAATGAACAACTTACAAAATAATGTATTCATCTATGTTAACGCTTCATGCTCTACAAATACGAATGTTAATTCATGTACGTCTAAACTTTGACTTACCTCATCTTTATATTACGATTTAGTCTAAAGTTTCTAATTAATACTATTAGTTAGTGAAAGTTACTAATTCCAATGATAAATTTTACCATGTTAATTATAATTTCGTTCAATTTTAAATTGTTAGATTGGGATTACAAAGTAATATAAATTGCTTAGAATCTAGATAAATTTTTGAATAGGTATATAGGCTTTGAAAATAACACTTTCACAAAATTCGCTATCCCTTACTTAATATTTGGTACATTAGTTTTTCAATTTATATTGCTTCCAACATGTTGAGGTGTATCCTCTAAAAAAAAAAGAAATATATCCGATCTATTTTAAAAAAACCCATCTAATCTCAAAATGCACAATCACTTGACATGACTTACAAGTATGACAAGTCTGCACATATATATATATATATATATATATATAGTTTAACTTGTAACTTGTATATTGTATAGTATGTTGTTAGATTCTTGCTAATTCTACTGATCAATGTTACCAATCTTCTTTAAATGTTATTGTTTAGATTAACGCGAATTTTCAATCAAGAATCACCAAATAATCCCATACAAACTTAGCATTGTACCAAAAAAATTAAGGAGGTTATTTAAAAAAAAAAAAAAAATTAATATCTATGTATTTTGGTTAAAAAGAATAATTCTCCCCTAAAAAATATTTATATAGTTAAAATATTATGAGATTTAACCGTCACTGAAAAAAATTATTTAGACAATTAAAAAAAATATCTATGTAATCTCACATTCCCCTACAGTGTCCACAAAATCAAGAAGGAAAAAAGAAAAAAACTATCCTTGAGTGTAAATGATACATGAAATTCCTAAGGCTATCCTTAATGGGGGCTCTAAAATGTAAAATTTTATATTTTTGAGCATTTTTGTACTTTTTTAGAGCCTCATACCCTAAAAAGTAACACTATTCATGAAAAAAGTACGTGAGGTCCACCACTTTTGAGTTAAACGATACCAATTTGCTGAATATTTTGGAGTTGGGATTCTATTTTGGTATTTTTTAACCCAAAAATGGTAAACCTCACGTATTTTTTCTATAAATAGTGTTACTTTTTAAAGTATGAGACTTTAAAAAAATATAAAAATACCCAAAAATAAAAAAAATTATATTTTAAAACCCTCATTTGCCCAGTAACAATTTTTTAAAAATCTCCAGGAACTATGTGGGTGAAAACCAACTTAGACTCTATTTTGTTTTTATATACAATAAAAATGAAACCGTATTTTAATCTCAAAATATTTAATTGTAATAATACGGATGTTCCCAATTCTTGGGTGTAAAACAGCTGGACTTTAATAGATCTGACCATCGCAAAAGTGGTATGTGGGCTAGGGTGATGTGAGATGTGGAATTATCTGTAGGAGTAAAGTGGGTTAGGTTAGCCAATGAGTGAGTTAGTGAAAGCTGATATGAATTGAGGTATGATTAGACAGACAAAGGCATGTTGACTTTTGTAAGAACAGTACAAGCTGTCGAGTGTCGAGTGTCGAGTGTCGAGTGCGTCGGATTTGTGATGTCGTTGACCAATTGTAATGTCACGGCCTAGGGGGTCGGAGTGTTTAGTTCCAATCACTGACATTCCAAAGTTGCCCATGCAAACTTCTTAATTTAGAAACTCTCTAATGACAATTTTGCATATACTTAATATGATAGGTCACTCTTAACAGAAACGAGTAGTTTATTAAATTCACATAGTTGATTTGATCTAGTGAGATAAGATCATGGACGGAGGTATTTTTTTTTTTTTTTTCAGAATATGTGTATTTTTAAAGAATGTTTAGTCTAAAGGATCAAATTAGTCCCTACTGAAAAAAAATTATTAGTATGTAAGTGTTGAGTTCTGTATTTTAGCTCTTACTGAATAAAAGCTCTGGATCCGCTCTTAAATAAGACTTAGTTCGATTTAGTTTGATTTTAATGCCAAAGTTGTCAAATTTAAACATATTTTAGAAGTTCTATGAGTCATTGTTTCAGAATATATAATATTGCAAAATCAAGTAGAGCATATGATCAAACAAGTCAAAGTTACGTTGAATCTCTTAAAAATATAATGTGCTTCTATTTTGGTTAGAAATCTGATTCTGCCCGTTGTTGTTGCATGGAGTCTATCATCACGAGTCCTGGAAAGGAGAAGAGGGTTCTTTTTTCTTGTTTTATGTCGTAAAAATCATAATAATTTTAATTTTCAACTGAACCACTTACAATTAGTCATTGTTCTCGTATTACGAAGCAAAATTAAACTAAATTAAATCAAATCTTATCTTATCAAATAAGGACAGTTATATAGATTTCATGTTACGGAGGGATAGAAAAAAAACGTTGAAAACCCAAAAAAAAAATGAGTGATAAGGAAAATTCGAGTTTTAGCAAAGGCATAATTAATTAAATATGAATAGTGTATGTAGTACAAGACTATGTCCAAATCCAATAAATTCTGCAAACAGACTTTAATTTACTGATATAATAGCACTAGCTGCACTGCTTCTGCGATTGATCACTAATCAGCATTTTATTCTTGCTACGACTTGAACCCATAGGAGAGAAGAAGTGCGTAGTAGTCTAAGGGTTGGCCTACCGCCCATGTTTTCCTTTCCCCGGGTCGTGTGCAGGATTGGCTCCAGGATCATAGTAGTCAACCATTGCACTAACGCCTTTAAGTTTCCTCAGCTGCATCTGGTTTATCAGCAATATTTCATCATAATAAATTGAGGCAAAGTTAGAAATATCAGTAAATAAAAAGTCCATTTACTTTATTCCCCTTCAGTTGTTCATTTAGTTTATCAAAGCAAGTAATACATGGAAATTATACTTTCTCATTACTAACTAAATATATTATAGATCTCCAGAAATGAGAGTGTTTGTCAGTTGTGATAAACTTGGTCAAAAAACTGTAGATTAGGCTCAGCTTAATACTAGTCGTGTTTGCTGGATAACTTCAATATTTCTTGAGTAATTAGTGAATTTTTTTCCTGGCCAGGAACTCTTTCTAGAAATCTTTTTAGGTTCACATTAGTGGTGTTAAACTTTGGGATATGTAACCCTGCCTCTTGAGTAATTAGTGAAATATCTTTTTTCTTTCTTTGACGAAAAACTCCACTTGGAAAGTCCTTTTGCTCATATAAATAGTGTCAACCTTGTTCGTCCAAAAAAAAATAGTGTCAACCTTGAAACATAAGGTAGAAGAGAGAGACATGATACATGTTAGTCTAAACTAGTCCCAAAAAAATTAGGGTTCTCACTGATTCGAACCCAAGAAGTGAGTAAATCTCCAATTCACGTTTCAAGCTTTCCATCACTAGACATTTTGGGGTTAATTAGTGACATATCTTGATTGACAAATAGCATACAATCCATGGGATAACACAATCGTTTTTGGAAATATTTGATTTTTAAAGCATGCATGTACTAAAATATGATATTGTCACACTTCTGGCTTAGAATCCAAGATCTGAGAGCAAGACTAGTATTATAAACTTAAGAATAATTACATATATATATATATATACGTGGCTGTGCTGATTAGAGAGACTTGCAAAATTCTTGATGTTATGGCCGTTGCCTGTAATACGGAAAATGGTCACAAAAGCCGATAGTGAATTTAACTCAAAAACAAAAAAAAAAAAGAAGTCTACAAACATTGCGAATTCATTCACCTGAATGCAGGCAAGTAAAAAGCAGAAAAATGAGGAAGAAAGTCTTGATGTTCTCAGACATATTTTCTTCTGATATTGGGGTTTTACTATCTCAGTTATATATTTAATGCCTGCAAGAAGATGGGCATGCATGTGCTTTTATACTTACTGAGAGGCCAAGTGATGCCACTGTTCACCACTGAACAACTTTTTGAACCACTATAAATCACACTTCTTGTTGTGCATATCCTATAAGTTCAACTGAAATAGACCTCACTTTTTGCAGCAAAAGACTTAATTTTGCTTATGATGATTGTTATAAATGCCGATGCTCTGGTCTTCAAAGGCCTATGTTGCATTAGTCTCTATCCTAAGCTGGCTATTTATTAACAATAGTTCACTACTTGTTCGTTTTTTACCAAAATTTCTGTAAGTTGTATTAGTACAAGATAAGCTGCATTCTATAAATTCAAAAACAAGTCCAATCTTTTACTAATATCACATTAAAGGAAGGGAATTTCATGCATCGGATTTTCCTTGAGTTTTATTAAGTTGTATTAGTCCTTTCATATGCTTTTAGCATTAAAAGAGGCCACTATCACATTATAGGTATGAATCCATTCTCTATTTCCCTTTCCTGTAAGTTGTGTCAATCCTTTCATATGCTTCTAGCAATAAAAGAGGCCACTATCACATTATAGGTATGAATGATTATGGGAAAAGAGTTTCGACAAACTTGGTATTTGTATCCACAACCCAACCCCCACAGACAAGGAGAGTCTCGACACGTAGTGCTCAGACCCATTAGGTGGTAGTCTGCTTAATTTATATTGTCTGTAATGATTCAAATCTTATTATTAGTCTGCCAATATATATATTAAATTTAATGAATTGGCCAACAATACTTAATCAGTGTTGGCAATAATAGAGAACTCAAATTAATCATTATTAAATTGAATACAAATCTCTTACAAAATTAATATAGAATGGACTATCATTTAACAATTCCATTTACTGAATCACTGATCATTAGATTGTTAAGAATAGCTGTTTATTTTTGTGTCTTGCTCCTCCTTTTTTTTTTTTTTTGCTCAAAGGGAGGCCGAGGCTGATTTAAATGGGAATCATTGTGAGGCATGTATCCCCTTCACAATCTTTTTTTAACTATCGAGTCATTAACGGAAGAGCCTGTTGAAGTAATAATACACTAAGAAATTGTTACAAAATATAATTTGTCAGTCAATTTGTACAACGGTTTACCTCACGATATACATACACCACTTGAAAAAATTGATGGTGACATAACCATTATTTGCAATCTTCCACAAGAATTCTGAATGGGCTATGAGCTGTTGGTGTTTTTCTAATCAAATCGCGTGTTGCTTTTGAATTCGTTTCAATCAAAAGATGCTCAACACCCAACTCAACCGCCCTACGAAGGCCTTCCCATAGTGCAACAATTTTTGCCCTACTATTAGTTGCCCATCCAAGGTTAATCACAAACCTAGAAACCCAATATCCTTCACAGTTGCGAAAAGCCTTCCTGCACTCGCAGGTCTAAGATTACCCTTGAAATATTCATCAATATTAAGTTTAAAATCTTGGGAGGGTTTAGACCATCTGATGTTGACCATATGCCCCAGATAAAGAGAAGTTTTCATGTGGGCTTGTCATGCGTCAGCATACTCTCTAGCCTGTTGAGTGATCTTCCCATAGAGTCACCTTGTTGTCTAATGCTCTTGTGAGTAAATTCATTTCGACATTTCCAAATGGTCCAAAGGGCCGCTGTGAAAGTACTACTCCAAGTAATTCCACAATAAAGTGTGTTGTTCATCAAGTTCTCATTGAGCCAATTAGGCCAGGTTGTTTGGAAAAAAATCAGCTTTTCTCCAAGTAGGTACCAGGGCTTCTCTTATCATCCTGCTTAATTACCATTTGCAGATATTGGAAGATCAATATATATCTATATATCTTTTTTGAACACTTGTTTTGATAATGATAACGTCACTTTAATCTAACTTACATTCTACCTCTCAATGTTCTCGTATCTTTCATGATCAAGTACAATATCCACTTTTGCCTAGTTATAAAATTTATGGGATATAAGTGCATGAATCCTCTTCAAGCCTACCCTATTGCCTCCCCTCCACAGTCAAGTAGTCAGCTTCGGGTGAAATCCACCACACCACTTTATACTTTAACGAAAGTGCACAACACCTCCTTATAGTTCAAAAACTCCCTGAACTAGTCCATATGTTTTTTTAAAGTGCACAACACCCCCCTACAGTTATAAAATCCGTCATATTTAACGGATTTTGTAAAAAAGACGTAAATACCCTCATTTTTTTTCATTTCTCTCTTTTGCCATTTCCTCTTTTGTTTAGGCAAAAAAAAATGGTAATTTGGTCAATTCATATAATTATTTAATGAATAAATTCGTTAAAAATCAAAAAAAATCTCACTTAACGCGTGTGAAGTACACTCTCCGTTAAATTTAACGGATTTTTTAACGGTAGGGGGGTGTTGTGCACTTTTGAAAAACTACAAGGACTAACTCAGGGAGTTTTTAAACTATAGGGGAGTATTGTGCACTTTCGCTAAAGTACAAGAGGGTCTGATGCACTTCATAAAGTAGGTGTATATTTATCCCCCACCGATAAAAGTTATAATCGTGTACGTGGAAGTCACGATTTAGAATTGGAGAAACAATCTATTGAAAAAACACAAGATAAGGCTATTCAGAGGAGCGGATCCAATAAAATACTCAATTTGACACTCATGTATGAATAATTTATTTTTAGTTCAGATTAAATTAATTTATTTTTTAAACAAAAAATACATATATTGTCAAAAGAATTTTATACTCACCATTGAATGGCCCCGGCATTAACCACTTACACATATTCTCTAAACCCTATGCATAGTAAAAGATTTATACATCGAATTACCGTTTTCAGTATACAAAGTTATTGAAGAAGAGGTAGGTTCTGCTAAGGTGGCATGGGCTATTCAGTATGCGTGCTTAGGCCACCACTTTTATTTTCCTTTTGTGTGTTATATATTGACTTATCCCTTTCTAGATCAGCAAGTGACCAACTGAAGTGGTTGCATGGGTTTGGCCACAAGTCATTACCAAAAATTCTTCCACCAATATATCTGTGACTGAATTTGGACCGTGATAAATGGAGGTCAAATCTCAAATGTCGCAGCACTTATTCGTCCCAGTTGACTTTATCCAATGAATCTGATATCTATTCTGTGCCTTTACCTGTAATGTCCAACACCAGTCTTCACAATCAATTTCTCAAGAGCTGCCTTTTTTCTTTTTTCTTTTTTCATGTCGGTAAAGGAGGATATTATTAATTTAAAAAAAACCAACAATTCCCGCGATTTGAAATACAAAATATGTAAAATATTATAAAGTTCTAATGGAGGATCAACCGTTTAATTAAAATACAGAGTACTATCTAATCTAACATTCTTTACTAACTAATTAGTTGCCCTATTTGCTTGTCTACAAACGTGATTTACACTAACATTCATAGCTAGCGTCTTTCACAAGGTAAGCAATGGTCTAACACAATGTAGATTAAGAGTTGATTCTAAAGTATACATAAATATTCATTAGTCTGATACATAGGGTCAAATCAAGAAATTGGTTAATTGCTAAAATGTTTCAAGCTAATTTCTAGCATATATCCTTGGATGCATAAATGGCTAGATCTAAATATTTTGTTAGTGGGGACTAATTAATTTTGAAAATCAAAATTAGTAGAAATAAAGGCACGGAATGATTTTACTGATGAAAAATATAAAAATATGAAGTCGGTAAAAATTAAAGAGTAAATACGTCCCTATATGCATGATTCATATATCTTGATGGAAAAGTTCTTATAGAATACCCCTAATCACCTTTCTACACATCATATGCATTCTGTGAAAATCTACGACTTCCTCATTACACATATTTGGACTTTACCAAGTAATCAAGATTATTTCCAGACAATTAGTCTCCAAATATTATTTTTACTATCCCACATGAGAACAATATTATTGATGGCAATGCTAATGCATTAATTTATTAAAATATAATGCTTCTCATGGCGTCAGAAAACTAATAATCATAGTTCAAAGTAAAATGGTACCTACAAAAATGTCCATTATGCTAATGGATTAATGCACATCTCATGAGACCATTCTCTAAAATGCCCAAAGAAGCAATAAATCATATCCTGAAAACGAACTCTAGTTCATAGCAATAGCTGAAATAGTGGATGGGACCTTTCCATTTTATTTTTTATTTTTTATTTTTTTTGCCTTTGTGGGTTCGAAATAATTATTCATTGAATTAAGAAAGTATTTATCATCCAATTCTTACGGAAAGAATGTCATTATAAAATAAATATTGCAGTTGCGGGAAGAATGCATTACAGAGTAAATATTGCAACTCTTTCGGGATATTATACACTCAATCAAGAGGTAAGATTTATGTTTAAACTCTAGTAGCAAGCTAAACGTGAACTCTATTAGTTGATCAACAAACATATTTAAAGTTTGAATTGAATGAATTTGAGAGAAAGAACTTGGCATCTATCGAGATAATTATGTCTACCTCCCAATTACATCTAGAGACACGGTTCTACTATACATTCTCTACCCTTTCTTGATATAAGTTAGGAAGAACAATTAAAATATTGAAGCATCACTTGGCACAATCAACAATAAACTCAGACACAAACAAAAGCTATTCCAGATAAAAAGAGAGTATTTAGTTTTCAAAAAAACACAAATAAGAAAAAGTAAGGCCCACATAATTTACAAACTCCAGAACAAAAGCCCTAGATAGGCCCATAACATAAAAACCAACAAGGGTCAACAACAAGCGAGCTAAACGGGCTGGCCATAGAGAAAACAAACGGCTTGGAGTTCAATGAGAGAGGGCTAGACCCACCCTTAATTAGGCTATGGTGGCACCGACGGTCATGGGCGGAACTAAAACCCATCAACATAAGGCCACTCAAGCTCATCGACTATATCACCACAACCCAGGCCTCAAAAGCCCATATAGCCCGACCACAAAGGGCCTTGGTCTACTTAACAAAAGAGTGATTTGCAAATTTGACTTTTCACATTGAATTATAATGATCCAAGGGTTTTGGTTTGCACATTTTAAAAAAAATTAAACCTTCTTATATATATACATATATATACTTCGATGACATGTGGATTATGAAAAATCGATCCTTTTTTGCAAGTTGAAAACATCGTTCATTTCTCATTATTGCATAACATTAATTTGCTAATCACATCGAGTGGAAGGATTTTTAGAAGCATAGGGTTAGGATATTCTTATAATTTTAAGTATATAAATCAACAATTAAAATTTAAATTAAATAATCTAACGACTAAATAAATTTAACTATTGCGAACCGAATGTCAAAAATCCCTAACCAATGGAAAATTCATTAAGGAGATGAAATAGTAACATAAGGAAAGGCCAGTAAACCTATGCTTGAAACGTGTATAGAAACTAAAACCAACGGCTCAGATCATCCCAGCAATAGATCCATGATCATTGGCTCTCCAATTCCAAGCTCGGCTTCCCATTGGTCCACGTCACAAAGAATGACATGTTCAATTCAGCTATCTCCCACGCACTCTATATAAGCCCTCACCTCACTGGATCCACACGCGGTCCATCAGCTCGCATAACACACAGCCCAAATCAAAACACACCCGCACATTATACATATATAGATTTAGTTACATATACACATATATATACGCATATACATACACATTTTAGAGATAGAGAGCTGAGGTGGAAGAAATGGCGCGCTCCTGGCGGCGAAGTGGCTCCTTCATTGTGCTAGCGATCGTCTTCTTAGGTATCATTTTGCTCATTGATCTGTTTTAGCTCATCTTTGCAATTTTTTTTTGGTGATTTACGTTGTTTTTTTCCATCAATGAATTAGATCTAGATTTTTATATTTATATTTATATGTTATATAGGAGTTTCATTGGTAGATTTGTATGTTTATTATGATCTTAAGATCTGATTGATTTTATGTGACATTTATTTTCGCCATAATTTAGATTAATATAACTTTTTGTTAAATAGGTATTCTTACTTAGTAGTTTACCTTTATAACTGGAGCTATAATACATCTACATCTATATATATCTCTCTGTGTGTGTGTGTGTGTGTGTGTAATGATATTTTGCTAGTTAATGTGTAAGCATTCAATTAATATTACAAGCTGTGATTTGCCAGATGACATGGCAATAGAGGTTTTAGGAAGGCCATTGCTTAATGTAAAGAGCTAATTCATAGTTTTGCTTAACGATCTTTCGCTCTAAATTGTATTGCATTAGAAAACGTATTAATGAAAGTTTCCACTCTTCTCCTGAGTATTTTCACTACCGTATTTTCCAAATTCTCCATCTACTACTCACTTTTTTTTAAAAAAAAAAAAAAAAGGTTATAAGAATTATGAACACTTAGAATCTCTGCTTAGAATTGAGAAAAATAGGAACACGCATTAGGAAATGGAAAGTGGAATAGAGAACGAAAAGACTTGTGGAAGTTTAATCCCGCTTTTTTGCCTCTAGTTTATGCTCATTAGATTAGTTTAGCGAAATTTCGCATTACAAAGTGCAAAATATACATTCTCCGTATTTGTTAGGAATGCAAGGAAATCATGGTTCCTTCATGAAGCCATGCTGGTCAAGCAATTGTATTTCAGTTTTTGCAGTTATAATTCTTGCTCACGGCTTATCCTATAAGTGATTTTTAAGTAGAAATGCACTTGCCTTTATATATCGTAAATATAAATCTTGCTTGCCTGGATTATATATTCAACAACATTGGTTAATCCTGTAAAGTATTTCTTTATGTATCTAAGGTATGATAACAATAATAATACACGAGATTAATTCACTTTATTTTTCGCTACAGGTTGTCTATCTGCAATTTCTATTGCAAAAGAGGAAGCCACCAAGTTGGGAACAGTTATTGGTATCGATCTTGGAACAACTTATTCTTGTGTTGGTGTTTACAAGAACGGTCATGTGGAAATTATAGCCAACGACCAAGGAAATCGTATCACCCCATCATGGGTTGCATTCACTGACACTGAAAGATTGATCGGTGAGGCTGCAAAGAACCAGGCAGCTGTCAACCCTGAAAGAACCATCTTTGATGTAAAGAGGCTTATCGGGAGAAAGTAATGCATTCTTCTCTAAATGTTGGAAGCACAAGTAATTTGTTTCTGTGAAGTAGTACTTATCAATGTTGTAATTAATATCTGACAGGTTTGAGGATAAGGAAGTTCAGAGGGATATGAAGCTCGTTCCATACAAGATTGTGAACAGGGACGGAAAGCCTTACATTCAAGTCAAGATTAAGGATGGGGAGACTAAGGTCTTTAGCCCTGAGGAAATCAGTGCTATGATCCTCACTAAGATGAAGGAGACAGCTGAGGCATTCCTTGGGAAGAAGATCAAGGATGCTGTTGTTACAGTTCCTGGTAAGTTAAAATTTGCTATCACGTCATGATGGTGAGTTAATTCTATCGGCTTTATCAGTTTTATTGATATACTTTTATGGGTGATTTGCAGCATACTTTAATGATGCCCAGAGGCAGGCTACTAAGGATGCCGGTATTATTGCTGGCCTGAATGTTGCTAGAATTATCAATGAACCAACTGCAGCAGCCATTGCTTATGGTTTGGACAAGAAAGGTGGTGAGAAGAACATCCTCGTCTTTGATCTTGGTGGTGGGACATTTGATGTCAGTGTCTTGACCATTGATAATGGTGTCTTTGAGGTGCTTGCCACAAACGGAGACACCCATCTTGGAGGTGAGGATCTGACTCATTGTATATTATGCTGTTGAATCTGGCGAATGGAGATTATGTCTGAAGGGTTTCAGAGCATAATTGCGTTACTCTAGGTTGATTTTGGATCTCGGAAGAGGGGCCTCTAATACACGTGGATCCTCAGCTTCATTTTAGTGATGATCAACGTATTAGATGCTCTTCATTCAGAATTTCAATTGTTAGTTTGAAGGCATGCTTCACATATTCTTCGGTATTTAATGGTGGTGTCAATGTAGTGAGCATTTATTGGTTCCTTCGTGAAAATATTGGTTCAAGCATGAGATTGAAAATTATATCTTCTTGCAGGTGAGGACTTTGATCAAAGGATTATGGAATACTTCATCAAGTTGATCAAGAAGAAGCACGGAAAGGACATCAGCAAGGATAACAGAGCTCTTGGAAAGTTGAGGAGGGAATGTGAGCGTGCCAAGAGAGCCTTGAGTAGCCAGCACCAGGTCCGGGTTGAGATTGAGTCTCTCTTTGATGGCGTTGACTTCTCTGAGCCACTGACCCGAGCTCGGTTTGAGGAGTTGAACAATGATCTCTTCAGGAAAACTATGGGACCTGTAAAGAAGGCTATGGAAGATGCTGGATTGGAGAAGCGCCAGATTGATGAAATTGTCCTTGTTGGAGGAAGCACCAGGATTCCAAAGGTTCAACAGCTGCTTAAGGAGTACTTCGATGGAAAGGAACCTAACAAAGGTGTTAACCCCGATGAGGCAGTTGCTTATGGTGCTGCTGTGCAAGGAGGTATTTTAAGTGGAGAGGGTGGTGATGAAACCAAAGGTACTGAGCCTTGTATTCATTAATATGTTTGGCATACCTGTAGACAGCTAGATCCGGCGATTAACAATTAACATGCACTTTCTGATATGCAGATATCCTTCTGTTGGATGTGGCTCCGCTCACCCTTGGTATTGAAACTGTTGGAGGTGTGATGACAAAGTTGATTCCTAGAAACACTGTTATCCCGACTAAGAAGTCCCAGGTTTTCACTACATACCAAGACCAGCAGACCACAGTCTCAATTCAGGTACCATATTCAAATACCAATTATCTTGCTTACCCCATTCTTCAATTCCTACTGCCATTTGTCGCATTCATTAATATGCTCGAGATTTAGCTGATCTGATATTCTACATCTCTGTAACAGGTTTTTGAAGGTGAAAGGAGTCTTACAAAAGACAATAGGCTGCTCGGGAAGTTTGATCTCAATGGAATTCCTCCAGCTCCAAGGTATGTTTCTTGCCTGTATCGTTGTTTAGAAGACTACTAAATATACATTGCTTTTAAGGATCTGACACATATCTGCTATTTACTTGAACAGGGGAACCCCTCAAATTGAGGTTACATTTGAAGTTGATGCCAATGGTATCTTGAATGTCAAGGCTGAAGACAAGGGCACGGGTAAATCAGAAAAGATCACAATTACAAACGAAAAGGGTCGTTTGAGCCAAGAGGAGATTGAGCGTATGGTTCGTGAGGCAGAAGAGTTTGCTGAGGAAGACAAGAAGGTGAAGGAGAGAATTGATGCCCGTAACAGCCTCGAGACATACGTGTACAACATGAAGAACCAGGTCAATGACAAGGACAAGCTTGCTGACAAGCTCGAGTCTGATGAAAAAGAAAAGATAGAGACTGCTGTCAAGGAGGCCCTTGAGTGGTTAGATGAAAACCAGACTGCCGAGAAAGAGGACTATGAAGAGAAACTTAAAGAGGTTGAAGCTGTGTGTAACCCAATCATCACAGCCGTGTATCAGAGGTCGGGTGGAGCTCCCGGTGGTGCCTCATCGGAAGATGATGATTCCCATGACGAACTGTAGGTAGATTTAGGGTACTAATGACCTCCGGTGTCAAAACTGAGGCCAGAGATGAAGACATAGGATAGACGACGAGATGAGGTAATGTATTTTGTTCATGTTTGAAGTTACGGCAATCTGTTTCCCTCCGCTTTGTTTTCGTCGAGGGGAAAATACACTCTTTTAAGGAATGTTTTGCTTATCTTAGTAACTTGTAATTGACTTCAATCTGTTAAAAACTTATCAGTTGTTTACTGCTTACCAATGTGTTTGAGATTCCTAATTTCTCTGGTGGGATGGTAATGGGGATAAGTTTTGTGGGTATTCGTCTTGCACTGGGACGGGGATTGGAGTGGAAAATAGAGCATGGGACGGGAGGTGGGGATTAACTTTTAATTTCCCGTGTGGGGGCGGAGATAAATATTTCTTACCTCACACAATTTGTCCCGTATATATATGTGGTTATTTTTATATTTTTAGTTTTACATGTATATTAAAATTTTAAAATTATAAATATAGAAGTATAAAAAATGACATTAGATAAAATATTATAAAAATATATAGTAGAAAAAATAGATTATTTAAAAGAATTTTATAATTTTTTTTTAAATTAAGACCATTGCACTAATTGAGATTTGTTATTATTTTATATAAATAATTTTATTTTACTATTGATCAAGTAGATTTAAGAAATTTGTTAGTTGTTTTTAGTTGTACATTAAAATAGTTTCAAATAACATAATTAAAGACGATACAGTAATTACTATTATATGTGGCATGTGATAATTAAAAATAATTATAATAATCAATACGTTTTCATAACACAAAGAAGTATTATTTTTTCACATATAATTCTCATACATAATGGTTTCAGTTATAATTTATTTTAAATGTTTAAGATTTAATCACTGTAAATTTATTTTTACTATTGAACTGCAAGTATAAGACTCGATATATGATTAATATTTAACATTTGTTTAAAACATGTATTTATATTTATAGTTATTATAATTTTAATTTATATTTCGAAATTATAAGGTTCAAATTAAATTTAATATTATAAGATTTAAAGAATAATAAAAAAAAACTCACGGGTAATTCTCATTTTCCGCGGGGATTTGGGGACGGGGCAATGACGGGGGATGGGGGCATACAATGCGGGAGCGGGGCAGGTATTAGGGGACTTTTTAAGTGGCGAGGAAAGGCAAGGCAAGGGGACCTCCATTGTCATTCCTAGTAGAAGTTAAAATTGTGGTTCAAATTCAACCATTCCACTCAACATAATTGAAGTTTCGACTTACCCTGTGCAGTTGATTAATCAATGTAGGCCTTTGTTCACCATACCATTCTCTTGCAAGTTGCAACTAGAGCAAAGGATTGATTTTTATTCAATAAAAAGTGAGGAGAATGAAAACAAGAGCTTTAAAAGATGTCCATCATGAATAAAATTAGACAATTGACATATCAAACTCCATTTGCAATGACATGAGCCTTTTTGTAGTCAGTTGATCCCAAAATACTAACTTTATCAACATCACACTCCTTCACAAGCTCATCAATCTTACGGAATTGATATGGCCATCTTACATTGTATAGGAACTGTCGAAGATCAAACCTATTATCCTGTGGTGAATAACTCTGTGTAGACACATAATTTGTTAGACAAAAAATGTCAACTTATAAAAAAAGAAAAATTGGAGACGATGATTCTGCAATGAAAAAGTTATACCTCAGCATGGTAGGATGGTGTTAAAACAGTCGTTTTGTGTCTATTGATGGAGTAGTACTTGAAGAAGAACTTCACTTTATCGGCCACCTCGGCCGGAGTTAGCTTCGTGCTCCACTTGTGACACAGATTCTGCAAGAAAACCAGTCAAAGAAGAAAGATTATGATTCTCAACAGCAGGAGGGAGACGGGCACAGAATTCTTGCTATGTGCGGAATCTGGAAAAGGGTCGGGGGCTATCTTCTGTTTATTGTCAAGACAGGAGGAAGACTGTTAATAAGTTAAAAACATCAAAGCAACTAGTGACATGCCTTAAACATAGATACTGGACCAAAGCCGGAAATCTTCCTCAACCTTCCATATACAGAGAGTTCATCGTATGTCATGCCCATGTCCTTTTCATCCGACTGTTTCAAATGGATAATGGCATCAGAGTTAGGCCGGGATAAATGAGACGCCAAGGCTCAGAAACTTGGCTTCCAAGTATGGCACTTTATCTAAGAAACTATCACCTGGTTGTGATTGGTGGCGCGTAGTGGCTCCAATTCAGCAGTGGGCGGTGCAGCTTCAACTTCTGCCAATGATGAGTAACCAAGATGAACAGCAGCCCATCTCAGAAATTTTCGGAGACCTTGTTTATTGATACTCCCAATTGGATTTACATCTGCTGAACTGCAATCATACTGCACATATCGAGCACTTAAGCTAGACTAATATGGATTGTGAATGCACAATCATTTAGGAATGGAGCTAGAAATGTACAACTATAGTAGGTAGGTGTGTGATAAGCGAAACTATCTTAACTTACCTTTGTTAGGTTGCCACGCAATGCTTCATCCGCGTTGGTGCTGGCCAAAACCAGATAGAAGCCTGGTTTGCTGTGAACCCAAGGCAGGAGTGATGCTAACATGAACGCTAAGACCATCCTTGTTCGTGCTTGAATGTTTTGTAGTGCTAAGTTTTCTACATTCGATCCCCCATCAACCTGCAAAGAAAGAACAAGATCCGAGCACTAAATGAAAAGCGAACACCAGGACTATATGATGTGGAAGAGATACTGAGAACTGGCATTTTGCGAGCTTTATTAGCCAGTTCTTAAAAGACATGACAAAGAAGAATTGACAATGTTACAGAACTTGATAGTAAGTGTAAGTGTTTCTAACCCTTCTACCTTATAGCGTGGTCGCTTTCCAGTAACAGTTTCAAACAAATAGAGGAGGGCAGAAATCACTCCATCTATGCTAACATTAAGATGCCATGATCCTATTTCATTCGCCAGCACCTTTGACCGTATTCTTGTGGCATTAGAGCTGTAAATCATCAAGAAGAAAAAGGGGAAACGAATGTAATGGCTATAACAGTTCGGCATACATCAAGCATAGATCCGGAGAAAGGCAGACTAGTGCAAGCATAGCCTTTTGTCTTCTATTCTACGATCTGAATTGGGGAAAGAACTATGCCTGCTACTAGATGATTATGGCTTCTAAAGAACTTAAATACCAATATATATCAAGATATTATAAAAGCAAATTTAAGATAAAGTGAAGTGAGAACAATGCTTCTTCCATGAATATTCACCTATTTTCTGATCCCATGTAAACTGTGTAAAATATGCGTTTAGCAAATCCTCTGCTGTCAGTTGGAAACTGCCCATCAGTGTAATTGCCAATTCATATTGCATCGGCCTTGACTTGTTCATCCCCATTCGCGATTTCTGCATGGATTAGTGCATTTTAAAGCAATATGCTATATCTCAAACCAATTTTATAGCCAAATAGCAAGTCCATAATGAAACACAGCCATTATGCTCTTCGCTATACTTCTTAGAGAAGCTAGAGAGTGAGAATCATTCCAAGAAATCAAGAGTTGTAGTTGTAATCCAAACCAAAAACAGACACTAATTAGACAGAAGATAAATTAAACTGCTCATGTACTCATTAGTACATGACCGGTCAAGAACATAGTATAAATGGTACACAAAATGTCAAAATCTGACCTTTTACTACAAGTTGGCACATACAACCAACAATAGTAGCAACTGAGGAGCTATCAGCCCCGCCAGAAAGTGGAAGCAGAAATCCGGATGCACCACTTCTTCGTAAGTAATCCCAAAGCCAGCAAGCAGGACCAAAAGCTATTTCCTCCTCAGGAGAGTGATATTTAATCTACGAACAAGAACCAAGTTTTAGCTATGGAAAGTCAAGATA
The DNA here is from genome assembly GCA_037974665.1 of Ehretia macrophylla. NCBI lineage: Eukaryota > Viridiplantae > Streptophyta > Magnoliopsida > Boraginales > Ehretiaceae > Ehretia > Ehretia macrophylla. Next base: position 31,947,145 of record CM075773.1, on the reverse strand, counting down.
TTCTATTCCTTTTTTTTTTTTGCATAGTTCACAAAATCTGTGTTCCTAGAATTGCCAGAAGCCAGGTGATTTAGAGGAATTCTTTCTTTTTTATAAAGTCTTGTTGCATCTAGATACCGTTTCAATTTCAATAAAGAAAATTCAAAGTTGAAACAGGTATATCAATAACTAAGAATCAGTAAAGCCCCCATGAAGAGAAATGCAAATAAAAATGAAAAGCAACGAGATACTGAACATACATAACTAAGTCACTAGAGTCCCTATTCTATGGTTGGGAGAAATTGCAATGGTGCAGGCTTTAAAATGCTGAATACCTGACTATGTATTGCGGTCCGAGGTAGCTACCAGCAGCAATACTCAAAAGACATATAATAAATACACACACACACACCCCACATAGCGGCCATCAATATCCATTAACAACCTTTTTAGCTCACAATGTAGTGCAGGACTGAACAATACCATGCACAGATATTCTTCTTGACTGATGTCAAAAGAGATTAAGGTAATTTACGGAAGAGATTGTATCTATTGAACTTTCTTACAATATCACAACAAAAAATTTAACACTGGAAGAGAATGATTCACTTTGTAAGTTATGCTATGGATTGAAAAAACACTGTACAACATTCTTGAGATCATTTCTTTGGTCCTTCTTTTGTAATTTTTCTTTCTCAGCCCACATTTCTTGGTAATATATCAATTTTATAGCCAACACAAATCACCCCGCATAGCCAAACCTTTCTATTCCTTATTGTTCTTTCCAATTGATAAAATGGATTCTAGTTATGCAGTGTAGTAAGGGTATTGCAGTTAAAATTCTTTAGATTCGATCATTATCACAATATTTCCCAACAGAACTCACCTTAAGAGGAACAGAAAGTGGCATTTGAGGATTAAAGGATTGACAAAGCTTGTAAGCCACCGCAACAGAGGAAACATTCTTCTTGCAGCTTGCTTGCTTGCTTTCGAAAACTACTAATAGATCCTCTGAGACTGGCAACCTGTCATAATAGCATTTGAAGCCACAATTATAAGAAATGAGGCATGTTCTGATAGGCCCTGAAGGGAGAAGAAGGCACGTTGGAATGCCAAGTGGCGCACGGAAGTGTGACCCATGATTCTTGTTCTGTCTATCAATAACTAGAATGCAGCATAAAAAATGTGATCAAGATTCAGCAAACTGACTAGTTGTCTATGCATCTAGAAAATTGGCAAGTTGAATCTCAAGTATCCCTGTTCATTAAGCAATCGTTTATTTTCTTTTTTCGCTCGTTTTGTGATTTCATGCCAGATGCATACATACAGAGATGCTAACAGAAGAAATACATTTAGAACATGCCGTAATCTGATTTAGAGCTATAACAGAGCCAGGAGGTGCCAGCATACCGCATCTAGATCTATCTGAGCAACCACCAATTCTACATCCTTCAGAGAAAATTGCGATCCTTGCGCCACCACGTCTCCATTCACAACAACACAAGAACATCCATCTGTGGCACATATAATATCAACAGAAACATCCTCAATTTTACTTAAAGAGTATAAACTGTAACCAGGGGAATATATCAGACCTCATATAAAAAACCCAAACCAAGCCTTATTCCATTAAATGGGGTCGCTATTTTACAGCAGATAACCTACCAAAATAAAGGCGGCCACCATCGCATCCTTGATGATTACTATACATATAAACACCTCTACGAGTATGTGTAGCACCTATAAAAGCACGAAGACGAAGATCAAGTTTTCTCAATTGGTGGTGACTTCCACTGGCATTCATGAAAACTTCAACACCATTCAGCGCAAGTTCAGTATGAGGAGGCATGGGACTAAACAGTTCCTCGGAAACTTCAGCTGCAACAGCTCTGAAAATAATTCACATTTTTAAGAGCTATTAGACCATTAAATAGATTCTAATGTATGGCTACTATGAATCATTTTTTCGTACAACAATTTAATATACAAACAAGACTAAATGGATGAATTAGCAATTCCAGTAGAATGTTATTTGAGAGACAAAAGTCTCGCTATTTTGAGGAGTCATGGCATTTGTTGAAGCATGAAATCTTTATTGGATGGACAAACTATTCTTAACACTAGTTACACTGGGAGAATGATCCTTGAGAAATACTGCAAGTCCCGTCCCTCCAGGGTTTCGTTTATGAGTGTTGCTAGATACCACCCCATAAATGTCTTTTTTTCCCGATCACTATATATATATATATATATATATAGCAACGCAACGCAACGCACAAAGCAAGAGTGAAGAGTAGTGAGAGTGTGAAAACGTACGTATCCAAAAACTGAAGATAAGCGTAGCCAAAAGGCACAGTTGTCTGTGACAAAGAGTCGGAAATTTGAGGAGGGAGCAGAAAATCTTGAAGATGGTGTTTGTGGTTCCATGCAGTAAACCATCTGAGTTCCCTATAGTTTCCATCATTGGCTAACCACATCTTGGGACGTATCATGACTATCTTTCTGTTTAAACACAGAACTTGACAGTTGTAACGTTCTGAACCTTTGATAACAGGCATGCCAAAGCTGCATAATATCCCATCTGTCCACTCACCAAGCAGAAGTTCTTTTAGACACTCCCACCTGCAGTTCAGTCACCAAAATAATACCGCTCAAACTCACTACTTAATAACTCTACTTTTAAGGTTAATGGGGAAAATAGTTCATTGTGTGTGTGTGTGTTAATTAGTGTCTTGTGAGGATGCAGGAAAGGAGGGGAAGAAGAGAAGAAAGAAAGAAAAGAAAAGGAAAAGGAAAAGGAAAGAAAGAAAGAGAAAAAAGAAAGAGAAGAAAGGACGGAAAAATGCAAATGAAGTGAAAAGAAAATTAAAAAACAAGAGTAAAAAAATAAATTCATTTGAGTATCTTAGTTTTAATTATTTATGTTTTCACCCCCTTTTTATTAGGTTTTTTAAAAGCATCTAGTGGAATGTCCCTAATAAAATTATTTTGAAAAATTGGTAGCTCTTTTGAAGTTAAAAATAATCTTATAGTCAAATGATTGACGAAATAGATTAGTGACTTGTGAAATAATAATTAATCCTAATAAATTTAAAATGTATTACCAATTATATTCTATTGTTTTTTATTCCATTGGGAATGAACATTTGTTTATGCACAAATATCAAATATGTGGTTTATCTTAAATTTCACTATCTTGTTGTGTATAGATTTTGGTTCATTTTATTTTATAGGTTTTTTTAGTATTTGATTTTTTTCTCATTTAGATGTATATTTTGGTTACTTTTTTGCATTATATTGGTGTAGGATTTTTTTGTAAATATTTCTTTTAAAATTTTCATTATCGAGTTCGTATTTGGATGTCCATGGACTTTATAATATTTATAGCGACTAGGTTTAGTAAGCAGTGTGAAACTCATCGGGTTTCTGCATGTTTGATAATATATTTTATTGTTTAGGAGGAATTATGCTTACTATATTATTTAATAGGTCGCCATTACTAGCTCTTAATAAATTTATATATTGGTTTAAAATACTTAAACTAATCACAAATAAGTGAATTTACACTTGATATTATAGGAATTTAATAGAGACAATGTCATTCTCCTCCATGAGTTTTAGAATAAATCCCAAACTCCCCCATAAGGTTTTAATTTTACCCATATTCTCCCATGGTATTAATCTTTGCCAAACAAAGCCTTATATTGAAGGACATTTTTCATCTTTATATATATATTTTTTTAAAAATAATAGAAAAAAATAATTAAATAAAATCATTCAATAAAAAAAAAGTCTATAATCAAATAGAAAATCATAAAAAATTGTCTAAAAAATGAAATAAAAAGATAAAAAGGAGCTTACTATGCAAAATTCGCATTATGTGCGAAATTAATTAGAGAAAAATTAGATTCACTTTAAATTTTATCTTTTTTTATATATACATACATACTATCTTATATATATATATATGTATATCTCAAACTGAATCAGATATTTTTTTCTAACCCAATGCATAATTTTAAGATATTGTTTGATAGAATTTGATCTCATGGGGGAAAATGATAATCTCTCGAATTTTATATATAAGAAGTGCATGCACAAACAGGTCGTTAGTGGTGAAAAAGATGTAGCTTACGCATGAGAGACGGTATCAAGCTCGGAGAAATGATCTTCGCATCCATAGCCAGTAATTTCAAGCTCAGGACCAAGCCTAATCACAGCACCTGCTGCTTTAGCTTTAATGATCGATTCCTTAATGTTTTTCATGTTAGTGTCAAAATCCATCGCCCATTGATTCAAGTTACATGTAGCCACTTTCAACAACCTCATCTTCAAATATTATATTATCTGTATTTCACACAAGAAATGCTAGTTACTATACTGTATCTATATATATATATATATATATACACGAGTAATACAAAACTAGCTACACGTGTCTTTCAGCTAGTAAGAAGGGAAACAGAAAAATACTGATCTATATAAATATATATATATATATAGTCCAATGAAGAACAGAAATTGTTACTTACATTTTGCTGAGAATGTTTGGTAGAGATTGGGAATGGAGTGGAGAGTTAAACGAAAATTGCAGATGTTGATCTCATACTTTGTGGGTTTATATGGTCTTGATTTGTTCAAATTGCACACAAAAAAAATGTGGGAAAATTGTAAGGATCTCGTTTTTTTTTTTTTTGTTTGAATTGAAAATAAAAAGGAGAAAAAGAATAAAATCTATATAAAAATTGACACATTGAATCATTTAAATCACATGCCTCTTCGAAAATGAGCCAAAACATGCACGAAACAAAGAGCAAGACAAGCTTAATGAATGAATCAACTTCCAAGAAGTACACAATAGTATTTTCTTTCGTGCATTTTCTTTCGTGCCCCACAAAGAGATGTATTTTCTAGTGCATTATTGCAGAGAAGCAGTGGAATGTAGTCCACGGAAAAATTGTGCTCAAAACACAATTTTGGGTGGACCAAGTAGATAGTGATCTAAGATTCAATTATTTTATATGAATAAATTTGAATTTTTAAGATCAATATATCAAATTTTGGATTATTTCGTTTAACAATACCAATTAATTTTATAATGGAACCTCAGTTCAGTAACACAAAGCTGATAGGGTAAGGCATTACGTGTGATGAGCAAGGTAATATTTGCATCTATATAAAAAGGATAAGGATACTTTAATATTTTCTCATGCAAGTAATTGGGTCTTGGGAGCGAAATAGAGGGAGTCTCAAACTTAGATCCTTGCGTAACGTTAATAGTTGCATAACTTAGCAAATAGTTGATCAGCTAGCCAATTATATATGCATTATCTCTTTTTGCATTAATTTGAATGAAATTGAACTTCTAAATTCTAATCAAAAATTGAAATAAGGGAACATTTGCATTTATATTATAAGAACAATGATACCTTTTTTTCTTTTTCTTTTTCTTTGTTAAGTGACAAAAATTGAACTTTTATGCATGTAAAAGTTGTTTAAGGTAATTGACATATTTTTAGCTTCAACTTTAAAATCATTCATCGATAATCTCGCTTATATTTGTTTTATAACTCAAATGTTCCATATGGATTCATCATCCAACAATTGATATGGACGGAGTTTATTTTTCATCATGTGAGCAATTATAGCCACAACCTTTTAGCTATTTGTTTCTTTTGTGTCATTAGGTTATCTTTAATGGAGTCTTTATTTTGGGTTTCTATCCACCATTTTAGAGACCTATATAGAGCTTAAGATAAATTTTAGAGACCCATCTAGAGACTAAGATAAAAAAAAACTATTTTAGATACCAAGATAAAAAAAATAAAATAAAATCCATCCCCAATAACGGTATCTATAAAATTGAGTCTCTATATTGTGTTAATTTGAATTTTACTTAGTAATTTGATTATGTGTTATTTTTTCTCGTGTGTTAATTTTTTTATATTAATTATTATTTAGATTATATTAACTTTTTTTAACGAACATTTCAACTAAAAAATAAATAAATTTTGACAAAGATAACATTTAAAATATTAGGATTACGTTTAATTACATCCGCTTTATGTTCCGGTCTTGTATTTATTTATTTTTGTTTTTCTCTTCTTTATTTTATTTAATTTCTAAAGTAATTAAATTTATTAATTTAATCTCAAATCTCTTATCCGAATAACATCCATTTGATTAAATTTCCTTCTCTAAATCTCATCTTTTTGTTTCATATTTCAATTTCAAATCTCTTATCCAAATAACATCTATTGAATTGGATTTTCTTTCTTTAATCTCGTTCGTCTATTTGTTATCTCAACATCAAATATCTTATCAAAATAACATTGGATTGGATTGCGACCCCTCGAACATCCATTGATACATTCCATAGCTGTTAAAAAGGAAAAAATGATAGTTAGGTTGATTTATAATCAATTTTAATGATTACATAGTTGAATGAAAAAAAACTAATTAAAAATCCCTAATTCGAAAAACCCTAATTAAAAAATCTCTAATTAAAAAAACCTAATTTACAACTAAAAAACCATATAATTACAACTAAAAAAAACCTATAATTTACAACTATATTAAAAAAAACTACAACTATAAAAAAAAGCTTAATTACAATCAAAAAAAAAAAAAAAAAACCTATAATTTACAACTATATAAAAAAAAGCTTAATTACAATAAATAAAAAAACCCTATAATTTACAACTATATTAAAAAAAAAACTACAACTATAAAAAAAAGCTTAATTACAATCAAAACAAAAAAAAAAAACCCTATATTTACAACTAAAAAAAATCCTAAATATAAAAACCCCCTCCTCTTCACAAATCAACAACCTATCAAACCCCCACCCCCATTGGGATCTGAAATTTAAGTTTTTTAGGGTTCCTGAAATATATATATATATTTTTTTTTGTGGGATCTCAAATTTATTTCCTAGGGTTCAGATCTAAAGATTCTCTTTTTTTTAACATTTTTGTCTTTTTCTATAGTTTTCATTTTATTCAATAAATTTGTTGAAGAAAATAGAGACTATGTGCTATTTTAACTCTCTAAAGCTTGAGTGATGTCATAATTTTATAAAAAAAGTGTGAAATTCAGATTTAGAGACCCCAATTGATGTTAGTTTTTTTTATCAATAGAGTCTCTAAAAATAACAATAATTTCCTTTTAGATACTATTGAGGATGCCCAACACTAAATAGAATTTTTTCTCGTTAAAAATACAAAAGCCAATAAAGTTCAAATTGTGAAAACAATTTGTTACAGAATATAAGATAAAATTATGTACAATATACTTTAAGATGAATTTGAGACTTCTCCAAACTTTGTATATAACAAAAGTTTCTTATACCGGAACTACCTTTAAAATCCAAAATGTCATGCTGTTGGTTAAGGACAGCTCCTCCAATGAGAGAATACGAGAGTGAGATTTCCAAATCCTTAAGGGGGTTGGTGAGACGAGGTTGGTGAGATCTATTGAAGTCCCAGTAAAATATATCCTATTTCAAATATAAAAATATAATTTGTTTAGCATGAATCATGGTAAACTAGGTAAAGTACGAGGAATATTTTACTTTTTTCCTATTTAGTACGACGAACTTGACCAAAAAATAAAAAAAAAAAAGGTAGTACGAGGAATATTTTGCTTATAATTTAGCGACTTGTAAATCTCTCCCCATTGCAAGTATAGAGTACTTTATAGACCAAAACAAAAATAAAAAAGGTACAGAGTATTTTGACAAAAAAAAAAAGTACGAAGAGACGTTTTTCTATAATTATAACTGAGGTTTTTTATCTGCTACAATAAAATTTTTCTTCAAAACAGAGAGTGATGACACATCTCAATCGCTTAATGACACGTCAAAAGAATGAGAGAAAAGTGAGAGGTGGAGCGAACCCAAAGTGAAAGAAAGAGAGAGTTAGGAGTGTGAACTAATGTGGGTGAACAGATGGGGTGGGGGAACCCCACCACAATATAAGTGTTTAGTCTCCCAACAAGATTCGGATTTATATAGTCTTCAAGAACAACTTTAACGGACTCTATTTTTTTTCCATAATAAAGAGTTAAATTGATAATTCTTTACTTTTATAAACTCTCTATTTCAGTTTTACTCCAATAACGCTCTCTATTTAATTTTACTCCAATAACTCTCCATATTTTCTCTAAACTCGTTACTTAATAACCTCTTTTTTTATCTTTGATTTTTAATTATTAACTACGGTGGGTTAATAAAAATTATAATATTAATATAATTTATGTTGTTAAATGTTATTTATTATTTTTCCAATACTAACTATATTATTGACTATAAATAAAATTAGTTAATATTCTATTATCCCTAGTTAATGCCTGTGTATGTCAAAGACTGGATGGATTTGTCAGATGTATAAAAGAGTTTTCCGTAAAATACTTTTCATTTTCATTTTTATTCAACAAGGTACCCAAAAAAAATTTAGAGGACTGGAAGTTGTAACGATACAAAATATAATATTCCATCTGTGGTATGTATAAAAGAATTTATTGTAAAATACTTTCCATCTACGCATCTTTGCTTTTAAAATAGCCCGCTCAAAGATGAATAAGTGAACATCCAAGGGGCAAGGGGTGAGAAACTGCTCTAAATCTGATTATTATGAAGTTGAACATAAAACAAAGGGTTTGGAATGGAGAGATCCATCACTTACATTTCAAGATAACAATAGTATGAAAATAGTAAGGTTGAAGCTGTAAAGAAGAAACTAAAAGCCAGCTCTTGGATTGCCTGAACCTGCTGCCACAACTCCCATACCACCATTTGTTGTGGCATCAGCCTTTTCCTTGTCCGTTGATCTCGAAACTGAAACTTTATCAACATCACAACACTCCTTCACAAGCTCATCAATCTTACGGAATTGATACGGCCATCTTACGTTGTACAGGAACTGGCGAAGATCGAACCTATTATCCTCCGGTGAGTAACTCTGCGCAGAGGCAGCAAGAATAAGGAATTCGTTCGACAAATAAAAATATGAAGAAGACAGGTGTTCATCCAAAAACACTAGTCGAGAGATGGAAAATACCTCGGCATGATAGGATGGTGTTAGCACGGTCATTTTGTGTCTATTGATAGAGTAGTACTTGAAGAAGAATTTCACTTTTTCAGCCACCTCAGCAGGAGTTAGCCTCGTGCCCCATTTGTAACAGAGATTCTGCAATAAAACCAGTCAAAGAAGAAAGATTATGATTTCCGGAAGCAGTAGGAAGACTGTTCATGAAAAATCTGTTCATGAAAAATCGTGGGTAGGGGTGTGTGTGTGCGCGCGCGCGCGCATGCGGGTGGGGTTTGTTGCCTGGGAGTCAAAAACTAGAACATCAAAGAAACTAGTGAAGAACCTTAAACATAGATACAGGGCCGCAGCGGAAAATCTTCCTCAACCTTCCATATACAGAGAGTTCATCGTATGTCATGCCCATGTCCACTTCATCCAGCTGTTTCACATGAATAATGGCATCAGACTTTGGGCTATGATAAATTAACTTATAAACCTACGGTCTTCATAGTAAATTCCATATGTTGCTATGGCAAGAAGCCTGATAAACAATGGTCAAGCAACCCAACAATTTTTGGTGGATAGGACAAATACCACTTGGGCCAATAATTTCACAAGCAAATTATTATTCCAAGAAGAAATATGAGGTGTCGAAAGATAATAAGAAGATCTAAGACAAGACTGCATGTTTCAGCATATGTATCCTTCAGACACTCCATAAGCAAGATGTTATATTATAAAGCTTAGAAAACGCCATGGCTCAAGCATGCACTTGGCTTACAAGTACAGCGATTGTGTGGGTTGAGATATGAATAGCATTGTTGAAGTGGTTCTCTGATAGAAGTGTCGCATTAATAAAGTCCTGGCACTTTAGAATACTTAAGAAACTGTTACCTGGCTATAATTGGCGCGTATTGGCTCCAATTCAGCAGTGGGGGGAGCAGCTTCAACTTCTGCCAATGATGAGTAACCAAGATGGACAGCAGCCCACCTCAGAAATGATCGAAGATCCTTCTTACTGATACTCCCAATAGGATTTATATCTGCTGAACTGCAATCATACTGCACATATCGGGAGCTTATGATTATTGAGGGTTAGCTATTAATCAATGCATTCATGAGGTGGATTGACAATGCACAATCATTTTGGGAATGGAGCTAAAAGAGTACAAGTACAGTAGGTAGACGTGACTTATGCTAGAGTATCTCAAGGTACCTTTGTTAGGTAACCACGCAATGCTTCATCCACATTGGAGCTACCCAAAACCAGATAGAAGCCCGGCTTGCTATGAACCCAAGGCAAGAGTGATGCGAACATGAACGGTAGGACCATTCTGATTCGTGCTTGAATGTTTTGCAGTCCTAAGTTTTCTGCATTAGATCCCCCATCAACCTGCAAAGAAAGAACAAGGTCTGAGCACTAAAATGAAAAGCAATCACTTGGTCCGAAAGATGCATGTAAATTTACCACCTCATCTAAAAGCTTAATCTATTAGAAATAAGTTTGTTTTATACATTTATTGTCTTAACAACACCCCCTTCACGTGCAAGGGAGATACTATTTTATAGAGCCTTGCACGTTGAACATATTCTTTCTTTCTCCAATGGCTGGCAGTGAGACTCGGACCAGGACCTTTTTGTTAATCTGAGCTCCACCTCATCTAAAAGCTAAAGGTGTTAGGGATTTATTTTATGTATTTTCTGTAGAAGTGATTATGAGAACCAGGGTGTGGTCTCTTTATCAACATATCTTTTGGTTAATCTGAATTAACAAGTTCTTAAAGACGTGATAAAGAAGAATTGACGATGTTTACACAACACGAAAGTAGTGACTAAAGAGTTTCTGCCACTTCTACCTTATAGCGTGGTCGCTTTCCAGTAACAGTTTCAAACAAAGAGAGGAGGGCAGAAACCACTCCATCTATGCTAACATTAAGATGCCACGATCCAATTTCATCTGCTAGCACCTTTGCCCGTGCTCTTGTGGCTTCAGAGCTGTAAGAGACAAAAATTGTTATATTGTGTCCAGTACTTTAGAAGTCAAGTTCCGGAATCATCAAAAACAAATAGGGAAAATAAACACAATGTCTATAACACTTCTGCATACATCAATCAAGGATCCACAGAAAAGCAGACTTGTACTCAGCACAACCTTTTGACTTCTATTTGTACGAACTCATTTAATGATATAGATCATAAGTTGTTCTACCCCATCACAAACAGAATCTCTTTGTTATAAAAGCAAACTAATGTTGAGTAATTGTTCTATGAAATATTCACCTATTTTCCGATCCCATGAAAACTGTGTAAAATATGCGTTTAGCAAATTCTTGACTGTCGACTGGAAGCTGCCCATCAGCGTAATGGCCAATTCGAATTGCATCAGCCTTGACTTGTTCATCCCCATTCGCAATTTCTGCATGAATAGATGCATTTTTCAAACAATATACTTATATAATTATCATCAAACCAATATCCTAGCTAAGTAGCATGTCAATAAGGAAACAGTGAATATGCTCTTCACTACCCTTCTCAGAGAAGCAATGTGTAATCTACATCCACAGCTGACCAGACACCAGGAGAGTAAGAATAAATGTTTGTAATCAAACTGAGCAATGCAGTGCAATTTACCCGACCAGGGGTAATTATCAACTATTACAAAATTTCCGTATAATAAACAAATTATGACTCCCTATCACCAAGCCAATAGGGTAATACATAAACAAACTAGAATTCCAGACTCACCTATGAAGGCTGCTTCCAGACATGTTTAACCCATAGCAGATAATTACTCGTTAATTCCAAAAACTGTCAAAATTTCACCAGTTAACTATCATCGCCTCTGTACAGAATATGTTCCATATTTTTTAATTAATAATGAAATCATACTTTCAGTTGTGCTCGGGTCAACACAGATGAAGCAGGAAGTCTCTGAGTGGACAAGACAAGATACTAAACAAGAGAAGATTTTGGTTAACACTTTCATTATCTACTTCGCTTTGGAAAAGTTCATGATCGACTGAGAGCCTCTTTCATGGCCACCGTAATGCAGAGAATAAACTTATTATATATAAACAAAGAACAGGGCAAATAAGAAATACCAGTCCACAATCAATAAAAACAAATACTGAAAAAGAAAAGTCAAAAAAAAAACTAAATAAACAGAATACAAATTACACAGTTTATATAGTTATGAGAATATGATTGTTCAAAGTATCATGGTCAATAACACAGTATACATGTTAAACCAAAATCTGACCTTTAACTACAAGTTGGCACATGCAACCAACAATAGCAGCAACAGAGGAGCTATCAGCTCCGCCAGAAAGTGGAAGCAAAAATCCGGATGCACCACTTCTTCTCAAGTAATCCCAAAGCCAGCAAGCAGGACCAAAAGCTATTTCCTCGTCAGGAGAGTGATATCTAATCTACGAACAAGAACCATGTTTTAGCTATGCAAAGTCAAGCGATTTTATTGTTATCTTTGCCTAGTCCACAGAGTTTATGTTCCCAGAAGCCAGATAATTTATAGGGATTTTGTTTTCTATGAAGACTTGCAGCATTTTGATATCCTTTAAATTTCAATAAAGAAAATTCAAAGTCAACATGCATATGCTTTTTATTTATATCAGCCATCCCCAATTAAGTGATGCATAGTGATGCTGTGCATGGGCCTGAGGGTGCTGGGAGGTGGGGTAAGGGTGTGGTACTTGGGAGTTGCAAAAGCCTCCATGACAGAAAAGTGCAAATGAAACTCAAAAGCAATGAGCAATGAGCAATGAGCAATGACATGAGTTTAAATTGACTCAGGTAGCCAGATGCAATACTCCAAGACATAAAATATAAATACAGACACCACACAGCAGTCATCAATATCCATTAACAACCTTTTCATTTCACGATGTAGTGCAGGAGTAAACACTGTCGTGTACCGAAATTCTTGACCGATATCAAAAGCGATTAAGATGCTTAATACAAGAGATTTACAACAAAAATTTTACGACTGGAAGAGAGTTGTTCACCACTTCGTAAATTTTTCTGTGGATTTGCAACACGCCACACAGCATTTTATAGATCATCTCTTTTGTCCATTCCTTGTCTTTCTTTCTTTTTCATTATCAGTGAGTGTGGCAGAAGGGATTTTGATGTCCCCACAATTCTCAATCATATATCCATTTTATAGCAAGACCTACCATGTCAACATAGCCTGGAGCTTTCTCTTTCTTATCTCTCTTTCCAACTAATAAAATGGATCCTAACTCTGCAGTGTGCTAAAGGAACTACAGTTAAAGACTTTAGAATTTGACCATTATCACAATATTGCCAAACAGAGCTCACCTTAAGAGGAGTGGAAAGTGAAGATCGAGGGTCAAAAGATTGACAAAGCTTGTAAGGCACTGCTACAGGGGAAACTTTCTTCTTGCAGCTTGCTTGCTCTTGAAAACTACTAATAGATCCTCTGAGACTGGCAACCTGCCATTAGAGGAAAGGAAGACAAAAAGTCAGAATGCTTAGCTAAAGGATATCAAAGAAAGAACAACAGATTTATAAGCCAGATATTTTTAAGCTCCTCTGACAACAACAATTCTTTTTTTTTCTTTTTCAATTCCACAACAGATGCACACATGCAGAAATGCTAACCGAAGAGACACAATGAAACAGCTACATGAGGAGTAGCATGCCCGCATCTGATTTAAAGCTATAACCAAAAGAAGAGCTTCCAGCATACCGCATCTAGATCTATCTGAGCAACCACCAATTCTACATCCTTCAAAGAAAATTGCGATCCTTGAGCCACCACGTCTCCATTTACAACAACACAAGAACATCCATCTGCGACACATATAATATCAACCAAAACATCCTCTAAATGTAGTTTCTTAAAGTTTAAAGGAGAAATTGTAACCAGAGAGAACACACTAGAGCACAACCAGAGAGAACACACTAGAGCATGATCTCATCATCTAAGCTAAAAACCATGGGAAATATATCACACGGCAAGAAAAAGTTTTACAGCATATAACCTACCAAAATAAAGGCGGCCACCATCGCATCCTTGTTGATTACTATACATGTAAACACCTCCACGAGTATGTGTAGCACCTATAAAAGCACGAAGACGAAGATCAAGTTTTCTCAATTGATGGTGACTTCCACTTGCATTCATGAAAACTTCAACACCATTCAGTGCAAGTTCAGAGTGAGGAGGCACGGGACTAAAAAGTTCTTCGCAAACTTCAGCTGCAACAGCTCTGAAAGTATTTCACATTCTAAAGAACTATTAGACCATTAAATAGAAATAGAAATGTACGGAGCATTATAGTTTAGATGCATGCATCTATAGTAGAAGTTCACAACTCTACCAGGACCAATACTACATGCTAAGATGCCTATGGAAATATTCTAGAACCACAACAGTGTATGGCATTACTGATCTGAACCAATGAATGAACTACAAGTCCATTTTGTGTACCAAATCACTTCCATCACAGTAACATACAAAGAGGACTAAATGGATCACATGGAAATTCTAGTCAAATGTTCTAGTTTCATTATATGTTTTCTAGCCTGGGAGACGTTAAGATGGACACACTACTCTTTATAAAGCTCTAGGATTTGTAATTGTAAATTGTCTGCTCACATTATACAAGAGAACAATAGTTACACTAGGAAAATAATAATCTCATTTCATTTTTCTTACAAAATAAGCAGGGTAGATTGAGATATATGTAACAACTCAAAGCAAAATTCATCGGGATTTCAATACATACGTGTCCAAAAATTGAATATAACCATAGCCAAAAGGCACCGTTGTCTGCGACAAAAACTCAGAAATTTCAGGCGGTAGCAGAAAATCTTCAAGATGATCTTTTTGCTTCCATGCCGTAAACCATCGAAGTTCCCTGTAGTTTCCATCATTGGCTAGCCACATCTTGGGACGAATCATGACTATCTTTCTGTTTAAACACAGAACTTGACAGTTGTAACGCTCTGAACCTTTGATAACAGGCATGCCAAAGCTGCATAATATCCCATCTGTCCAATCACCTAGCAGAAGTTCTTTTAAACACTCCCACCTGTAGTTCAGTCAGCAAAAATTATAATTAAATTACTTCTGGGCACCAGAAAGCTCAGTAGATATCCTCAATAAGAATGTTTCCTATAATCAGAGACCTCATATTTAACATGAAAAGGTATAAAAATAATTTTCCAGCAAATTGTTCTGTGAAATTAAACTCGCATTATGTGTTCTTTTACCACTCCAATTACTACTACTTTGACTGTCTAATAAATTTGGCCCGTGTTAACAGTAATAGAAAATACAAGCCGCTATAAAATGATCCCAAAACAAACACAGAGATAAAATGGAACAGGATACTATATATTTCCACAAAGTTTTGCACAAAACCCAGACTTAAATGACGCGTACTACCATTATTATTATGATGTAGCTACCAATAATTTTAAAATAAAAAATAAAAAATTAAAATCCTATAGCCACTAAAGAAATATACGAACAAAAAATCCATGTATATGCTCCAACGAATTTTTGCTAAAAAATCCAACTCAACTTACGTCTTTTATCAGCAACAAACACACAAACGAATGTAATCTTTGTGTGATCGCCGAAAAAGACACATTCAACTACTAGCCTGATAACATATTGAGCTTGATAAACGAAAATGCTTAATCACGTGTTAGACAGTTAAGTCAGTATTAGTATAATATAGCTCTCAAGTCATTATTAGCAAATTGCAAAAGTAAGCAAACCGCAAACACGCAATAGTGTGTGTGAAAAAAGAGCGGCTTACGCATGAGTGACGGTATCAAGCTCCAAGAAATGATCCTCGCAGCCATAACCAGTGATTTCAAGCTCAGGACCAAGCCTAATCACAGCGCCGGCAGCTTTAGTCCTACTAATCGACTCCTTAATGTTGTTCATATTCGTTTCGAAATCCATCGCCCATTGATTCAAGTTACACGTCGCCACTTTCAACAACCTCATCTTCTTCAATGATTCTCTAAATTCACAACAAGATTATTGATAGATAAAAATCTCTCTCTATATATATATGTGTGTGTGTGTGTGTTGTGTGTGTTTTTGTTGAGCTAGGTGGTGATTGAAATAGTGCGTAGCGATGGAGACAAGAGTATAGCGGCCTTGGGATTGGAATCGAATTAGATACTTTTAGAGGAGGATTTTGTTTGGTGTGATTGCGGTGTTTTATATGTTATCGTGGGGGTGCAACTAATTATTAACTGCTGACTTGCTTGGAGAGTCTTTGACACGTCTGACATGTTGGAAGGGCTGAAGATTTGACGCGTGTCCCCTAAGTTTTTGAAACGGTAAAACGGCATTTTACACCTTTCTTTCTTCTTTTAGTAATTCCAATGCTATATTTGTTTGTCGTAAAATAATTTATTTGTAAAAAATATTTTTATATAAAAAATATTTTTTTGAAAAATACGTCTGACATGTTGGAAGGGCTGAAGATTTGACGCGTGTCCCCTAAGGTTTTGAAACGGTAAAATGGCATTTTACACCTTTCTTTCTTCTCCAGTCATTCCAAGGCTATATTTGTTTGTCATAAAATAATTTATTTATAAAAAATATTTTTATAAAAAATATATATTTTTTTAAATAAAATATTTTTTTAAGCTCTGTCTATTTGCTATAAAATAATTTATTAGAAAAATATATTTTCTTTAAAAATAGAATACTAAAAAATATTTTTTGGTATTTAGATGTACATTGAGTTTTGAAAAATATTTTATTCTCTTAAAGAACATGAAAATATTTTCTCAAACTTTATATTATCTGTAATATTTGACAGAAAAATTAGAAAAAAGTAGTAACTATTTTTGACTGAAAAATATTTTTTAATTGATCAATTTTTTAATATTACCAAATGCTAAAAAATTATAAAAATATTTTTGAAAAAAATATTTTACAGCAAACAAACGAAGCCCAAACCCCTCTTCCTTTTCTTCTTCCTCTTTTACTTTTATGTTTTTTTTTTTTTTTTCATATAATAGAAGTTGAACCCGTAAATTAAACTCAAAATTTTTTAATATTATTATTCAACTATTCTACCTAATTTTTGAGTGCCTTGTGTTCTTCATTTGTGATACTATTGTCATATTTATGATAACTTCTTGATACACAACTTAATGATTTTTCTTTTGTCTATAATTATTTAGGTAAATTTTGACTTTTAAAATAACTATAATATTTTTCACGATGCAATTCAAAATATCATAATCTAAGTAAGGACAAAATCATAGATATATTTACTTCTTTCAATAAGAGGGGACATGAGTTAAAATTTTACAATCTTATAGGAAGGTTAATAAGATTATCCGACAACCATAAATCAATTATTTTTTCCTTTCTCAAAAGCCCAAATTTCCATGTAAATATTTTGTTTTATTCCGATTATCTTTTAATAGCATATGCTTCAATGTAACATTTACAATTCCTAAAATTGTGTGACATCTCTTTTGCATATGCTATTAAAAGATAATCGGAATAAAACAAAATATTTACATGGAATTCCTAAAATTGTGTGACATCTCTTTTGCATGTTTTAGGAATGTACATGATGTAATGCATGTGGCAATTTTTAGACTGTGCCTTTGTTATTTGTTGATCTTAAAATTATAGAGTTATAAAAATTAAAAATTTATTGTATTTGCAGTTCTTTTTGTTATTATATTAACAATTTCAGACTTTAAATATTGTTAAATGAACATCAAACAATCAACTTTCATGTCGACTTTTTTATAGTACAAATTAAATAAAAGCTTTTATTTTCTCTACACCCATGTTCTTACCTTTAAAAAAACTTTATTTTGTTGTGGCCACCTCCAAACCCCAATTATTGAAACAATTATAAGAACAAATAGTTGACATTTTGATGTGGAACATGATGTAAAAAAATTTAAAGAAAGGATTAATCAAGTCAAACACAAGTGAATGAACAAATACGACTTTATTATTTTATTTTTTCTTAAATATGTCATGACTTTACATTTTTTTATATTGCTTATGACTACTTTATCCAACCTACCTTAATTTTTTTTTTTGTAGACCTTTTAATATACATTCTATCATTCTAGATTTTTCTTAATTAATTATTCGTTTCAACATATTTTTAAAACAAATCTAGATTTACTTCGCGTTATATTAGAGTTTTTTTTGGTGGCTTTTCCCTTGAATTGCCCTTCACAATAAATATACATATAAAAAGAAGACAAGGGAAGGAAACAGACACGACGTCGTACCATTCGATTTATAGTGACGTCGTCGTTTCACTTAAATATCACAAGCCATTCTTTAGCATTTTCGCGCAGCTCACATATATACCTCCACAGCCGCAGCAAATTTCAGTGTTGATATCAATTTATCTAAGGAGAATCATGACGGAAGTAGCAAGCTCCGTCGTGCAAGACGTCTTGGGCCGCCGCACGCATGACGTGGACCAGCCAATCATCGACTACATCATCAACGTCCTTGCCGACGAGGACTTCGATTTCGGCGCCGATGGCGACGGCATCTTTGAAGCCCTCGGCGAGTTGCTTGTCGATTTCAGTTACGTCACCGACCATGACGAATGCAGCAAGGTAATTAACAACTCATTCTTTTTCTTTTTGTTTTGATTTATTATATTTTTTAAATTAAACAGTTACTTTAGCTGGAAATTAATGAATTAATATACTAATAGAATTGTTTATTATATGATTGATTTTCACATTTTTTTAAATTCTAGTATATTGATTTTGAGTTAAATGAAATTTTAATAACTTAATTGAATGTAATAATTTGCTGACAATTCGTAAATTATGATCAATAATCTGAAATAGTTTCTGATGCCGTGTCGTAATTAACAACTTATTGTTTTTATTTCATTATATGATTGTTTAAGTTAAGCTGAATTTTTTGCTGGAAATTAATAAATTAGCATAATATGAACTTGCTTAAAGAATTGTTCCTGTCCATGTATGTTATCTACATGGATTTAGTTTTGATATTCTGTGCCAGGCTTGTAGCAAAATATCTGAAAAGTTCGGGAAGCATGGAGTGGTGAAAGCGAAACCGGCAGTGAGAAGCCTTTTAGCACCAATGAGAATGAATGAGGGAATGGATGAAGAGGTTGTTAAGAAGAAGAAGCCCGAGCCGATAGACGGCCCGCTTTTGACTGAACGTGACCGCGTAAAGATTGAAAGGAGAAAGAGGAAAGACGAGCGTCAGAGAGAGGTAAGTCATCCAATACCTAATTCAATCATGATGGATGTGGCCAACTATTGTTTGGCTCTGGAGAAGGCTTATCCAACTATAATTTAAAATTGGACCAGGAAAGTTTGGTATTGGTGTACAGCGTGTCTAGCTTATGCTGTGTGAAAGCCAAAGGCACAATTTCACTGGAAAAATAGTTTTGTTTTTGTTGCTATACATGATTGCTGGGTGCAAAGTTGAGTTGAGGAGGGGGGTATTTGAAACACGATTTTTTGTTCTTATCAAGTCTTCATCTACTGTTCAGATGCAATACCAGATGCATTTAAAAGAAATGGAAGCTGCTAGAGAGGGAATGCCTGTTGTACAAGTTAATCACGATAGTGGTGAAGGACCCGCTGTCAAGGATATACATATGGAGAACTTTAATGTATCTGTTGGTGGTCGTGATCTCATTGTTGATGGTTCTGTTACACTGTCTTTTGGAAGGCACTATGGTGAGTTGGATTCTCTTTCTTTTTTCTCTTGAATTTGAAGTTGATTTGTGCAACTAAGGTTTATTTGTTTTTGTATTTCACTTGAAGCAAGAACAGGTTCCACATTTATGATTAATGATACTGCTACATTACAGTCATTCTTATTTATATGTGGTTTTCCTGGTTTCCTTTGGAAAATCATCCCTGTACAATGGAATTATACCAGCAAGCACTACTTTGGTGTTACTTCTTGGTCATAACTTTGTTATGCAGTGGCTTGCATTGTTTCTCGTGGCAAAACACTGTCCCCAAATTTCACTTTTAAGTCTCTATTTCACTTGTTGACTTTAAGGATTTCATTTGAGGCGTGCGTGTTCTTACCAGTTTATGGTTGTGGTATAGAGTACTAATAGATGACGCCTATTACTTTCTGTATTGGTTACTTTTGTTATACTTTGCAGTGCTTAAATTTTGCCTTTTCCTTGTGTTTGGACCTTTGTAAAAGTGTAATTAATCACATTTTTATTAGTTGTCCACTAGATCCTTTTGTCTTTCATTTTTTCCGTTGTTTTTCAGTTTCTCTACCCCTTTTGTAGGATCTCAAGAATGCAATTGGGCCTTAACATATATGTCTAGAACCTAACTTTGAGTCCTTGACCTCAAAGCTTAGGCCATGGGTCTTAAGGTGCTAGTTTCTCTCTTTATTTGTCTCCTAACACCGGAGCTTTCCTCAATTTTCTTTTCTTTTCTTTTCTCTCCTATTAAAATTTTTCCATGGCTTCTAATTATAGAAATTTTAATCAGGATGATATTCTATATTGCTATAGAAATCAACAACCTGTTATGTGTGCTTAATGTTAGAATGTTGTCAGTTCTCTGATTTATTGCGTCTTTGTCAGAAAATGTAAAAGTTTAGTGGAGAGTAAGTGTGACAGAGCCTTTTCTTTTCTTAAGGGAAACCCTATATTGGTTTCCTTTCTTTTGTTTCTGTGCTTGTTGGACAGTTACCAACATTAGACTTCTTTCTGCATATAGGTCTTGTTGGGAGAAATGGTACAGGAAAAACCACTTTTCTCAGGTACATGGCTATGCATGCCATTGATGGTATTCCTAAGAACTGCCAAATATTACACGATGAGCAAGAAGTGGTTGGTGATGATACATCAGCTTTGCAATGTGTTCTGAACACTGATGTTGAAAGAGGTCAGCTTTTGGAAGAAGAAGTCCGTCTACTTTCACTACAGGTTAGATTCATACTTTTACATTAAGAAACAAGTGCAAATTGTTTTAAGACTTGAGGATCTCTTTTGTTCCTATTCTTGGTCTAAAACTAATGAAAATGCTTTAATTGATTCCTAGAAAAAAATGGATGAAGAAGGTGAAGATGGAAAGAGTAATGGACAGCTGAATGGGGATGTCGACAAAAATTCCATTGTACAAAGGCTTGAAGAGATATACAAAAGGCTTGAATATATTGATGCTGACTCTGCAGAGTCACGTGCAGCAGCTATTCTTGCGGTTAGTATTTGAGCTTGGGCACAATTATCTTTGACTGGACTTGTAATTAGTCGATTTTAGGTAATTCGGGGCATCCCATGTCCATCCTGAACTGAATGTTGTTTTCGACTCTTATCAGAGAGAGATATTGCAATCACATGGAAAGGAGATATTATCAATGGTCTTGTACAGTTTTAATTTTGTTTGTGACCTTCATGATTACATATTATATAATTGATATTCTTCTATTTTTCACCCTGTGGAGTAGTCTCCAGAATGGAAAGGACCTCCGGATGATTGTGTTATTTGGTTTTGATTATTCTTTGTACAGTTCAGCCCTCAGTTAGAGTATTTTATTTTATTTTATTACCAAATATACTTTTGTAGAAGACTTCCACGAGTCTGTCCTTTTGAAACATAATATATTGTAGTTGATTGATTGCTCATGCAACTAAATTTTGCTATCTGGGGCTTTGGTTGTATATTTTCAGTACTCAATGATTTATCTCTACTTAATTGAACTAGATATGTTGAGGACAGGTTATGAAGTTTCAATTATTATCTCCTTTTGGCTTTTCTCAATGGAAGTCATTCTATCAATGGAATCTCACTCATGGTAATGTTTTCCAGGGTCTCAGTTTTTCTCCAGAAATGCAGAAGAAAGCGACAAAGACGTTCTCTGGAGGATGGAGAATGAGAATAGCTCTTGCTCGTGCATTATTCATCGAGCCTGATCTATTACTACTTGATGAACCCACTGTATGGTATCCGTGATTTTTCATGTTGCAGATGTAAATAATCACTGATGAATACTGATTTATACTTCGATTTTTGTTTCAGAATCATCTTGATCTTCATGCTGTGCTGTGGCTGGAAACTTACTTGGTGAAATGGCCGAAGACATTCATAGTTGTCTCTCATGCTAGAGAGTTCTTGAACACAGTAAGTCTTTTCTTTTCTTGTTCATATTTTATTGAGGTGTTTATAGTGCTTGAGTCTTTTGATGCAATTCATCCTTCATGCAATTTTTGTTGACTTAATCATTCAGGTAGTCACTGATATTATTCATCTGCAAAATCAAAAACTGACAACTTACAAAGGAAACTATGATATATTTGAGAGGACACGGGAGGAACAGGTTAAGAACCAACAGAAAGCATTTGAGTCAAATGAACGTGCGAGGGAACATATGCAGGTATCTCTTACCTTTATAGATGATTTTGTTTGTCTTTTGTCTTTTTCCTCACTGAGATTATACTTGGAGACTTATTTCTAAAACCATGTTGCAGACTTTTATAGACAAGTTCCGTTACAATGCAAAGCGTGCGTCTCTTGTTCAGTCAAGAATTAAGGTATTGCTTCCTCCTCATTTGACTGTGTGTGATGCCTTAATTCTGTCAGCAGCCATAGTTTCAAAAGCATACCAAATGCGTTTTTAATAGTTCTTTTTATGCTTTGGTCTTATTTAACCAAATTCATAGTCCTAATGTTAGCTAAACACTCAACACTAGATATGCTTTGGAGTTTGATTGAGAATTGATTTCTGTTATTATTCTTTTCTGAATATACCAGGCACTGGAGCGGATGGGTCGTGTTGATGAAGTAATCAATGACCCTGAGTAAGAATTCTTCCTATACAAATGTGCATCTATATATGACATCATTTTGAAGTGATGTTATGGAAATTAGACCTTCCATTCATAAGCTCTTGTCAATTTAATATTCATTAATCATATTATTCTTGACCTTTGTGGTATGCAGTTACAAGTTTGAATTTCCTTCTCCTGATGATAGACCAGGCCCACCAATTATAAGCTTCAGGTTTGGCATCTGATTCTGAAAGATCTAGTCCCCTCATCATGGGGAACACACAAATGCAAATGTTATAAATCAGTTGGTTTCTTCCCAAGTGGAAAATAAATTTCTGTTCAATGTTTTCTTATTTGCCATAATATATTTCAGGTTCTTTACTTCTTGAAAAATACTTATTTCAGGTTCTGTTCCTTGATTAACTCCATCAGTTATCTTTCTTTCTTTTGTAATGGTTGCAGTGATGCGTCGTTTGGATACCCTGGGGGACCACTTCTGTTTAAGAATTTGAACTTTGGGATAGATCTTGATAGCCGCATAGCCAGTAAGAGTGACTCCTAAAATAGTGTTAGTCTTTTTGAGTAATTTACTCAGTGTTGATCAATTTAATTCATATTGTTGCTGCATTACAAGGCTTCTAAGAATCTTATGCTGTTGAAGCGTAAGGTCAAACTCACAAGGATAATTTCCTGCTTTTGTGGTTTTGTGGGATCTGTTTTTCTTGAAGTTAATAGTTATAGCATCTCTAGGGGCTATCTTATTTACTTTGTTCCTTTGAGAGAGAGGAAATTTATAAAAATAATACATGTGAAAACTGCATCGGATTCTTTTGTGCTGCTCACAGTTATCTACTACCTACATTCTGAATATTTTTGTATAAACATTTTGCAGTGGTTGGACCTAATGGTATTGGAAAGTCAACAATACTGAAATTAATTGCAGGGGAGCTTCAACCAACCTCGGGGACTGTCTTTCGCTCAGCCAAGGTATCTATTGTTTACCCCTTAGATGGCCAATATCCCTGGGTTATTCATCTCTTTTTCCAATTAGTTTGAGTACATTATCCTTTTCTTTTTAACTTATATCATTATGTTTGTTCATTATTATTAACCAAAAAGTTCAAAGGCTTTTCCCGACGTGTAAACTTCTTCAGTATTCCAGGTCTTTATTGTATTTCCCATGCTTGCAGTTCCTTTAGTAAATTCTATGGATTTATACTTGCATATACTTGTGTTTTGTTTCACTGTCCCCTACGCTACACCTTAAAGCTTATAGATTAACTTTGGTATCAAGTTCTTCATTGAGCAAGTGCTTGAATTTTACTCTAGGTGGTCATCATATGTGCACAAATATTTGTCCAATCATATGCATTTTCTAAATGTTTGTCCTATTGTTTGCATTTTCTAGTCTGTCAATTTCTCCTGCATGCTCATGTGTTTTAATTTGCTACTTGGTTACTATTTTTCCTTTTGTAGGTTCGCATTGCCGTGTTTAGTCAGCACCATGTCGATGGGCTAGATCTCACTTCAAATCCTCTTCTGTATATGATGCGCTGCTTCCCAGTAAGTTGTGCCTTATATACGTGATAACCTGTATTTGGCAATTGGCATTATTAGTAACTTGCGATTCTATGAAATGTGTGGCACTGATGTGTATGAGCAAGAAGTCAGAAGTTGGAACCAGATTTTTCATGTTAAAAACGTAATCTTGTGAAGTTGTTTCAGTGAGTAAAGAATTATGCAACACAAAAAGTACTATATATTTTGTAGATGTTGGATTTACCAAGTTATAGAGTTGACAAATAAATACCACAAGAAAAAAGTATTTCTTTAGTTGCATTTTTATTGAGATGTCTAGAAGCTGGCCAACTGAAAAGAAGAGAAAAATGACTTAACCAAATGGAAGACATTCTATCAGCCGTATGACTAGACTCTGATTTTCTGCCCTTACTATTCTTTAGTATGTATATTCAGTTTCCTAGTCCTGAATTCTCTGGACAATTTCTTATAGTTGCAGGGATTGTCGTATAAAGCTAAATATTTGTGTTTGCTATTTTTTTTTCATTACTTTGTATGTTGTAGTGTGATGTTGTACGATCTATTATTTAATTCTAAATGCTTACTCCTAGTGGACTGAATGTCAAGCTGCGCTTTCTGATGCATCTGATATGCATGTATATTTATTTATTTTATTGATTCGATATTTACATAATCTTTTATGAATCCCATGATACTAAATGCTTTTTGTGCTTGTTATTTGAGTATATGTCAATGGGGTTTAGCGTGGTCTCAAGCTGCTTGTATTGGACTTTTTCATAGTTGGACCAAGAAGATTGAAACTGAAATTGAGCATCTTCTCTTTTCCGCCTTTAAAAAGAAAATGAAAAAGCTTCCTCTGATCCAAATTCTTTCCCATCCAATGTATTGAGAAAACCTGTTTAATAGTTTGCTTGTTATCTCTGGTGCTGATTGCTTATGGTGTTTCTGTGGCTTCCTGCAGGGAGTGCCTGAACAGAAACTAAGAGGTCATTTGGGTTCTTTTGGCATAACCGGAAATCTTGCTCTTCAGCCTATGTATACCTTGTCTGGTATGTTTCTCTCTAATTTTAATAGACAATGTGGAGAAAATTCTCTTTGTGCTTTAGTAAATGAGCGACTATAGCATTATCTGATACCTACCTTGATATGGTCTTTGATCCACTCTATGATGTGTCAGGTGGTCAGAAAAGCAGAGTTGCGTTTGCAAAGATTACGTTCAAAAAGCCTCATATTTTGCTGCTCGACGAGCCGTCAAATCATCTTGTGAGTTATATTTTATTGTTTGACTTGCTTCATACATGTTCTTTTAGTGGTTGTGTATGATGTCTATTTGATGTATGTTTTTAATTATTTTGGTTAGGTGGATTGCTCGATCATAACCTTGTGTGGAAGATGTTTAGATATTCCTAACTGATTTTTCAGTTACTTGATTTTGACATTGATTTTTGTTAACTGGCAGAAGTTCGTTCCAGTTATTTGATTATTATAATCAACTTATTGATTTAGGTCATAATAAATAAGTTCATGACCCCTGGGAATAAATTTGTCACTTTCTGCATATTTCGCCTATCTCATTCAGTTAGTTTTTTCTTCACCTAATACTGTTGGTAAATATTTTCTCTATAGAATATGCGACTCTCTAAAGTAGGTCAGTAAAGAAAAGATCATTTTCATTTCTACGTGGAGTTGATCTTGATAAATGATCATGTATGGCTCGCTGAGATCATTAGGAGCTAGTTGGTTGAAAAATTATGGCATACATATGCGATTTGTTATTTCCTTCAAGAGCGTTAATGATACTATATGCTCAAATTATACTGTTTTCATCGAGCTAACTTAGTCAATCATAAGCATTGTTCTTGATATTGAATGAATTGCTTTTTCTTGGGAGAATTGCAATTTATGTACACTAAACTTACAATGTAGGATCTTGATGCCGTGGAAGCATTGATTCAAGGACTTGTTTTGTTCCAAGGCGGCGTGCTGATGGTAATATCAGTTTTCCTATAAACAATACTTTTGCGAGTCGACAACCATGTAACGATCTTTTCTTGGATTAACTTTGTTGGTTTCTTTTGCTACTTCAGGTAAGTCACGATGAGCACCTGATTTCTGGAAGTGTAGACCAGCTATGGGTTGTATCCAAAGGAATAGCGACACCTTTTGATGGCAGCTTCCAAGATTACAAGAAGATACTTCAGTCGTCATAGAAAGCTTGTTACCAATTTTAGCCGGTAGATCAAAATTTTGTTGAGAAGTCTTCAGACCAAACCAATACTAGCCGTTGCTCGATGCTAAGTCGTTCTAGAGTTTGCTCGTAACAGCGATGCGGCGAAATGTCAACTACTCATGTTTTTTGTATTTTCTTGTTTCGCTTTGAGTGTATTGTTTATCCAGAAGTTTTCAGATCACATTGTTATAATTAATACTTGCACTGTAAAATTTTTCACATGGAAGTACAATTTAGCAGTATTTTTCACAGTAAAATTATTGCTGTATGACTTGGAAGTCGCAAGTTTTGAGTCCTTGCAAAAATGTAAGATAAAGATCATATGCAATAGACTCTAAAGTAGGTGTGATCATTCCTCGCACCCATGCATAGCTGTCGCTTTGTGCAATAAGGTGCTTTTTATTTCTTTCTGGTGTGTTCTAATGTTGTGCTATTGATCTCTTGTCTGGAAAAATCTTGAGTCAGTTTAGACTAATCTATTAGTTTCTCATATTATTAATGGGATTTATACGTGTAAGTTTTACTAATATGTGACAGATTGAAGGGTTTCTCTTCTTGTCATCATTTGTGATTAGGACCAGATGCCACAAGCTGAACCTACTGGAGTATTTACATATGCATCTAACTTGTAAAGTTCATTGCACAGACTTCATAAACTGGTTATGATAATCTGTAAGAAGAGGTTTATAAGAAGAGAATTCAAAGTTAATAAGCTAATCTTGTGCAATACCTATCCTTTGAAATGCCGTACTTCATAGTTTGCTTACCTGGATTCAGGCTGCAACTGATTGATCGGGTGAACTTTGTACTTTTGGAGTAATTTTTTTAGGCTTGTAGCATTTATGATCTTGATTTTGCATTGGTCGATTTGTTAATTACTGAACTGCAACAAATCTCTATCAAAAAAAGGATTGGATTGGGTGAACTTTGCAATTTAGGAGGAGTAATCTTTTTAAACAAAAGCATCTTTTCTTAAGCTCTCGGGAGAAAAATATCAAAATCATCTATAATAACTGCGCATCCGGGGAATCGAACCCCGGTCAGTACCGTGGGAGGGTACTATGATACCACTACACCAGATGCGCTTTATTGTCCGGTGCCAACCTTTAGAATACTTCTCTTTTTATTGCTCATATGCTGTCCAGTCCGTGGCATACAGATATATATAAATGATGACGCAAGTTTGATTGCAGGGGCTCCATCTCCTTATAGATGTAGCCGACGTATCACTACTATGGTGTGGATTTGGTAATTTCTTTTTTTTTTTTTTAGTAATTACGATTTTGGCTTTGTGTTGTGCATTTTCAGTTCTTCAACTAGATATTTGGGGTTTCACTCCGTGATTGAATTTTCATGACATTTATAATGCTACATGATGGTTGTGTATATATATGTGTGGTATTAATATGAGTATAATCTTCGTAGCCAGTATGTATATCCATATGTTGTATATTGTGCAGAATTTCAAGCTGAACAATCTGTAGATCTTATAGAATAAGTGCAAAAAGATTAAGAATCAGGCGTTTTGCTAAAGTTACTCGTTAGTTCTGTATTAATCAAACCCCTATCTTTTATAAGAATGTGGCTGTGTGACCCTGCGCTCCATGTCCCGTCATTATGCGAATATGTAATTACACCCAATAGTTGAGTGGAATGGTCGGGTAGCAAACTGTTGTAATCAAAGTTTTCAAGTTGGAACCATGACTTCGGCTTCCCTTGTACCACAAAAGAAAAAATATGCAACGTCGGCAAAACCCATGGAGATTTTTTGCGGACTACCCTATTCTAATATGACCATGTAGTTAACTCATACCAGGCTTGGTTGTATTCAAGCTTGAAGTACTTGGTTAATGTGTATGTTCTTGGACCTCTTGGTTGATGCAATTATTTCTTGTAATGTTATTAGTAACCTCTAGCAAAGTTTTGTTACTTTAAAGAAAACCTTGAAAAAAGACGAGTAATTGCGCCTAACTTGTAAAATGATACTTTTTCTCTTGGATTGTATAAAGGGTAGTTCAATGCATGAAATCTCCATTATGCGCATAGACCAGATGGACCCACTTTAGGGTTTATTGTACACAACCTTATCTTGCATTTCGCAAAAGGCTATTTTCACATCTAACGTGGATTGTATAAGCTTAGAAATTGTTATGCCTAGATTATCAACATGTTCTTGTCTAAGTAACTTTCAAGAAGCTTGATGAAAAATCAATGCAAAGTAAACTAATGATGCACATGCCTCCTTTTACAGATGCAAATCTGCTCTGCACTGCAACTCGCTTCTGTCTTTGTGTATTTCAGATTTACTTCTACAGGTAAAGTACAATTTCAAGTTTTCTAAACTTTACAGACAAAGCAATTCTAGTCTTTATGCTTCCTCCAGCAAAGTAGCATGTAGATGCATTGTCGGATAATGTACAACCTTGCTCTTTCCTCCTTCAAAATCTTACTTCCTGGTACCCAATATTTAGTGGTCTTGCTTTTTCCGGACGAAGCTGAGGCTTCCATTGCTATCTTTGTTTTCTGTTTTTCCTTTCTCTACTAGTGCTTGACAATAGTAAAGAGCTTATTTTCTTTTAAGTGACTTTTTCTGAGAGTTATTGTGTTTCAGTTTCTTTAGAATCTGCTACTTATTGTTTTGAAAAAATTGAAGACTATTGCTTCTTTTCTGCTAGGTGGCATATAGGCCTTATTTTGAGGTTGAATTGCTTGTTGAACTTTTTGTTTGAGTTCCACATTTAGTTAATAAATGTTTGAGGGGCCACACAACCGTTTGTGCTATTGACTTAATTAGATAGTTCCAAGACAGTTTACGCCTGGCCCTGGAAGTAAAAAGTTTCATTCAATAGCAATCAATTTATTCTCAACTCTCAACCAAGATCTTATATTGGTAGCTGCAGTTGCTTTGAAGGTACCCATCATTTTCTGTTGAATAATTGTTTGGATTTGATGTATGAAACTTAGGAACAACATCATATTATGGTGTTTGTTTTGGCTATAAAACCTCTGAATGGTCATATCCTACCTACTAGTTCTTTTCTGTTTCTTTTTATGAGTAAATGCCTCTAATAGTCCCTGAAGTATTGGGAGTTTGACTGTTTGGTCTCCGATATTTAAAAGTGAACTTATAGGTTCTTGACAAATCGTGCTTGAGACAACATAAAGTCCACTACGCATACTTTCACACTTTCTAACAAGTGCTTCCATTGGTCGTTTTCATATCATCTCAAACGGTTCTCTCTCATCCTATTTTCAATTGGAACCACCCCACTTTCCTCATGTCACCTCGTTCTTAATTTTGTCCTTTTGGGTTTTCTCAATATTCTTATCTTTGCTACTGACATCTTATGAACATGATTTCTTGAAAATGGAAGTGGTGGCAATGATGATAGAAGTGGTAGTAGTCATATTGGTGGTGACTTTTGTTTGCGTTTGATAGATTTGACTATGTGTGTATACATATATGTGTATATATGGTGGGTGGTGGCAATGGTGATAGTGGTGGAGAAGAGTAGAAGAAGAAATTGAAAAGAGAAAAGGAAAAAGGAAGAGAAAAATGAAAAATGATTTCCCAATTTTGCCCTCAATAATTCAAGTTTTTACAAGACATGCAATTTATGTGATTTGACCGTAAAAAATTTGATGGAATATGCACTTTGGGCTAACACCGTCTCAATCACGATTCGTTAAGAGCCAAAAGGTTCAGTTGTAGACCAAGCTGTCAAACGCCCCTCTTTAATTTTGTCCCAGCGGATCTTTTGTAGTTGTTTTAATCCTCTAGTACTTCGGCTAAAGAGCCGTGACTATGGCCATATCCTACCACCTATTGCTTTGTGTTGCCATATGATTCTTTTCGCAGTGTTTGCAATTTTTGGGTTGTTCACTTGTTCTGCTCGCTTGCTACTTTAGTTTGTTTTTGCTTTCCCATATCAATTTTGGTCCAAAAAGCATTTGATCCCTTGTGGTTTACCGAATGCGTAAGATACCTCCATGTGGTTTGAAATTGTGCATTTTACGATTTCATGGTCGTAAAGATGATGCATTTGACTTCCAAGACACACAAAATGCCCTCATCAAGTATTATATTTGACTTTTGCATGAAATTAATAGTAATGGCATTTTTTATATTTGGTTGTCAAATCAATTTTTTGAATCACAAGAGGATAAAATACACATTTTCAATCTAGAGATAATTTGCATATTCAGCAAATCACGAGGGGTAAAATGCAACCCTTTTTTTCCCACCATAGGAAGTGTTGAGCAAAATGACTTCTGGTAGTGTATTTGTTGGATTCATTGCTCCGATGATGAAGTTTAAATGATTCATCTTATGTCGTTCCAATTTCTGAAGCTCTATATAACTTGTAGAGCTACATGTGGAGCTGAAGGGACAACTGAGGAGCATCAATGCTTTTCTTTGAATTTCTGTCTTTTCCTTTCTCTTTTTCTTTTTCTTTTTCTTTCCTTTCTTTTTTTTTTTTCCCTTGAAAGACGGTCCTTTGTCATCTATGGCTGAACTTGGAGCTTGTTACCCATGCACAAGTCCTTCATAAAGGGCAGAAAATTGAACTCAAAATCTTACTAAGACGAACGTTTACCTCAGCTACTTTTTGCTTGATTTGGATATCTCGTGACATTATAACGTGACTATGCACCTTTTTAATCTCTGCACTCAAATGATCCAGATCATTTATCTCAACTGTATTACTAGTTGAGGTTGGGTTGTGAAGACTGATCAAAGCTTGCTTTCAGGTTCTTGTGCTCTGCGTGGAATCTCTTTTATACCAAATTTCTGATACATATCCTCCCTGAATAATAGCTGCCCAGTTTTGCACATCGGGTTGTTTAGCTTGCAGGTCGTATAGGCAGATTTGGATCCCCTAATAATGTAACTACGTTAATAGAGAGATTAATAATTGTAAAGTGATGATGAAATGATATAAATTATTGAGTTTAAAGATTAAATAATTACATTTTCCTGTTATTATCATTATTTTTTATAATTACATTATTACGTTATTAGAGATCTAAATTCCTTATTGTTGGTGGGTACGTGTTACCAGTCGGCACTAAATAGATGATTTGAAACTAAGTCGAACATGGTGGAAAGATGATGCCTACCTCGTTTACATCATTTTCTCTTATTTTATAACTTTGTTTCACTTCTTTTAACGAGAAAAAAAAAAAATTCCTTTCAGGATGGAATATTGTTGACCAAAAAAAGAAAAAAGATGCCATTTTCTGTCGGTGGGAATATTATAATTTAATTGATTGAAAGCGATTTGTTCAAAGAAATCGAGGGATGCACATATATGCATCAATACCAATTGGACCCCTACCAAACACCCCATTTAATAAAATGATTACAATTGACGAAAAAAAAAAATGATTTTTAATATAGTATGTATATTTTTTGAAAATACATTTTTTTCATATAATAAGAAGACTAAATAACCACTAATTACATTAATTCTCAGTTAATTAAATGGTGGACTCAGACCTCGTCCATATAATATTATGTTACTCCTTGATTTCAACTTATCCAATTTTTAAAACTGGAATTACAGCCGCATAACAAAAGCGGAAAAAATAGGAATAGAACTTAAATCACAAGGCGATTTTATGTTCAAAGATTTTTGGTCATAACGTAAAACCTTAAACAGAATAAAAGTCAAAAGATATTGGTTCGTGAATTAAATGTTGGAAGTTTGAGATCTTCTTTAATTTAGGTTTTGTTTGGCCTAGTTTTTAGACACTCAAAATTGTTTTTTGTGAATTTAAAAGCTGAAATAACTTGTTTCACTCATTTTTAAAAATACTTTTAGGTAAAAGTTAAAACTGAAAAAAATTAAAAACTGATAAGCTCTAAATTGGAGTTTTTAAAAAACGGCTTTTGTGAACTATTTTACATAATGCAGGAAATTTTTTTTTTTTTTTCTTAAATTTACCTATTTATATTTTTAAAGTTCGATATTATTCTTAAAATTTTTAAAAGCTCTATGTTGTCTAACACATACCAAACAATCAATAATTTTTATTTAACAGCACTTCTTGCAAAAGTTCTACAACTCAAAAATTAAAATTTCATAATTAAGACAAACAAAGCCTTAACTTGTACACCTAAAGTAAGCTTATCGTTGATGCGATAATTATAAAAAGAAAGGCAAAAGAATTGTGTCGATTAAATCTTGTAATTAAACTCAATATTCTTTTTTCTTTTGTTCCCTTAAAAAAAAAAAAAGTTGATTCTTCTCCTTTTTTTTTTTTTTTTTTTTTGGTGAATAAAGCTGTACTTTTCAGTGTGTTTGGATTAAGGGGAGAAAATTTAATAAAGGAGAAAAAATGAGATGATTAAATTATGTTTGAATTGGATAATTTGAAAAAAAAAAGAGTATCATAAAAGAGTATGAATGTATTTTGTTTAGATTAAGAAAAAAATTGAATGAAAGGATAAATTTTATGTGTAAAATAAGTTTTATAAAAGAGATTTACTCTCTCTCTCTTCTATTTCATCCCAAATTGAAGGGAAAAAAAAAGTGAATATGGAAAGAGTTACTTTGATCCCTCCACTTCCTTCCCCTTAAAAAACTTCCAAACCAAACAGAAAAAGAACTAAACACCTCCTTTACTAAACCTCCCCCTCCCCCATTCCCCTCAATCCAAACGCACCCTTAAAGAAGGCTTCCTTTAGTATGTATCAAACATAGCTACCATCGAAGCATCAGAAACCAGTCAGACTTCACAGAAAGACACACTAATTCTATTTGAGAGAGAGAGAGTGGTGTGTTGTAATCAAAGTTGTAAGTTTCAACCACGAACACACCAATTATTGCAGGCTTGCAGCTGCCGGCTTCTAGAATACTCACACCTTCTTCTGGTCCACAAAACACACACATACACATACTGGCATACATATATATACACAGAGAGACAAACAGCTCAAACATGTCATCATCCAATACACACCCCAAAAATGGCTTGTTTTCAAGCGTTTTATACTAAACCATTCAATCTTATAGTCACTCTTTTCTTCTCCTTTGTAGCCATGACTACCAGTAGTAGTAATATGGACACTGCATTCATGAACATGACTGCCGATACAGGCCCTGTGGTGCCAACCACACCACTAGTAAAATTCCTTGAACGTCTTCAAGAATCTGCACTCAAAACTTATGGCCCAAAGGGTTTTGATGCAAAACTGTACGTTGACATGTCATTGAAACACAATCTTTCAATCACTGAAGAAGCTTTTAATACGCTTCCAAAAACTGAGAATGGTTCAGTATCAGTTAGTGATTTGAATGGCTTTATAGATCACTACTTAGATGGTCCAGAGAAGGATTTGGTTTATGTTCAGCCAGTGGACTTTGTTGATGAGCCTCAAGGGTTCTTGCCAAAGGTGAAGAACCCTCAGGTGAGGGCTTGGGCATTGGAGGTGCACTCACTTTGGAAGAATTTAAGTAGGAAAGTTTCTGACCGGGTTTTCGCGAGGCCGGATCTTCATACTTTGCTGCCATTGGAGAACCCTGTTATGATCCCGGGATCAAGATTTCGTGAAGTGTATTACTGGGATTCCTATTGGGTCATAAGGTAATTTTCTTGATTCAACTTGTTTTTATTCTATAGTTAGTGTTTTTTATTTATTTATGGATTTTGCTGATATGTGCTCTGTTTGTGTTTTGATCATGTTCTGTTTCTGAGAGAATATGCCAAGGTAAAGGGAAAAGAAAATAGACTTACACAGTATCTGATGAAACTGTGTCGTGCAATATTCAGAGCTTAATTAGTGAATAAATGTGCCGAAATAAGTCTAAGGCATAGAATTAATCTCAGATTCTTTGAATATGAAGGGCTACATAGTATATATATATATCTAAAATGTTTTTGCTCATCGATGAATTTTACTTGCTTGTCAATTTCACTGAGCCATTCTGCAGAAGTTTGTGTGCTCGATTGGCATTATGATTGGTTTTGAGTAGTTCCTGAGACTTCCATTTTCTTTTTTTTTTTTATCTTTGTTTCGTCTCCCCCTTGTGTAATATTCTCGGGTTTTTACAATTTCCATGCAGGGGCTTGTTGGCAAGTAAGATGTATGAAACTGCGAAAGGGATTGTGACAAACCTAATTTCCCTGATAGATCAATTCGGACACGTCCTTAACGGTGCAAGGGCATATTACACAAACAGAAGGCCAGTCTCTCTTGATGCCTTATGGATGCTATTATTTAAATGTTGATAAACGCATAACCATGTTTCTTAAGTTGTCACCCATGGACTGTTATTTGAACAACTTATGTTTTTCCTGTTGAACTCATATCAGTCAATGGCTAATTTTTCATCTAGATCTTAGTTATGGGGTTTACCCTCACACACAACATATTGGATGCAGGCTGGAATTTTGGCATATGCATACTTGCACGATCAAAAGTTGATCCCGTGAGGGCAAATGTTAAAGTAGTGAAATAGTTGGCATGCACTTAAAAAGAATGTTGATTAGTGGCATATGCAAGCCATATTCAGCATGTTGTAGTATATATTTGCATTCTCTTTACAGAAATGTAAACATTTTTAACCATGTCAGTTGTCAATAAATTGAAAACTTAAATTTGATGCCTAATGGTGAAGTAATGTACTTTATAACCCCTTATTGGTGCTTAAATGTGTTTCATTGTTGGACTTACCTCTTTTAATTTATTCATAATTTGTGAGTGAATTTAGAGATTGAGGTTTTCAGTCCCAGTTCTTGAAGATACACTAAAACTTGTAAGCGACTTTTACAGCCAGCCTCCACTCCTAAGTTCAATGGTATTCGATATATACACGCAAACTGGCGATGTGAATTTGGTTAATAGATCTCTCCCTGCGCTGCTCAAGGAATACGAGTTTTGGAATTCTGGTAATAATGGTGACTATAATGTTCTGTAAAAATTTTCTTTATAGTCTTTTTGCAATTTTAATTCTTCTTCTTCTCTCTCTCTTTCTTTCTCTCTGAGCAAATGTTTACATGTCAAAATATGCTAAATTGTTCCATTGTGCACATTTTGTCAAAAGAAATACATAAGGTGACCATTCAGGATGCTCAAGGATCAAACTATACTTTAAGCCGTTACTATGCTATGTGGAATGAACCTAGGCCAGAATCCGCAACCATTGTATGTCCTCTCCCACTTTGGATCAATTACTGTTGGATGTAATGATATGAGATCATACAATCAGTTCAAATTTATCATCTAAGCCAGTATGACTTTACAGGACAGAAAAACTGCCTCTAAACTTGCAGATAAGAGTGAGAAAACGCGCCTGTATCGTGAATTGGCTTCAGCTGCTGAATCTGGATGGGATTTCAGCACAAGATGGATGAGGTAATATAATCAATGTTTTATTATTCTTGTGTTCTGTATGTTATGTCAAAATCTTTTTGTATTTATCATTCCATATGTTCTGTCAAAAGAATTTCTCATGGTAGCTGGAAGTCCCCGAGTTTTGCATAGTAATATTCCCTAAAGTTCTAGTCCCTCCTCCCTTCTCCGGGACAGAGAGGGGGGAAGCTGGATGCTGAGGTATTTCTATGCATTGGATAAGCTTTTTTGAACTCAAATTCATTAAGTATTCAAGGTATTTTGTATTCTAAACTCACTCAAGAAAGTGAAAGCTCCTCCCATAGTTTGAGGGCTAACCGTCACAGTGTCAATTAAGAGGTCATGTGAAGATGGTTGCTCACTCACCTCTTTGAGTTTATGATTTCGGTTTCTGTTTGTTGGATGACTCAAGCATTTCCTATGACAGGAATGGATCCGATCTTACAACGTTAGCTACAACATCAATTATACCTGTGGATTTGAATGCGTTCATTCTCAAGGTAGTGAGAGCTTTCCTGATGAGAGTTGTCTGATAATTTGAATCACTTATTCATCTCACGAACTGTTCTATTTTCTGGTCCAGATGGAACTTGATATAGCCTTCTTGGCAAAAGTTTGTGATGAAACTAGCATAGTTGTACGTTTTACTGAGGCTTCTCAGACAAGGCAAAAAGCAATGAACTCTATTTTCTGGAATTCTGACATGGGGCAGTGGCTTGATTATTGGCTCAACAACAGAAATACATCCAACGTATTGTCCCTTCAGAAATCACAAAGTTTTGTACATCTTAATACCAATATGACTTATCGCTATTCTGATTTTTTATTACATTCTGATGACATCAGGATAATGACACATGGGAAGCTGCAAATCAGAATCAGAAAATATTTGCCTCAAACTTCATCCCCTTGTGGATTAGTTTGTTTCGTTCAGGTTTTTCATTTATTTCTCTGATCTGTGAGTTCGTTCTATATGAGAAACTTTGGTTGTATATGGTGCAAGCCAAAGCTCACTCGTATCAATTGTATTGTCTCAAACTGATTTCAAAAGGTTATAAGCAAGCTAACATCTCATTAAATGGACCAATTACTCTAAATGGTTTCCTTTCCCAAATTGTTTCCACTGTTGAGCTTTGAACTGTAGATCTACATTAGAAACCTCAAAACTCAGAAGAGGCATGACGAACCCCCAAGATAATTAGGTAGAGTTTGAAGCTAAACTAGTCTCTGGAATGTACAAGACTTCCATGTTACAATTTTTCATCTCTTACTGAAGATATTTAAGTTGTCAGTTTGAGTTTTTGTGCTTCTAAAAGTAAATACCATAAAGAACTTAGCCACTTCAGCATATTTCATTTTTCTTAACCAAATATAGTGAGAGTATTTGTAATTTCTACATTTTGTAGATGATACCATGGTAGAAAAAGTTATCCAAAGTCTCCAGCTATCAGGCTTGCTTCAGCCTGCTGGCATTGCAACTTCTTTGACAAATTCAGGGCAGCAATGGTAAATTACTTAGTTAACCTGACCATGATTCGTACAACTCACCCCAAGGGGGAAAAAGGTTTTTATTATCACATAATATATCTCTTTTGAAATTGTGGTCTTGTAAAACTTCAAACAGGGACTTCCCAAATGGCTGGGCACCAGTACAACACATGATTGTTGAAGGTCTAGCAAGATGTAAATCAGAAAAGGCGCAATCCTTGGCAGAAAACATTGCTATAAGGTGGATCAGAACAAACTTTGCCGCTTACAAGAAAACAGGCACCATGTATGAAAAATATGATGTCGAAAAATGTGGTGAATCTGGAGGTGGTGGGGAATATGTAGCCCAAGTAAGGCCAAAACACATTTTCAAATTCGGTGATTCTTAATATATGTCTCTGGTTCAACCTATATAATATGGTTCCCCATATGATGCTTTTCATAGTTAGTAGGCTTATCAATCTTTATATCACGCATTCATGTTCGTTGAAACAGATTGCTATATTCACGAATCCTATGAGAAAATACAAATATTTTTTAACTGAATTGTGTCCGTTTCTTGTATGTTCCAATGCAGACGGGCTTTGGCTGGTCAAATGGAGTTGTATTAGCATTCCTGGAGGAGTTTGGATGGCCCGAAGACTTGAAGGTGGATTGCCAATGAGCACAAGATGCAGGCACTTGTCCACTGTATTTGGTTAGTCTTACGGTTTGGTACCGAAAATATAGTCAAAGGAAGCCTTTTTACAAAACTGAAATTTCAGTTGTAGCTTATTTTTGCTGCAGCAGCATAGAAGTCACAATGGCTATATATTAACAACAGTGAAATTTAATGTGCTGCCATTGATCATCTTCTTTCTCTTTTTACCATTTATTCTTTGCAGATTTTTTTGACCCTGGAAGGACTTTACTCGATCTTTGATTAGTAATCCTAACAGGGGCAGTATTTGTAGCTATAGACAATGTCACGTCCCGAGATCCACCAAGGCAAATATTAGGCATGCGGTGGTCGCGTTCCTGATATTCCCCTTGGTGGTTTTAGGGGTGTGACGGACTAGCTTTTAAGGAATTGCAAGAATTAGGACAAACAGAATGCATCAGCTAAAGAATCACTTCATAGTGTTGAGATCCAAGACTAATAGTAACATCAGTAAACTTCCATGACTATGCACATTTATAAAACCTTTCGGCTTTCTGTGTTGAAGAAGATACAGAGAATTCTATGTTAGCTATGAAGAATTGAGCTACTTGATTTACATTTCTAAGAATTTTGGCATCAGTAAAGCAATATGCATAAGAAGTAAACAGAAGTAGTCAGTTAGTAGAATGGAAAAAAATGCAGTAGGGAAAAAAAATTTTTTAGCCTATAAAGGTATAATGCTTTTATAGATGAGCTCAGCCTCTTATCAAAATGCAATGTAGGTTGCATACAACATATCGAAAAGAGGGTTATACCCTTCCTTAAAACACTGAAATAGTGAGAGTTTTGTGGATCGGGTTTTTCTATCGTTGATTAGGTCTAACCAGTTTATGCTGGGAAAAAAAAAAAGAAAAAAACCTCCAGGATAAGGAGTTATGCATCCAGATCATTCCTTCTCTCTTTTTTTCTTCTTTTGTGAGTAAAATTATAAAGCGAATAATTGACCCTTTTTTTTTCTGACAATTTGCTAAATCTTCTCGCCTTTTTACAGAGTGCTAAAGATTTAGTGACAACTCAAGCCACGTAACATCTTGAGAAACTTAAAAAAATCGAATCTACTTGGGATATAAAATAATAATTCAATTAATTTTAAGGGTTAGTTTAACAGTGAAGCGTTTGAAGTATGAATAAGAGGCTTATTTATATTTTCAATTCAAATCAGCCAAAAGATTTTCTAGATTTTGTGACTAATTAACTTTAAGGGCAAATCTCACTACTAGTCCCCATTGTTTCACTTTGTCTCAAATTAGTCCCCATTGTTTCAACTGTCCCAAACTAGTCTCCAATGTTTTAAAAAAAGTCTCAAGTTAGTCCTTTCTGTTAAAAATCTAACTGAAAATCAATTAAATAACTAAAATACCCTTAAAACTTAATTAAAATTACTAAAACCCCATTTTCCCTACCCCTCTCCCCTATTCCCAAATCAAAACAAACACCCCCCTCCCCACGCTGCCTCTCCCTTCTCCCACGCCTCCCACGCTGCCCCCCTCCCACCTTCCCCAAGCTGCCCCCCTCCCACCCTCCCCACGCCGTCGCCGCCCCTCTCCCCCCCTCCCCCCCCTGTCGCCGTCCCACCCCCACCCTCCCCCACGCTGCTGCCCCCACTGCTCCCCATACCCCCCTGCTTATGTGTGTTGTTGGTGGGCTGTGGTGGTTGGTGTCGATATTGTGAGTGTTTTATATAGGTGTATTGTTGGTGTGTTGTGGTGGTTGGTGGCGATTTGGTAGGCGGCGGTGGTTGGTGGGCTGTAGTGGTTGGTGGGCTGTGGTGGTTTGTGGGCTGTGGTGGCGGTGGTGGCAGTGGCGCGATTGCGTGTTTTATGTGTGTTGTGGTGGTTGGTGGGCTGTGGTAGTGGGTGGTGGCGGTGGTGGCAGTGGCGCGATTGTGTGTGTTATGCGTGTTGTTGGTGGGTTGTGGTGGCTGGTGGCTGGTGGCGGTGGTTAGTGGGCTGTGGTGGTTGGAGATGGCGGTGGTGGCGGTGGCGGCATTGGCGGCAGTGGTGGGTTGTGTGTATGTGTATTGTGTATATGATTTGTGTATGGGATTTGTGTATATGATTTGTGTGTATATGATTTGTGTATGTGTGTGTTTTAGGTGATGGTGGTGGCAGTGGTAGTGTATGGTGGTGGCAGTGGTGGTGCATGGTGGTTGTGGTAGTATTAAGATGAAGATGGTTGCTTTTACCATTTTACCCCTTTTTTACTATTTATTTCTGTTAATTTTAACACCTACTTTGACAGAAGTGACTAACTTGAGACTTTTTTTGAAACATTGGGGATTAGTTTGGGACAGTTGAAACAATAGGGACTGATTTGAGACAAAAGCAAACAATAGGGACTAGTAGTGAGATTAACCCTAACTTTAATCATATCCCTTTTGAATACGATCATATATTTTATGTTTAAACCTCAGTTTGAGCCCGTAGAGCTCTCCAAGAGTATTCTCAGCCCCGTCATCAAATGAAAAAAATAATAATAAAAATAAGGATTCAATTAAACAAAATATGTTTTATATTCGGTGGAATTGATCCTGTAATGTGGCACAAGATACCCATACGATTCCAAACATTAATTAGTAACATAAGATGTGGATTTGCATAAGAGTGAGCATTGATTGCAGTCATGGATCACAGAATAATGTTCCAAAGACAGTGGAGTTAGTTGCCTTTCACCTACTAAACACTTTTTGTCAACATCAAATTTCATCAAGTGACAAAAGGTTAACATGAATTAATAATACCAAGAATTGAAGAATGAAGATCAGATCAAACTCTTTATGATAGCTTTTATGGATATGAATGATGTCACAGAAAATTAATATGAATCATATGTGATCAAGGTAGTCTAATTAATATATATGTATCCATTGATAAAAAGAAGGATAGTTTAAACCAAAAAGCCTAAAGTATTGGAGATTAGCATGATGGATATGATATGTACACACATAAAGTTGATTCTTTGAGCATCTACTTGATTCTCTATTGTGTGACACATATCAAGTCATAATATATGGGCTGTTAGTGATTTTCTGACAGGGCTACTTCATTCACGCACAAACATCACAAAGAATTTAAATTATTCTCTCATTTTATTCCCCAGAAAATAAGAATTCCCCTTTTAATCTTCATTTTCTATAAGTGTCTTTTTTTTTTGTTTGGCTTAATCTTCTTCTTTTTTTTTTTTTTTTATGTGTAAAATGCAGATACATTAAATTCACGACCGTATTTCATTTGAATCACCTAGCTAGAATAAGCATAAAAACATGTGTCTTTGCAGTTTTGCTTGTGAGACATTATTATTTTTCAGGTGATGTATGGAATATAGATAAGGTCTTTTCCAATATAAGTCGTATATTGTAAGTAAGGCTGTTCCTTTTTCGTATTTGTGTCCAATATGAATTTCATGTACCGAGCTACTCGTTTAGTACATGTCAACTAACAATTTCATATTTTATTAGAACTACTCGTAAACCAATAGATAATTAATGAATAATTTGCTCATTAAATCAAGGTTAAACCCCCCAAAATCCTAATTTTGAGGAAGGGGTCCCTGCAAGATTCGAGGCTCCCACAGAAAGAGTGGCAATCATTGAAGCATTCTAGTATTCAATACCTCCATGTTTGTGTGCTTCTATATTAAATTTGAACTTAATTTAGTAGCCACATAATTAGGTCTTATATCATTTGCTGCCCACAACAAATCCTACTTGTCAAATAGAGTTGGCCACTGAAAGAGATCACTATGAATAATATATATAATACGTATGAAAACGAAAATCTAGGGTTTGATTTAGTTAATTGGCTACTTCTGAGAAAATAAAATAAAATAAAATAAAAGATGTATTTTTCAGTCTAATGCAATCTTCAGGATCGATTGCATATGTCATGTTTACTCTTAAATACTCATTCCTTTTTTTGGTAGTGAGAAACACAAAAGCTTCTATTCAAATCTCAATTAGCATAAAGTAATAATGATTATAGAACTAGAAGAAATAGATACTATAGTTGTCTTAAAATCTCTAAAGAAATTAAGATTATCTTTCTTGTGTTTAACTCTCAATTAGCATAAAATTGCAACTTTTCTTTAACTTTTTTTCCAAAATTTTAAACTTTAATTTCTTGTTGCAGAGCATTTAGAGAAAGAATCGTCTGTACACTCATCCCAACAACTGAATACATATAATTAAAAATGTTATGAACTAGCCAGAGTATTACATATCCCCCTGTGAAGCTTTTTAGCCTCGCATTAAGGATGTTAAATCTCAGAATACATGACCTTGTTTAGAAGAAACATGGCCTAGTTTATTCAGCAACAAAGCTTACCAAAATTGATTGTAAAACAATTAATTTCTTAAATGATTGAAACCCGAGATGCAAACAAATTTATTGCGTCGTATGCCCCAAACACTCACCACTGAACTAACGCCTTGGAGTTCGACATATGATTTTTGCTTGCTGAGTAGCATAGGATGAAAGAATAGAAAGTTACGACCCCAAAATGGTTTTTGGTCAAGAATTTAGATTCAAGCATAAAGAAATTATATGCCATTTTGCGCATAAAAGAATGTTGTTCTTCACACTTTCTCTCGTAGGAATGAATAATATTCCATCATGCATGCATGACTTCCAGTGCAAGTTAAGAAATCTGAAGCCCTCGATTCAGTAGACTAGTCAAATATATTCTTCATTAATATTGCATTCCTCCAGTTTAATAAAAAATGCAAAAAGGTATAATTAATTTAAAGCATCTCAAAAAGCTAATTCATTGCAGATAAACCTCAATGAAACACGGCTCTAGAAGAAAAAGAAAAAAACAAAGTTAGCATTAACACGCGGGTGGATCCATTCAATGATTCAACATTGAGTGGGGACTGTACCTTCTACTCAATTCAAATTTTTTTTTTTTTGCATGTATATTTTTTAAGTATTTTTAATCTACAAAATTAGTTTGAACCCTTACTAAAACAAAATATTAGTATATAATTATAAATTTGTGCAATTTAGCTTTCGCTAAATAAAAATTATGGATCCGCCTTGCACTAATGTACTGATAGAAAATGATAAATTAATCTTGGCATGAACCACGAGGATGGGATATACGAAAAGCCTTTTTCCCTAACACCATTGTGGAAAATCACTAAACTTGATAGTCTAAAACAAATCAAAGCCTTTTGAAACTGATATCACTTCCAACATGGACTGGTTGACAAATTTTGACCTGTTCTAGTCATTGGGTAGTGTGATTATTGATGTAGTATCTAATGGTCTCCTCTCGTTACTCGAGGGAGATAGAAGGAGTGAAATATTCTCTTGTTTGATTATTGAGTAGGTGTGTGAAGCTCTCAACCTATTGTATCTTACCTTAAAATTAACTTAGTATCCTTAAATAAAAAAGGAAAAAAGAGGCTAAGGTTTTGGTTAGAAACCTCTACCCTTTATCACTCGGCTC
Source organism: Ehretia macrophylla (assembly GCA_037974665.1). Classification (NCBI taxonomy): domain Eukaryota; kingdom Viridiplantae; phylum Streptophyta; class Magnoliopsida; order Boraginales; family Ehretiaceae; genus Ehretia; species Ehretia macrophylla. The sequence continues at coordinate 31,903,578 of CM075773.1, read as the reverse complement.
TCAAACATATATTAGAGCGCCATATAACTAGACTACGAAATGTACAAGTTTGGAGTGGATTCAATAACAATCATGCTTAAAGTAATTTCTCGCTATAAAAACAATGTGAAATAAGGGAGAGAAGCAGCAAAATCTGAAGCAAGAAGAGGTTTTAACAAAAGGATTAAGGTGGGGGCAATTGTCATAGTTCAGCCAATGATGCCCTGGAATCGCAAAGGTTTAAGGGTCTCACGTACTGCATCGAGCATCGAGCATTTTGGAATCTAAGCTCTCTCAGGTCAAAATCTTCCCCATGTGCCATCGCTTATAGACAAACATCTAGTTTAACATTTAATTTGACCAAATAAAGCTTGGTTTGACCATCTTCTTCCTCTATTCAGCATATGAGGATCAGGGCTAACACATCTAATTAATGGTGTAGCTCATTGTCCTTCTTTCCTCGTCATTTAGTTTTATTGCACGTCAGACATGTATATATATATATATATATAAACGATTTTTTGCTTCAATTAAAAAAAAAAATTAAATACTCCATATGCTAAAATGTTTAATGGGTTTTTATCGTTGTCACCACAATTTCATCAAAATTAAAGTTGAATTAATCAGTATGAAAATTGATTCGAAACATCACTATTTACATGGATTTAATTAATATAATTGCTAGTGTGCATAAATGTTTCTGCCAGGGATATTTAGTATATTTTTTGATATCTGAATATTACACCATTTGCAAATACACAAGGTATCTTTGGTAAGTTAACCACAAGAATTTTAACCAAAAAAAAAGAAAAAAGAAAGGACAATGAGAAACGTGACTTGTTCATGATTGATTTATTTGGGGTTAGTTTAGATAAGTTTTGTGCTGGATTAACTTGTATCATATCTTTTCTAAACAAAGACATGTATCTTAATATTCGATAATCATAGTATAAGTGCAAATGACTTCCTCCATTATTCATATATATATATATATATACACACGAATATGATTTCATATGGCACGATTTGAGGCTGGAATGGGAGGTCACGAGGAATCCTTATGGGTGGTCGAACCAAAAACTTTGCTCAAAAAATCTTCGATTAATGGAAAGGAATATCCCCTAAAAATCAGAGAGTAAAAAGGGACGTTATGTACGTGAACCGGTCCCCGCAAGAAGGCACGAGAGCTGAAGGAATGCTCCAGAAAGATTTTTGTTTTATTTGACGAGGAGGATACTTTTAAAAAAAAATTTGAACTCACATTAAATTTAAATTTTATTTTGAAAGAGAATAATTTGGATAAATTCGATATAAAATCTAACAAAATCCACTTAAAAAAGAATAGCTTTTTATATTATTCCGAGCCAAAAATTTCTGTTATAAATCTGCAAGGAATGGAAAGGAATTTCCCCTAAAAAAAAAAATAATAATAAAAAGGGAAAATAAAAAGGAACGTTGTGTGAATCGGTCCCCCTCAAGAAGGCACGAGAGTTGAAGAAGTGCTCCAAAAAGCTGAATTTGGTGACAATCTTTTTCTTGAAAACCTTGTGGTTCATAAAGGCACTATCTATCCACCTTTTTGTTTTTTTCCCGATCAAAAACTCACAAAAGGACAATGAGAAACGTGCCACAAGTAATCATACACACTCCCTTGCTTTTCCTAATGATAATAACTTAGCTTTGAGGAAAATTAACTAATTATCAAGCAAATGAAGCTTTGTCATAAAATTAATATATAAAACTGTGGCAGGGTTTACTAGCTAGATTGCAACTTCATTATGTACTCATTTTGGAATCCTTGGATTCATGATTGGAAAGTGACGACTATTTTAATCAACTCTAAAGCAAGTTGTAATTGATTTACAATATTGAAAATGTTGGATTAATTCATCGCGAGGAATGGTTATATTTTTAACTCTTTTCTTTTTTATTGATAAGGGAAGCGTTTTTTACAAGTCTTTTGATCAATTTACTTTAGGGTGTAAATTTTGGGATATATGACTTTACCTAAAAGAGACATAGTCTAATTTAATTAAATATAAAGTCTTATCAAAATTCGTCTCAAAACGCTTTTTTACTGGTTTGAATCAGACAAGTAAGTAAAATTTTGAATTCTCTACTACTAAACTAGTTCATTAGGGTTATCATTTACTAACTTACGGGTAGATATCTATACACAAATATATGCATAAACTTTTAGTGTTTAATATTTGTAAGAAGGCATGGCTTGCCATAAGCCATAATAATAAAAATAAAAAACTAGTAGTACGTGTCTAGTGGAAGGGGAGAAGTGGGGAGCAGAGAAGATGAAAAGAAAAGTAGAGAGTGGGTGGGGTTGAACCAGGAATGATTGACCAGTAACTTTTGTATCCCTAGAACAAGTGACAGATTCGAGGCTACTACTAGTAGTAGATTTGACTGCTCTCTTCTACTCTCACGTGCAAGTCTTTTCTCCATAACGATATAGAGACTACACAAGTCTCCTAGATTTTACCAAAATAGATATGATTGTCGTTTTACGATAAAATAATTTAAGATTCATTTTTAAATTGTGTAATATGAATATTAATAAAATCAAATTAGTCTTTTAAATAATATGTTATTTATTTAAGATTATGTTATATCCACGGGACTTTACTTTTTTTTTATGTATTTGTATAATTTTTTTTGGGTGATTGTGTTTTTATAATCGATTCACATCTATTCTAGCAAACTCATTGTTTGATTTGACTTTTTTTTTTTTTTTT